>CM068986.1:36762658-37093095 GCA_035357415.1 Ophraella communa
AGAAGATAAGTACTTAGAGAACAGTGTAAATAAGAGTTATTAAGGAACTAGAGGTATAAATGGAAATGAATATGATTTATTTGTGGAAGATACACGAGTGTGTATAAAATGAAATGATATAAAATGTTTATTGATGATGATTTAGGAAGGTATAAAGATTATATGATGAATATGAAATGATAAGTATAAGATTATGATAATTGTATGTATAGTAGAAGAAAGATGATGTGATAAGAAGTTGATAGTTGAGGGAAATATATTATAATCTATTTACAAAATACTCCAAGTAATATAATGAAACAAAATGATGACAATTTTAAACTTTATAGCTATAAATTGCCTATATATATGGGAACCAATTAATTTAAACATAATATAAACAATTGAAAGAAATAATAATATTATACAATTTAACAAGAATAAACTATACAATCCAATAAATAGTTTCATTGAAGGAAAACATACTTAATAAATTTAAATTGTAAACAACAGATACAAATAAGTAAAAGAAGTTAAGAACTAACAACACTTAGACAAGATGATAAAATATCTATTAAGATCAATACTTACTTAGAGTGATTGAGTTAAGAAAAGAAAAACAATCTTATTTATATGCAGTTCAAAACCATATCAAATATAATGTTAAAATGTTGCTGTTTATTCAAGAAAATAAATAATTTAAAAAAAAATCTTCAGATGCAGATATTTTCAAAATCCTAAAACATATAAAGATGATATTTAGATCAATTTAACATAACATATTAATTAAAGCATACACAAATTTAATTTGCAGTTAATAAACAGATGATTTTAAAATTTGACATTTGATTTGATTTGATCATAGAACTAAGAACTAGACTCTGTGCACGGAACGGTAAAAAAGGATTCTTCTTCGTTTTTATAAAATGTACACAAAACAAATTTTTGTACCTTAGTTAGCATAAAAAAAAATATATCGTATGATATACTTAGAATTTCAAAATATTTAATAGATTATTTAAAAAAATTTCTATATGACTATACAAATATTTTTAAATAATCAGGGGCTGATTGTAATGTTTAAATATTTGACAATAGTATAATGATTAAAATATCAACAGAAGTTGTTTAATTTAACTAAATCCAATAATTTTAATCATATTGTATTATTTTATTGTATATTTTGTGTATTTGTAAGAAAATTTTAAGTTGGAAATTATTTTATTATATAATGTATCGATATTATATCTAGTACTTAGTAGATACTTCGCGAAAATTGATTATATAATGTGTAAAAAAAGGACAGATAATGTGTAAAAAGGAGACAGATATATTTTACTATATTTTATTCTGGAATTATCGATGATAGACAAAGCGAGTATGTCTAGTCATATATATGAAAGAAAGAGATACACATACTTCTTTCCAGAAATGTCTAAACCCTAGAACAAAAAACGAATAATCTAGAAGTTTGAAACCTATAAAAGACTGAACAGAGGTCGTTAAAAAGGTAGTATATAATTGGTAGTCGAACATTGAAGATCTGAGTGTGAATAGTCAATTTGAACAAACAGTTTTTTAAAAGGGAGTTTATTATTGGAAGTCAAACAGTGAAGATCTGAGTGTGAACAGTTAATTTGAACAAACAGTTTTTAAAGTAGTTATCATAATAAAGTGTTAAATAGTGACGTTAAGAATAAAGTAAAATAAAGTGACAAAAAGTGACATTACTAAGATTGAATTCAAAAGTGAAATTAAAACGTTTTTGGTCGATAAAAAAGAAGAATATAAGTGTACTTATCATTATTAATACAATAAAACGAACAATAATCCAACAAATACTAAACTGTATCAAATTTGAGGAACAAACAAAACACAATAATATTACACGAGAGTCCAAACGTCTAATAAGGCGACATTTTGCCAAGGTCGGAGGTTCCAAGTATCGCTTCGTTCGTCTCCGTTTTTCATAGATCAACTACAGATTTTCCACCAATCAGGAAGCGGGACTTTATTTCAAGGTCAGATAAAATAGGCATGATGACTGATTTTTAAAAACTGATCCACGATGTTTTCACGTATATACTTTATCTAAGATAAATGTTATTTTTGCAAAAAAAGAGTTTTTAAATGAGAAATTTACTTTTTAAAAATGCATTTTAAATTTGACGCCAAAACGCTAAAATAGTAATGGCGTCTATCTATGACATCATCGATTCGTAAATACCATTAATACTACACTGCGACCCGTGTGATCTGTGGATTCTGTGGTAAAAACGTCAAACTTCAAACATTTTGCAGGTTAAAAGAGGGTGGTTGAAAAAGTTTATTTTGTTTTTACTTATTTTGTGCGACTATAATAGTTATCATAGTCATGAATCCTAATGTGTATCGATGGTGTGCGATTCCACAATGTAAGAATATATCAATAAAAGCTCTGAACAAGATATTTGTTTACGTTCCAATGTCAATGTCAACAATATTTACGAAAGTACGACGTCACTCTCTTCTGATTGGTGTTTCAGCTAATATGGCGGATTGTTAAAATTAGTGCTTATATTTTTACTAAAATAAATGTAATCACACATGTAATATAAAAATGAGTAAATTCTTTAGAATCTCCGTATCTTATATAATTATAACAAATCAATATTTTAGTGATTTTTACTGACTGTCATCATGCCTATTGTAAACTTTTAAAAATTTTTGTAGTAGTTAGTTGAATTTTATAATTTTAAAAAACAAAGGAATTTACTTGATATTTAATAATTAGTGTATTTGATAATCTTATTTGCTATTACATAAACAACATTGGTTAATTTAACTTAATTCACATCAAGTAAGTTCTTTTATAATTATTAAAAGGCCTTTCTTTTTCCTTATTAAACTTCAATATTACTAAAATTGTAGAGGTTATCCATAACTCAAATGTGGATAGTACGAATAGTAGTAATGAAATGTAGTAATGTGGGTTGACTTTGAGTTTCATTACTACTATTCAATATTACTGTTTTAATTTAACTATTTTGTAATAAATTTATAATTATAATTGAATCAAATTTTTCATTCACATACCTAATAATCCAACTGAAAACTGGCGTAACCAAACACCCCTGAGAAAAAGATCTTGTTGCTAATAATAATATCAAATATTAATCAGTCAAATTCATAAATAAATAAATCAATAAATTATCTTTAGAATCATAATATTCATTACAATATATATATATATTATTATGATTTTATTATTTTATTTGTTGATGGGTTCTTATGTTTTCTTTTTTGTTTTATTATTTTAATTTTTTCTGATGATTGAATGTTATTTTAGTAAATTCACGTTAATTGTGGCATGATATTATTAGTGGTTTGTTTTTATTTGATTTGACGTAATTGTTGAAGTTTTTTACTACAATAATAATGTTTTTTTTTAGCCCCTTAAATAATATGTTGTATAATGATGACTAGCTCAAATAAAATTAAATGTTTCTTGAAAATAGACACTATCGTTAATCGAAAAATTATATCTCAGGTCGTACAGGTTTCACCACAGATTTACGCTCAAACAAATTATAAATTTTCTATCAAAATGAAATTCAAAAATCTTTACAATAAAGTAGTATAAATGTTCTCTAGCGGCTAATAATTATTATCGCTTTAAAACAGTTTATACGCACACTTAATACAAATTAAATAACGGTACCTTTTTTAACTTTGTCTCTCGAGTGTTCGCCATTCACATGTAGGTGTCGCTGGAACTGGTGGTCTATCTTCTCTTCTGGTGCACACGTGGGATGTAGAACTTCCAATGGTTTAATTAAAGACAGAAACTCTTACGATGTAGAATTTATTATTGTTTACTTGTGGATTTGCTTATACAATTTACTGGTTGATAAGACTCCTTTTTTACAAGTGGTGTGTTACAAAGTTTTATACTAGGATTATTTCTGATATAAGGTAAGTCAAGCTTCTTATATTAATTTAATACTAACTTTTGTATCATTAAAATTACAGTTGAAACTGTTATATTATAAGATTACTCTGCTCGATTCAACAAACCTATTTTTGATTCAAAGTCGAATACTGTTAACTTATAAAGTTAATAAAATTTATGACTAATCAAAGTCTTTTTTAAAAATGTAGATTACGAGTTGAATATTATAATAACTGTTGTTGAATGTTTTGAAAATGAGTCTTGAATCTTTTTTAAAATTAAACTTGAGTATTGAGTCGTGAAAGTTTTTTAAAATTAAATCTTAAATGTTTGTTGAAAATTTTTTTTTTAAACGAAGCTTTAATGTTTGTATAAAGGCATAAAGGGTCTTGACTCTCTTAAAATTAGGCTTGAATCTCCTTTTATTCTTTCTAACTGGTTCTTTTACGTAAAGACTGAGATCCCTCTCTCATTATTCTCTGACCAATAAAAATGCTTCATTTAAAAACTCCACGAGAACCAATCAGAAGGAACTATTTCTTAATTTGCTTATTTCTAACTAACTACTTATATTTTACAAACAATTTTTTTTACATAATATATACAATAATCATTTTTAATGTTCAATAATTTTTTTATAATTTATTATGGTCGGAAAAGCTCTCAAATTATATTATCACTGAGGCTTGAAGTCATAAATTCGACCGATATACTTCCGAGTAACTCATACGTCACAACGTGCAGCTGCTATTCTAAGCTCTTGGAGTTCGAGGAAACTAAACATTTCAAACACGCGATGGTGTGTACAAGCACTCGTAGTTCTGATAATTTAACGTCACACATATGCACAGGTGTTATTCGTAGAAGAACTTTTTATACACTTTTGTAGATCTTTGAAAATCCTTTTATATATTTAACAGAAAAATATTTTACAAAAATTTATAATTTGTTCGTTTGTTTTATTTTACATTTAGAATTATATTTTCATTATTATTTATTTTTTTAATGGTGATTTTGATTATTTTTATGTAATGTGATTACTTTTTTATTATTTATTTTGCTTTTAATTGACTTAACGATTTAAATTTTTGATTTAATCATCATAATACATATTCTTATTAAAATTAAGCTTTTCTTTAATGAATAATTTTTTTATGATAATAAAACTTCGTCTCAACTTCCCCCCAAACTTGTAATAAATTTATCGACGGATAAATTTTTATAAGTTTCCATTTTCTATTTTAACTTCAACTACCTATATCCTATTTTATTTTATTTACATATTTATTTACACTTAACTACTAAATATATTTCTTGAGTGAACTTACATGAAACACACCACGTGGAGTTTCAGTGTCCGGAAATATTAAATGATAGCTGTTTGTACCTCCCTCATTGTCAATGACATAAGGTCCTTCATATAAAGGCTCAAATTTTCCACAGATATTCTGTTTTTTATTTGATACTCTTAACTTTTTTACTAAGACCAAATCCCCTTTATTGAATTTTACTAGGTTTTTACGTTTTTTATTACAGTTTTTGATATAATTTTTTAATTTTATTTCCTGATACTCTCTCGTTTTATCTTTTAATTTTTCATAATCTAAATCCATATGCCAATGCCTTAATGGTTCTTGTTTTTTAAATAATACGACTGGAGATAAATTTGTACCTGTTGTTGGAGTGTTATTAATAAATTTCTCTACTTGTTTGATCGTTTCATCCCAATTTTTGTGATCATCATTTACTAATATTCTTAGATGTTTTAATGTTTCTTTAATGCTACGTTCTGCTCTATTACTTTGTGGTCTTCTTATACTTGTGAAACAAGGAACAATATTTTTACCCCTTAACCATTTCAATAAATTTTCGTTTCTAAAATAACTAGCGTTATCCATTAAACAAGTTTTTAAATATTGCCATTTGTATTTATGTATTCTGTTAAATGTTTTTTAACTATACTTTTATTTATTTTATTTGTAGGTACTAAACTAACGTATTTGGAAAATATATCTACAATAACCATGATATTTTTATTGCCTTGGTGGCTTGGAATTAAATTTGTAAGAAAATCTATTGCGATTATTTCTAGAGGTTCATTTGCTATTATCGATTTTGGCTGACTGGTATAAGGTGAGTTATTTTCTTTATTATATTGGCATGCTCGACATAATTTGATTCTATTTTTTGTTATGCTAAGATCATTTTTAGAAAAGTAATTTTCCCTAAAAACTGAATGTACTGCCCTAACGCCTGGGTGATTTAATTCTATATGTATTTGATCAATAATTGATTCAGCTAAAAGGTTTGTAATAACATATAGTTCGGTTTCATGAATAACTTTATAATATATGTCGTCCTTTACCAAGGCCCTTTCTTTTTCTTTGTTTGATAGTCTTAATTGATCCTTTTTTATTTCGTTAAGTGAGAAAATGCCTATTTCATCCTTTAAAACATTGAGACCTACTTGAAAACTTTTCACGTTTGATCTAATTTCGTCCATTCTAGTAATGGAATCACTGACAATATTTTGTTTTCCGGGAATATGTTTTATAGTAAAACTATATTCCTGTAATAATAAAGCCCAACGGTGTATTCTGGCATTTGCATACTTATTGTTTAGAATTGTTAATAGTGCTTGATTATCCGTTTCAATTATAAAATGTCCCCCCAATAAAAAATATCTTAATTTATTTACACAATATATTATACTTAATAATTCTAACTCTGATGCCGAATATCTTTTTTCAGTATTTCTTGTTATGCGAGAAACAAAAGAAATTGGCAGTTCTACACCATCATGGATTTGTGATAAAACACCAGCCAAACGGTGAGTAGATGCATCCGTTCTTAAGATAAATTCTTTCGAATAATCCGGATGATATAATTTCGCATTTTTGCAAAATACATCTTTAATTGTTACAAAAGCTTCTTCCCTTTGCCTTGTCCAGTTAAACGGAACATTCTTTTTTAACAATTCTATTAGAGGAATCTCTAGCTCTGACAAATTTGGAACAAGTCTTTTGTAATAATTCAAAGTACCTAAGAAACCCCTTAAACTTTTTAAATTATGTGGTCTTTTATATTCTTCAATTATTTTTAATCTTTCTGGATCCATTTCAATTGATTCCTTTTTTATTTTGAAACCTAGATAGGTTACTTCACCTTTAAAAAATTCACATTTTTGGATATTCAATTTAAGACCTGCTACATCTAAAGCTTCAAAAATATTATTTAAATGTGTAATATGTTCAGTCTCATCTTTAGAAAAATTAAAATGTCATCCACATAATGGATGGCATATTGACTATGTGAATCTAATATTTTATTCAGAGCTTTTAACAGTGCACTCGTTGCTGATTGCAAACCAAAAGGCACTACATTAAACTGATATACCCTGCCATTGATTCTAAAACCTACCAAATGTCTACTTTTTTCTTCAAGTGGTATTAGCCAAAAAGAATGTCTTAAATCTAACTTCGAAAAAATTGTTGTATTTGTAATCCTACCTAATATTGACTCTATTGTTACTGGGACTTCAAATTCTGGTATTGTGCATTGATTCAATTTTCTACTATCTAAACATAAACGTATTGTATCATCTTTTTTCTTAACCACTACTATAGGATTAATATAGGGTGTAGTACTATAACTTATAATTCCATCTGCCAACAGTTTCTTTAAATGTTTATCTACCGCTTCTTGATATTTATAGGGAATTGGATAACTTTTTGACTGAAAACTCTCTATATTTTTAACTTTTATACTATGTGAATAATTTTTAGCTACTCTAGATTCATCATTAATTAAACTTTTATATCTTTCTACCAATTTTATAACTTTATTTTTCCATCCTTCATTGCAATTTATCACCACCTCTAAATTCTTTTCATTAACCCTATCATCGGCATCAATTGCCCTTTCATCATAATCATAATTTAATTTATTTTTGGTATCTAAGACCCTTTCTAAATAATTATCATTTCCATTTTTATTTAAATTTAATTCGGCATCTATGGCCACATTATTAAATATATTTCGGCACCCTTGTACCATTAAATTGCAACTAGATTCACAAATTTCACTTATTTTTTCTTGGCAGAAATTTTTATTATTATTTTCTAATGACTCGTCAAATATACTAATTATATTATAATTACTAGTTAATTTTAAATCATTTATTACCTCAAATTTTATTTCATTATCCCCAAATATTACTGCATTCTTATTATAATTTATTATAATTTTATTCTTTGATAATTCATCGTTACCCAATAATATATCATATTTTAATTTATTGACTATCAATAACTGAATATTTAATTTTACATTATTTATATTCAAAGAAGCAAAAACTGTTTTATTAGAATATCCTAAACTTTTATCATTTATCCCTGTAAAATTTACTTTTGGAATATTGATTATATTGTTTTTTAACATTGAGATTTTATTTACTGTATTTTCTGATATTAAAGAAACTGTAGACCCTGTATCTATTATAATGTTTAATAAATTGTTATCAATATTTGCTTTTTATTAATACTAATTCTATTTCTTTATTTTCTAGATGCAGATTATCCTTGTCCATTAAAATTCACGTGGGTGTACAAAGTCACATCTAGCGCTATTTACATTGTGCACCCCTATTGAAAATTTGTGGTTTGGGCATCATCTACTGGAGATCTGGCCCTAGGAGTTCTATTACCTGAACGTGCAATGTCTCTCGGTGTATTATTTGTCTCATTTATCCCCTCATTACTGTTACTCGTATTAATTGCGTTTACTTGTCTATTATTATTGTTTGTATTTGCTCGATTATTGTTATTTTGTTCAAATCTATTAAAATTTCTATTATTATAATTATTGTTAAAATTTCTAGTGTTCTGATTATTATTGTAATTTCTATTATTATTACTATTTTGATTTCTGTTTTGATTATTGTAGTTATTATTAAAATTATTATTATTATTATTTTGTCTGTTAAAATTGTTACTGTTACTTTGCCTATTAAAACTTATATCATTGTTATTAAAGTTTCTTACATTATTTCTTTTCTGATTGTTGATACTATTACTTAAATTTCTTTCAATTCTCTGCAAATATGTTATTAAATGATCAAATTTATTAATATTTTGTACTGCAATTATCTCAGATATTTCAGGTTTGAAATGTCTTGATAAAAACATTACAATTTCTGCTTCTGGTATAGGAGGAGTTAAATATTGACAAGTAGCATAGAGTTGTAAAACATAGTTGGATAGATTATTCTTTGTATTATCAAATTTGCCAAAATACAATCTTTCCCTGACTTTACTCCGTTGTAATTCTGACCAGAAAGTATCTAGAAATACTTTTTCAAAGGTTTCAAATGAGTCTACAAACATTTCTTTACAATTCCACCACAATAGTGCATTGCCTGTTAAACTTGACCTGATAAATTCTTTAAAATCTTGCAAATTTCTTATTTTAGAGTACTTATTTTTAATTGAATGTAAATAATTAATAGGATGTATCTTCCTATAATCCCCACAAAATTTCGAACTTTCTTCAAACTTCCCCCCTATATTTAAAATTTGAAAACCCAAGTCAGGTGTTGCGCGATTGTCTGATAATTCAGAAATATTTTGATTTACTTGTTTTATTTTATTTTCGAGTTCCTCCTTTAATTTCTTGATTTCTTCACTGTTTCCCACGTTTATATTTGTATTTAATTTTTCTTCTATTTCTTTTCTTAATTGTCTCTCTGTTTTTCTGTTTTCCTGTTCGGCTATGTCCAAATTTATTTGTATTCCTCTTTTCACGTTATCTTCCATTTCTGATATTCTTGAGTTTAATTTCAGATTGTTTTCGCTTGTTCTTTTGTCTATATTTTGTACTTGTTTATTTAACAATTCTTGTTTTTCCTCAATTACTTTAATCTTTTTCTCTTGATTTTCTACTTTCTTGTCCAATTTTTCCGTTATTTCATTCAATTTTCTCGTTATTTCCTCTGAATTTTGTCTATTTTGTTTTTTCATTTCTTCAGAGTTAGCTTCTAATTTTCTTGTCATCTCTTCCGAGGTGGCTTCTAGTTTTTTCGCTATTTGTTCTGAATTGGCTAGGATGATGCTCATCAAATCTGCCAATGTGACATTTCCTCCAGTTTGTGAAAAAGTACCATCTTTTTGTTGAGGTTCATCTTCTTGTTCCCCCCTTTCTTCTGGTTCTTCAGCATTGTAAGCAAACATGTCTATTTGTTCTTGGCTTTTTAATCTGTTAATTAGAATTTGTTTGGTTCCTTTATCATCCAAATTCCTGTTTCTAAGTTCTTGCCTGAGTTCTTCAACTTTCCAGGTGTCAAAATTAACTTCCTCTTTATCAGACATTATGTTTCGACTTTTTATATTTATAATAAAATGTTAGAAATATTTATTTTATAGGTTAATTACAGTTACAATAATCTATTAGTATTTTTATTTTTAAATAAATTTTAATGTAATGTTTATTGATTTATTTTTTGTTATTAAACTATTAAAATCTGTGATTTTAATCGAGCCCCACGTTGGGCGCCAAGTTATTATGATTTTATTATTTTATTTGTTGATGGGTTCTTATGTTTTCTTTTTTGTTTTATTATTTTAATTTTTTCTGATGATTGAATGTTATTTTAGTAAATTCACGTTAATTGTGGCATGATATTATTAGTGGTTTGTTTTTATTTGATTTGACGTAATTGTTGAAGTTTTTTACTACAATAATAATGTTTTTTTTTTAGCCCCTTAAATAATATGTTGTATAATGATGACTAGCTCAAATAAAATTAAATGTTTCTTGAAAATAGACACTATCGTTAATCGAAAAATTATATCTCAGGTCGTACAGGTTTCACCACAGATTTACGCTCAAACAAATTATAAATTTTCTATCAAAATGAAATTCAAAAATCTTTACAATAAAGTAGTATAAATGTTCTCTAGCGGCTAATAATTATTATCGCTTTAAAACAGTTTATACGCACACTTAATACAAATTAAATAACGGTACCTTTTTTTAACTTTGTCTCTCGAGTGTTCGCCATTCACATGTAGGTGTCGCTGGAACTGGTGGTCTATCTTCTCTTCTGGTGCACACGTGGGATGTAGAACTTCCAATGGTTTAATTAAAGACAGAAACTCTTACGATGTAGAATTTATTATTGTTTACTTGTGGATTTGCTTATACAATTTACTGGTTGATAAGACTCCTTTTTTACAAGTGGTGTGTTACAAAGTTTTATACTAGGATTATTTCTGATATAAGGTAAGTCAAGCTTCTTATATTAATTTAATACTAACTTTTGTATCATTAAAATTACAGTTGAAACTGTTATATTATAAGATTACTCTGCTCGATTCAACAAACCTATTTTTGATTCAAAGTCGAATACTGTTAACTTATAAAGTTAATAAAATTTATGACTAATCAAAGTCTTTTTTAAAAATGTAGATTACGAGTTGAATATTATAATAACTGTTGTTGAATGTTTTGAAAATGAGTCTTGAATCTTTTTTAAAATTAAACTTGAGTATTGAGTCGTGAAAGTTTTTTAAAATTAAATCTTAAATGTTTGTTGAAAATTTTTTTTTTAAACGAAGCTTTAATGTTTGTATAAAGGCATAAAGGGTCTTGACTCTCTTAAAATTAGGCTTGAATCTCCTTTTATTTTTTCTAACTGGTTCTTTTACGTAAAGACTGAGATCCCTCTCTCATTATTCTCTGACCAATAAAAATGCTTCATTTAAAAACTCCACGAGAACCAATCAGAAGGAACTATTTCTTAATTTGCTTATTTCTAACTAACTACTTATATTTTACAAACAATTTTTTTACATAATATATACAATAATCATTTTTAATGTTCAATAATTTTTTATAATTTATTATGGTCGGAAAAGCTCTCAAATTATATTATCACTGAGGCTTGAAGTCATAAATTCGACCGATATACTTCCGAGTAACTCATACGTCACAACGTGCAGCTGCTATTCTAAGCTCTTGGAGTTCGAGGAAACTAAACATTTCAAACACGCGATGGTGTGTACAAGCACTCGTAGTTCTGATAATTTAACGTCACACATATGCACAGGTGTTATTCGTAGAAGAACTTTTTATACACTTTTGTAGATCTTTGAAAATCCTTTTATATATTTAACAGAAAAATATTTTACAAAAATTTATAATTTGTTCGTTTGTTTTATTTTACATTTAGAATTATATTTTCATTATTATTTATTTTTTTAATGGTGATTTTGATTATTTTTATGTAATGTGATTACTTTATTATTATTTATTTTGCTTTTAATTGACTTAACGATTTAAATTTTTGATTTAATCATCATAATACATATTCTTATTAAAATTAAGCTTTTCTTTAATGAATAATTTTTTTATGATAATAAAACTTCGTCTCAATATATTTAAATATTTGACAATACTATAATGATTATAATATCAACAGAAGTTGTTTAATATAACTTAATCAAATAATTTTATTATATTATATTATTTTATTATATATTTTGTGTATTTGTAAGAGAATTTTAAGTTAGAACTAATTTTTATTATGTAATGTATTAATATTATATCTAGTACATAAATATGTTATTTAAACTTACTAGAAATGTCGCGAAAATTGATTATATAATGTGTAAAAAAGAAAGATAATATGTAAAAAGGAGACAGATATATTTGTACTATATTTTATTCTCGAATGATCGGACAGTAGACGAAGTGAGTATGTTTAGTCATATATATAAAAGAAAGAGATACACATATTTTTCCAGAAATGACTAATCTCTAGAACAGAAAAACGAAGCTTCTAGAAGTTTGAAACCTACAAAAGACTTAAACAGAGGTCGAAGGAAGGCAGTTTATTATTGGAAGTCAAACAGAGAAGATCAGTGAATGTGAACAGTCAACTAGAACTAAGTGAACAAACAGTTTTTAAAGTGGTTAATACAAAGTATTAAATAGTGACATTAAAAATACAAATTAAAACAATCAAAAAGTAAAACAAAGTGACATTAAAAACTAATCAAAAAGTGAAATTAAAACATTTTCGGTTGATAAAAAAGAAGAATATAATAGTACTTACTTACTATTAATAGTACAATTAAAGGAGCTGTAATCCAACAAACACTAAACTACACCAATTTGGAAGAACAAACAAAGAACGATAATATCACTCAAGAAACCAAACGTCTTACAACACGACATTTTACCAGATTCGCAAATTCCACGTATCACTTCGTTAGTTTCCGTTTCTCATAGATCAACTACAGATTTTTCCACCAATCAGGAAACAGGACATATCAAGGTCAGATAAATTTGTAATTTTTTAAAAATTTTTGTAGTAGTTAGTTAAGTTTGATAATTTAAAAACAAAGGAATTTACTTGATATTCAATAATTGGTGTATTTGATAATCGTACTTGCCATTACATAAACAAAATTGGTTAATTTAACTTAATTCACATCAAGTAAGTTCTTTTATAGTTACTAAAAGGCCTTTCTTTTTCTTATTTTTCCTAAATAGTTTCATTATTAAACTTTCAATATTACTGTTTCAATTTAACTATTTTATAATAAATTTATAATTATAATTTAATCAAATTTTTCATTCACATACACCTAATAATCCAATAGAAACTTGCATAACCAAACACCCCTGAGAAAAAGATCTTGTTGCTACTATTAGAAAATTTAAATAATATTAAATATTAATCAATTAAGTTTATAAACAAATAAATCAATAAACAATATTTCAAATCATAATATTCATTACAAAATGGCGTCCCAACTATAGGGCCAGTTTCTGTTGGAAAATTAGGTTGGAAAATAGTAGACAATTTCATTATCAAATACTAGATAGGTTTCTTCATTAAAAAACTACATTATCAGATATTTTATTAAGATCGATATACATTTTGCATTTTATTTTAACATAAGTACAATTTTCTTATCCTATAATAACAATCAAATATTTAATAAAATAAAAATTATTACATTAAATATTTAAACTATAATTAACCGAAATGGACTCCAGAAAGACATTAAAAGAACTGAGTCTATTAGAACTTATAAAGGAACTAGAAACCAGAAATTTAGATACCGAAGGATCTAGAGAAACATTAATAGTAAGACTACAGGAAGTACTAGAACAAGAGGGAATAAATCCCGAAGAATACATATTTCAAACAGAAGTACAGTCAACTAGTACACAAGCACAACAAACCATGGAAAGAGGTGATTTTGTCTGTGAGAGATACGATAGTGTAGAAAAACATAAAGAAACAAAATACAATGGCGTACAATTGATGGATATGATGAAACATTTACTTGAACAGATGAAAAGTCAAAATAAAGAATTACTTGAAAAGATGGATAACCATCACAAACAAAAGCAAGACAAATTAGATAGTTTACTGCAGAAAATGAATACAGACCTACAGAAAACTCTCACAAAACTGGAGAAGATAGAAAATCATGACAATGAAAAGCTGGAATGTCAAGAAAACTCACAACAGGATATAAATAAAGAATTAGAAGAAGACATACAAATAGTAGATGAAAATGAAGCAAATAATAATAATGAGACTAATGATTTAAAGAAAGTATTGGGAGATAATAAAAATGAAACAGAAATTATACACAATAAACTGACGGACCAAAACAAAATTAAAATAAAAACAGAAACTAATTTGACTGAAACAAATGATGGTAATATGAAACTTACAAGAAAGTTCAACCTACATGAAAAAGTTTTACGAAACATAAATACTAAGAATATACATAAAAATATGTTAATTAAAGAACTCATATACAAGAAAAGTATAATATATAAAGAATATTTAAAACTTAACTTCATAAAGGGTAAGACAAAAGAAAATACACGAGAGGAAATATGGTCTAAGAAACTTCAACATAACTTAAACAATGACAATAAGATAATGGTACAATCTATATATAACCCAAAGAAGATTTCAAAACATGGACAAATAAACCAAAATATAAAATGATACTAGATAATAATAACACTATAAAAGTACATACAAAATATGAACCAATACCAAACTACTATAACTTAATGAATATAACAGAAGAAACATATGGTAGAACCTCAGAGTAATAAGTAAACATAGAGTAGGCATATTCCCTACTACTTGTCGTCGAGAGTCTCGAGACAGATTTGTTTACCAGCAGAGCATTGCCAGACGTTGTGTTTTGTAAGTACAAAGTAGGAAACAAAAACGTAATAGTATAATTTACAACAATTTTATTTTACTTTTAAGAGAAGATTTTTATTCAGAGAAAATATTCTTTATTACATTTTAATATTCACTTTCTTACCTTTCTATAATACTGATAAAAAAGCTCTAGCCCAATTGTATCAAATACCCACAACCAAAATTTGGCATCAGTGCCTTGTTTGTAATTGTTTAGATTAGTAATTTGTTCGATTTTTTCTTGAATTTTTGTGTATTTAAGTGAACTTTATAAAGTTTTTTTATTTAT
Organism: Ophraella communa; assembly: GCA_035357415.1. Taxonomy (NCBI): domain Eukaryota; kingdom Metazoa; phylum Arthropoda; class Insecta; order Coleoptera; family Chrysomelidae; genus Ophraella; species Ophraella communa. The sequence goes on from CM068986.1 coordinate 36,778,100, forward strand.
TTTCAATATTGAAAATGGTGAAACCCCGAAAAGCGTGTATAATTTGTGGTACTTCGCAAAATGATAATCTAACCTATCACCGGTACGTTATTCACTACATTGGCGTACAATTAGCAATTTCAATTAAAATTTATTATAATTAAGAAAATTAAATTAATAATGAAATACATATCTCCTTTTAGATTTCCTTCCGATAAAAATATGTTAGAAGTACGGTGCTATGCCATAAGTGTAGATATAAATTCCTTACCAAAATAAGCGTATTAAATTATTTAACTAACATTTATATAGGTATTACGGTGAACTCTAACCAATTACACGCCACTGTACGGCTGTGTTTACCTACACCACTAAATTTTCCATCTCTCTCAATTATAGGTTCATTGCTATTGACTACAAACTGTATGTTATTGTGTTGTTGTGGCATCTCTATGTTTACTTATTACTCTGAGGGTAGAACAAATAAACAAGAATATAATTTAAAAATTAACAATAAGAAAAGTCTTATAAGACAATTACAATATAATACATCCTCATATAACTATGACAATAAAAAGTATATAAAAAATCAGAAGTTATACCAAAATATAATTACAACATCAATTAAATGTAATAAACTAAATTGGAAAGTAAGAAAGAAAAGAAACTAGATAAAGAGTCTTCACAAGTGTATATAGTAGTGTAAGAAATAGATATAAGATATAGAATTAAGATTATTAGTATAGTAACTATGATAGTAAATGTTATTAATATGGAAACTACAACAGTAAAATAAGCAAAACTACATTAACAATAATTTTAAAAATTAAAACAATCATAAAACTGAACTTGGACATCATGATTTTGAAAAAAAAATGCCGCATTGGTAACAATTTCAACATCTTTCATATATGGTGCATCTAAGTTTATGGATTTATCTGAAATATTATCTGAAAAAATAAAAATAAAACCAATTAATAAATCACTCTAAATCATATTAAGTAAAAGAACAACTAATGATATATTGGATATATGAAAACCAAAATATTCAACAAACACTGGTATAATAATTGTTTGAGTAACAGAATTTGACAATAATTATAAAACTAAACTAATCTGTTTAAACAATATAAAACTAAAATATAAAACAATAAAACTATAGCATTAATTCTGCAAATAAAACAAAATGAGTACATATAAGAATTATAGAGTTTAATATTAGTTGGTACAAACAAACAAATATAAAATATTAGAAGATATGTACTTGGAGAACAATGTAATTAAGAGTTATAAAGGAATTAGAGGTATAAATGGAAATAAATATGATTTATATGTGGAAGATACACGAGTGTGTATAAGATGAGATGATATGGAATGTTTATTGATGATTTAAGAAGATATAAAAATTATATGATGAATATGAAATGAAAAGTATAAGATAAAATAATTGAAATTATGGAAATGTATGTGTAAAAGAAGAAAGATGAGTTGACAAGAAGTAGATAGTTGAAAGAGATATAATCTATTTACAAAATACTCCAAGAAATATAATAAAACAAAATGATAATTTTAAACTTTATAGCTATCATTAGCCTACATATATGTAAACCAATTAATTTAAACCTAATATAAGAAATTAAAAAGACAAAATAATATCACACAATTAACAGTATCACTTCAATAATGATATAAATAGTTTCATTGAGGGAAAATATGTCAAATAATCTAAAATGTAAACAAGAGATGTAAGTAAAAGAAGTTAAGAACTAGCAACACTTAGATGAGATGATAAAGTATCTATCAAGATCAGTACTTACCTAGAGTGATTCAATTAAGAAAAGAAAAACAATCTTATTTAAATGCATTTCAAAATCATATCTAATATAATGTTACCTAATATTTTTTGCTCTTTATTGAAGAAAATAAATAACTTATATCCTTAGATGCAGATGTTTTCAAAATCCTAAAACATATAAAATTAATATTTAAATCAAATTAAACATAACATTAAACAAATTTAATTTGCAGTTAATAAATAAACACACGAAGTATAGAACACAGGAGTCTGAACGGTATCGGGTTTTTCATAGTATTCATGTACGCAATAAATATACCCAGATTATAGTTCTCTTTTCTGCCACTGGTAGCGCAAATATTCGGGACGTACCGTTAGTATTATTATTATTACATGTAAACATGTACCTGTACCATGAACTAGCACGCGAATACGGAAATTCCACATTTCTCAGAGTATTTTTTCCACAGAGGTGTCAATAGCAGCAAGATTTGCCGCGTAATAATTTAAACGAGTACTTCTTAAAGAGTGGCGCACTCTACTGGCAAAAAATCTGTCCCGTAAACTGAGGCCATTCGCTCAACATTACATTCAGACTCCTGTGTTCTATACTTCGTGAATAAACAGATGATTTAAAAAATTTTGACATTTGATTTGATCACAGAACTAAGAATCAGGTCAGACACTATTCACGGAGACTTAAAATCATAGAACAGTAAGAATGATTCTTTTTCGTTTTTATAAAATGTTCACAAAAGAAGTTTTTGTACCTTGGTTAGTACCTATAAAAAAATATTGTATGATATACTTAGAATTTAAAAATGTTTAATAGATTATTTAAAAAAAATTCTATATGACTATACAAATATTTTTAAATAATCGGGTGCTGATTGTAATATTTAAATATTTGACAATACTATAATGATTATAATATCAACAGAAGTTGTTTAATATAACTTAATCAAATAATTTTATTATATTATATTATTTTATTATATATTTTGTGTATTTGTAAGAGAATTTTAAGTTAGAACTAATTTTTATTATGTAATGTATTAATATTATATCTAGTACATAAATATGTTATTTAAACTTACTAGAAATTTCGCGAAAATTGATTTTATAATGTGTAAAAAAAGAAAGATAATATGTAAAAAGGAGACAGATATATTTGTACTATATTTTATTCTCGAATGATCGGACAGTAGACGAAGTGAGTATGTTTAGTCATATATATGAAAGAAAGAGATACACATATTTTTCCAGAAATGACTAATCTCTAGAACAGAAAAACGAAGCTTCTAGAAGTTTGAAACCTATAAAAGACTTGAACAGAGGTCGAAGGAAGGTAGTTTATGATTGGAAGTCAAACAGAGAAGATCAGTGAATGTGAACAGCAATTTGGAAGAACAAACAAAGAACGATAATATCACTCAAGAAACCAAACGTCTTACAACACGACATTTTACCAGATTCGCAAATTCCACGTATCACTTCGTTCGTTTCCGTTTCTCATAGATCGACTACAGATTTTTCCACCAATCAGGAAACAGGACTTTACATATTAAGGTCAGATAAATTTGTAATTTTTAAAAAATTTTTGTAGTAGTTATTTGAATTTTATAATATAAAAACGAAGGAATTTACTTGATATCTAATAATTACATAAACAATATTGGTTAATTTAACTTAATTCACATCAAGTAAGTTCTTTTATAGTTAATAAAAGACCTTTCTTTCTCTTTTTTTTCCTAATTAGTTTCATTATAAAACTTTCAATATTACTGTTTTAATTTAATTATTTTATAATAAATTTATAATTATAATTTAATCAAATTTTTCATTCACATACACCTAATAATCCAATAGAAACTTGCATAATCAAACACCCCTGAGAAAAAGATCTTGTTGCTACTATTAGAACATTTAAATAATATTAAATATTAATCAATTAAGTTTATAAACAAATAAATCAATAAACAATATTATCAATTAAATTTATAAATAAATAAATAAATAAGTAATCTCTCAAAACACAATATTCACAATATTCATTTTAATATATACATATATATATATATATATATATATTAAAATGAATATTGTGTTTTGAGAGATTTTATATATATATATATATATATATATATATATATATTGTTACGGTTGCATTAGAAGCAGTATACAAATGAGCATGTTTATTTATAAATATTATGAAAAAGATACTGAATTGGTGTACAACATTCGGGGGGAAACAATAATTAAAAATCATTATAAGTCTTTGTTCGATTTTTTATGCAACTAAATTAATAGAAAGAAAGATAATAGCAAAACTACAAGTTGAGTTTAATTTATTCCAGATGATTATTCCATAAATTTTATAAATTTCTTAAATTGTACCTTGAAAATAATTGATTAGTTTTAATTTCTAGATGTTAAGGACAAATTTGTGATCACTCCCAAAATCAGTAGGAATAATTTTAGAATTCCAAATCTCACTAAAATAAAATCACCCTGTACAACAAGGTTCCAATAAACATCATTTGAGCTTACCAGTCACCAACATAAAAAACTGATATTTTTTAGTAACTTTGCTTTCATTGCCAACATAAATTTATTTATTTTGTTCAAAAGGAAAGCTGGGAAAACAAAAGAATTTTTCGGTAACCATGGTTCTGTTGAATCTAAAATCTCTCTCTTGTTTTTTGTTCCTGAAAGCGAAAGGAGGGTAAGAAATTTGTCCTGATAAAATTAAAATTTTTATAAGTAAAATTAAACAATTAACGCATAATAATGCAAGATAAATACTTAAAACGATAAAGTGTATAAAAGTGTATTTCCATAAAAAATTTAACATACCTGACAAGAAATTGGGGCCAAAGTGTATTGGCATCCAATACCAGCAGTTCCAGGAGAGCAAGCAAGTTATTTAAGCCTTAAGGAACATATTCCTGTCCATTTGAAGGTGACAACAGTTATAAGGATTCTACATTTGAGGTATTTGGGGCCAAATTTGCTCCAACACATATTTAGCAAGAATTAAGTACCAGGACTCCACAACATCCACGCATGGACTAAATTCTGAACATTTTTAAGGTGATGTCAGTTATTATTGTTCTATTTTAATACTTGACATTTTCGATAAACTCTAGAATTTCAACAATTATTATTGATCTATTTTAATGTTTAACATTTTCGATGAACTTTAGAATTTCATACTAATTTGTTTAATCACTAATTCATTTGTACAAGATCTATATTTATTGTCAAAATTTATTCGTATTATAAAGGTTTTATTTAAATTAGCACGTGCTACAACTTTGATGTAGTTTGTTCTTGGAAGAGAAAACAGGATATTCAGGAATTTTCACATCCATACATTTCAATTAAAGAATACGGTTTTATAACTAAGAACACACTATATTTTCATTTAAGGTACATTTCATAGGAATAAAAGTATAAATTGTACTCACCTGTAACACCAATTCATTTTTGGAATCTTTTCTAATACATTTTCTTTTAGCGACATTGAACAATAAATATCTCTTTTGAATTTCTGTTTATTTCAAACATAAATTAATCTGAAAAAATTTATTTAACGAGAACGACCACTTCTTAATTTGCTTCAATCAGCTGTAACGTCTCAGAACTTTAACCTCACAAAACACAGAATTTGACTAGAGGGAATAATCGCAGAACTTGAACCTACACCAGTAACCTGAGCGGGTGACGTCATACAGTGACCGGAGGAACTACTTAAGTATCTTTTTCGTTATTTGTTTCTAATCATAAAAATTTTTAAGAGTCTCATTGCTTTGAGCAGTTTGGTTTAATTTAATTTCATTGGCGTCATATTTTTTTTAAGAAAATATTGTGGGAGATCATATTGTTGTCGTAGGCGTACCACCATAGGCAACACGTATTACACAAATACTTTGAGAAAAAATAATTTTATAGATTTAACAAAATTTAACCCCACAATATTAATGTCGATCCCAACGTGGGGCGTTATAAAATTAATCTAAATTTCATATCTAAAGACTTAGTTTATTAAATATTATTGTTGAACCGTGAGTTGATTTAAAAGTAACAATTTGAACATTTTGACCAAGTTTATATAAAATAAAAACAAGAGTAATAATTATAGATTGTTCCAGACTACTCAGAGACAATTAGAAGTTTAGTAAACAAATGCTCAGTTGTATTTTTCTTGAATCATATTAACATTGCTTGAGAAAAATAATTCTAAGATTTTCTTTGAAAAATTTTATATTTAACTATATATACAAAAACTCAGTACAATTCCTGAAATAGGGAAACATCATTGTTATTGGGTGTAATATCTAGGTCTAATTACTTAAATTAAAACTTAAAACTGATTTCAAAACTCTATTTCAACTAAATCTAACAAAATGGAACAAAACAAGTCCTGTAAGACTATAGGCCAGTTGAGAGTAAAGGAATTGAAAGAAGAATTGGAAAAAGAAATTTAAGCAGTGAAGGGATTAAATTAACTCTTTTCAATAGACTTAAGACAGCTCTTATCGAGGAGGAAAAGGATCCAGAAACTTTCCAATTTCTTTTGGAGGAAAGAACCTCAAACCAAGAGATGGACCATGAAAAAGATGATGTCTCGGAAACAGGGGAAGAGACAGAAAATCAGACAATGAGAACCTTAGGGGATGATGTCTCGGACAACGCAGCAGAAGAGGTAGACAGACTCGCAGGTGGAGAAGCCACACCGGGAGCAACCAATCAAGACCAAAATTGGATGATGATGAATTTCTTCAGAGAGATGAAAGAAGACATGAAGAAGATGAATAAGAAGATGGATGAACAAAAAGAAGATATTGGTAAGAAGTTGGATGAACAAAATGAAGACATGAAGAAGATGGGTAAGAAGATGGATGAACAAAAAGAAGATATTGGTAAGAAGATGGATGAACAAAAAGCAGACATGAAGCAGGACATGATAGATTTAAGAAAAGATCTTATTAAGATGAAGACAGAAATTACAAATGATATTGGAAGGAAATTACAGAAGATAGAAGAGAAACTTGACAAAAACATAGAGGATTTAAGTGGAAGACAGGACATTTTGGAAGTGGAGATGGAAAACCAGAAGGAGAAGATACATTTCATCCAGGAGAACATACAGGGAGAATTATTAAAGAATGCAGAGGTATTTGTGAAGAAGGCTCAAGAAAAATTGGTTGGGAGACAGAAAAGGATATTAAATCCTCAATAAGGATCACACAACAAAACATAAGAGAAATCAAGGAGTTGGAGACAGGAGTAAGAAAGGAGATTGGTTTGTACATTTCTCATGAACAATACAGAAACTTGTGTAATTCATATGGAGATTACACATTAAATTCAAATCTATTAAATATCAAAGAATTGTATAAAAAACACAACAAATTCAAATCGGCATTAAAAATAGTAGAACCAAACAATGAATTTGAAGAACTAATAAGAAAACAAAAAGATACTAAACAAAAAGTTTAGCCATTTCTTTCCACAGATTGAACAAAATTTAAAGAGAAGTTGTTTGGATAATAAAAAAGCCTTTGAAAGATCCGATCATATCAACTCTATGTGTGAAAAATTTAGTGTTGTAGGTGTTCATGGAAGTAATATTGGACCAGCTATGATCAAAGAAATAAATGAAACAAAATTTATCTTTCCAGAAAACACTGAATTCTATAGTAAAGATGTGTGCGAAATAAACAAATATTTAACTGAAAGAAAGTTTGACCTAACTCTGCGAGATCCTCCTTGGTGGAATAAATATAATTGGAGGAAAAGGAGAAAAACATCAGATGGCTATAACATGATGTTTAATGAAGATTTAAAGAGTTTAACAATCGACAGCTTATTATCGGATGATGGTCTACGTGTAGTATGGTGTACATATTCTAGACAAAATTTAAATGCACCTCTCAATAACATATTTCCACATTGGCAAGTACACTTTAGTGCAAAATGGTACTGGTTAAAAATAACAAAAATTGGGGAACCAATTTCTGAGTTCTCTCAAACCCCTGGTAAACAACATTATGAAAAAATTATATTTGCTAGTAGAAAATGTTCAACACATAAAATTCAAGATGGTAAGATACTGATCAGTATTCCAATTATTTTGCATTCACATAAAAATTCTTTGGTAGAAGTACTAGAGGAATTTTCCATGTTACACAGCTGTACAGATATGTGAGTCTTTCTGATGAAAATTCGGTGTGTTTACCTAAAACATAAAATTTATTAATGGTTATTTAGTTATGTTACAATTACAATTATGTTAATTACTCTGTTTAAAATTATTTTTAAGGGAATTTCTGTTTTCTTTCATAATTTAAAATGATACAGGTGTCATGACTGGTGAAATGTGAGAACGTTCTATTCTAATGAACTTAAAGAGATAAAGAGATTTTCAAAGTATTTGTCATTAAGGACATATTTTGAGATTTATAAATGTTGAGGAAGTACCTCAAATAAAAAGAAGTAAATGTGACTTCACTATATTTGTCAAAGGTCATATGGTGAGCTAAGGAAAAATTGTTTTTCTGAGAGAAAAGATCTCAGGAAAATTTTCAAGATATGAGAATAATAATATAATTTAAAATATTGTCACGTTTGTGTGTGGACACATGACGAAATATTAATGAGAAGAGGAATCGTATGTAAAGATTCTATTATGAATACTGATAGATAAATAAGTTTTAATGTAAAATGTTCAATAAAAAAAAAAAAGTAATACCCAGTCAAAGTGTACCAAAAATCATGAACAGTACGGAAATTCTCATGTTAAAGAAGGAAAACTAATTTGTTTTATTTAAAAAAAAAAAAAAATGTTTTAGGTAAAGCAATGTTAATAATGTCTATTAATTTGTCTGGTCTGTAAAAAAAGAAAAACACACATTAATTAATTTTGTTAACTTGATTTAATTTAAAGTAAATTTAGGTTTGAATTTTCCTGAATTATTCTAGATTGACAAAGCCAATTATAATAATTACAAGAAAATTCAGGGAAATTGTTACGGTTGCATTAGAAGCAGTATACAAATGAGCATGTTTATTTATAAATATTATGAAAAAGATACTGAATTGGTGTACAACATTCGGGGAAACAATAATTAAAAATCATTATAAGTCTTTGTTCGATTTTTTATGCAACTAAATTAATAGAAAGAAAGATAATAGCAAAACTACAAGTTGAGTTTAATTTATTCCAGATGATTATTCCATAAATTTTATAAATTTCTTAAATTGTACCTTGAAAATAATTGATTAGTTTTAATTTCTAGATGTTAAGGACAAATTTGTGATCACTCCCAAAATCAGTAGGAATAATTTTAGAATTCCAAATCTCACTAAAATAAAATCACCCTGTACAACAAGGTTCCAATAAACATCATTTGAGCTTACCAGTCACCAACATAAAAAACTGATATTTTTTTAGTAACTTTGCTTTCATTGCCAACATAAATTTATTTATTTTGTTCAAAAGGAAAGCTGGGAAAACAAAAGAATTTTCGGTAACCATGGTTCTGTTGAATCTAAAATCTCTCTCTTGTTTTTTGTTCCTGAAAGCGAAAGGAGGGTAAGAAATTTGTCCTGATAAAATTAAAATTTTTATAAGTAAAATTAAACAATTAACGCATAATAATGCAAGATAAATACTTAAAACGATAAAGTGTATAAAAGTGTATTTCCATAAAAAAATTTAACATACCTGACAAGAAATTGGGGCCAAAGTGTATTGGCATCCAATACCAGCAGTTCCAGGAGAGCAAGCAAGTTATTTAAGCCTTAAGGAACATATTCCTGTCCATTTGAAGGTGACAACAGTTATAAGGATTCTACATTTGAGGTATTTGGGGCCAAATTTGCTCCAACACATATTTAGCAAGAATTAAGTACCAGGACTCCACAACATCCACGCATGGACTAAATTCTGAACATTTTTAAGGTGATGTCAGTTATTATTGTTCTATTTTAATACTTGACATTTTCGATAAACTCTAGAATTTCAACAATTATTATTGATCTATTTTAATGTTTAACATTTTCGATGAACTTTAGAATTTCATACTAATTTGTTTAATCACTAATTCATTTGTACAAGATCTATATTTATTGTCAAAATTTATTCGTATTATAAAGGTTTTATTTAAATTAGCACGTGCTACAACTTTGATGTAGTTTGTTCTTGGAAGAGAAAACAGGATATTCAGGAATTTTTCACATCCATACATTTCAATTAAAGAATACGGTTTTATAACTAAGAACACACTATATTTTCATTTAAGGTACATTTCATAGGAATAAAAGTATAAATTGTACTCACCTGTAACACCAATTCATTTTGGAATCTTTCTAATACATTTTCTTTTAGCGACATTGAACAATAAATATCTCTTTTGAATTTCTGTTTATTTCAAACATAAATTAATCTGAAAAATTTATTTAACGAGAACGACCACTTCTTAATTTGCTTCAATCAGCTGTAACGTCTCAGAACTTTAACCTCACAAAACACAGAATTTGACTAGAGGGAATAATCGCAGAACTTGAACCTACACCAGTAACCTGAGCGGGTGACGTCATACAGTGACCGGAGGAACTACTTAAGTATCTTTTTCGTTATTTGTTTCTAATCATAAAAATTTTTAAGAGTCTCATTGCTTTGAGCAGTTTGGTTTAATTTAATTTCATTGGCGTCATATTTTTTTTAAGAAAATATTGTGGGAGATCATATTGTTGTCGTAGGCGTACCACCATAGGCAACACGTATTACACAAATACTTTGAGAAAAAATAATTTTATAGATTTAACAAAATTTAACCCCACAATATATCTATATATATATATATATATATATATATATATATATATATATATATATATATATATATTGAGAAGATATACTAAGGGTCACATCAAATTTTATTTTGGTTTTATTATTATTTTCGGAAACGTCATAATTTGATATAAAATGTCAAAGTCAAAAAAATAATGTATTAGGTTAAAAAAATTTTGGAAATGTTTTGAATTCTGTAATAGTATAAGTGTAGATAAGAAGTGTAGTGATAGTGAGTAAGAAGTTTGGTAGCCAGGATCGGAAGTTTGACAGTGAGTTGATGGATGAATAAAAAAGTAAAGAGAGTTAAGAAAGAAATTAAATTTGGATGGTTGAATTAAAAAGGTCAAAGAGTTGAAATAGATAATTTAAAAAGTAAAAAGTCTAGAGGAAGAAGTTTAATCAATAATAAATAAAAAAGAAACCAGTTATAGTTTATTTAAATAGTAAAGCAGTTCCAGTTTATGAAGAGAGAATTATTTTGACGTTTCAGTAGGAGATTAAAGAAGAGAAAAGTAAAGTTACTATTAATATTTACTTGAATAGTAAATTTATTCAGAAAATAAATAATAAAAATATAAACTGATTAAAACTAAAGTAAGAAAATAAAAAAAAAGAATAGGAAGATAAAAGTATTGGAAAGTGGACCTTTGGGGAAGATGATGGTAACCTGGTGTTAGTAGAAGAAGTGAGAAAAAGAATATTGGGAATTAAAGGACAATAAGCGGTAGTTAAGGTTAGTTTAATTAGTTAAGATAGTTAAGTAATTAGTTAAAACTAGATAGGTAGCAGATAGGAATTTGTTAGGCATTAGTTGACTTTGGAATTATTAAAATTTCAAAATAATAAAAAAAAATTAAAATAAAGTTGATGTTGGAACCCTACCCTATAAATAATTAGTAATTTAAAAATTAAAATTCAAAATTTAATTCTTTATTGAGAAATTAGAAAATCATCTCAATTGGCGCCCGAGTAGGGACCTGAATAAAAGGGTCTCGATACAATTTAAATTAATAAATAATCAAGAATAAAAAAAAATGGAAGAAAGAAGAATGAAACTTAGGGATGGAAAACAAGTAGGGGAAATGCGAGAAGGACAGATTGAGGAGCAGAGGGAAAGAATGGATTCAGAGGTACAGGTTGACGAGGAAAGGAATAGAGGTGCAGGAGATTTTATAGCAGATCATTTGATACAAGGACAGGAGACAGAAGGAGATGGAAATGAACAGGGTGAAGTAGGAATGTTTGAAAGATGTGGAAAGAGTAAAATGAGAGAACAAGAGACCGATAGAAGACAAGAAACGGCAAGGAGTGATAATTGGTTAAGGGAAATGTTGATTGATTTGAATAAAAAACTGGATGAAAACAAAAAAGATATGAAGAAGAATTTAGATGCAACCAAAGAAGAAATGAAGAAGAATTTGGATGAAAATAATGAGAAATTAAACAGGAAACTAGAGGAGAAATTGGATAAGAAATTTTTAGATGTAGAAAAGAAGTTTACCGAGTTGACAACAGAATTCAGCATAGGCATGGAAGAAATACGAAATATTAAACATGAAAACAAAGAAGTTAAAAAAGAAGTCGAAGGAATTAAACGAAAAATTGAAAAGACAAAAGAAGAAGTGAGAAATGAAATGATAGGAAGATTGATGGAGGTGGAAAATCAACAGTCTACAGAAATGGATAATTTAAAGAAAAATGGAAAAGAACTTAAGTTGGAGGTAGCAGAGAACACTAAGAAGATAAAAGAAAATACAGAAAAGGTCACAAATTTGGGCAAGGAGATAATCAAGACAAATAAAACCATTCAAAGAATAGAAGTAAATATGGATAAAAAAATAGGGAATTTGAAGGTACAGGGTGAAAACCAAGGAGAAAGTATGGAGAAATTTAATGGAGAAGAAAAAGAATTTGAGAAAGAGGAAAATGCAGAAGTAATTAATAAAAATTCAAAAGCAACAGACAAGCAGATATATAAGGAAGTTGAAAGAGAGAAAAATAAAACAATTAAAGTAATTCAAATTGATATTGCAGATGATACAAAAGTTTATGAAAATGTAACAGGAAAGGAAGCCAAAGAAAAAGTTACTAAATTATTAATGATTAAAATTCAAACAATAAAATGCATAAAAATTTTATTAGAGAAAAATTGGAAAAAGGTGAAGAAAAAATAAGACTTTTCAATGAGTGGGGGGAAGGTGTTAGTTAGAAAATGTAAATAGATATAGAGAAAGGGATTTTTAGTGTAGTATTTTAAATTAGATAATAGATATTTCATGATAAGATTTTAAAATAGGTAGTAGAATTTTTTTTATTTAGTAGATGAGGAGATTAATAAGAAGAGAAATTGATATTTGGATATACGTAAACAAAAGGAATTAACAATAAAAAAATCAAATAAAATAGGAAATTTGAATTAATTTAAATTTTCATAAATTCAAAATAATATTTAAATTTATGCAAAATTTTAATTGGGGGAAATTGAGAAGATATACTAAGGGTCACATCAAATTTTATTTTGGTTTTATTATTATTTTCGGAAACGTCATAATTTGAAATAAACTGTCAAAGTCAAAAAAATAATTTATTAGGTTAAAAAAAATTTTTTGTAATGTTTTGAAGTCTGTAATAGTATAAGTGTAGATAAGAAGTGTAGTGATAGTGAGTAAGAAGTTTGGTAGCCAGGATCGGAAGTTTGACAGTGAGTTGATGGATGAATAAAAAAGTAAAGAGAGTTAAGAAAGAAATTAAATTTGGATGGTTGAATTAAAAAGGTCAAAGAGTTGAAATAGATAATTTAAAAAGTAAAAAGTCTAGAGGAAGAAGTTTAATCAATAATAAATAAAAAAGAAACCAGTTATAGTTTATTTAAATAGTAAAGCAGTTCCAGTTTATGAAGAGAGAATTATTTTGACGTTTCAGTAGGAGATTAAAGAAGAGAAAAGTAAAGTTACTATTAATATTTACTTGAATAGTAAATTTATTCAGAAAATAAATAATAAAAATATAAACTGATTAAAACTAAAGTAAGAAAATAAAAAAAGGAATAGGAAGATAAAAGTATTGGAAAGTGGACCTTTGGGGAAGATGATGGTAACCTGGTGTACGTAGAAGAAGTGAGAAGAATATTGGGAATTAAAGGACAATAAGCGGTAGTTAAGGTTAGTTTAATTAGTTAAGATAGTTAAGTAATTAGTTAAAACTAGATAGGTAGCAGATAGGAATTTGTTAGGCATTAGTTGACTTTGGAATTATTAAAATTTCAAAATAATAAAAAAAAATTAAAATAAAGTTGATGTTGGAACCCTACCCTATAAATAATTAGTAATTTAAAAATTAAAATTCAAAATTTAATTCTTTATTGAGAAATTAGAAAATCATCTCAATATATATATATCCAAAGTAAATTAAGGAAGAATTAAACATTTCAAATTAGAAAAATCTGTAGCAGTTTGATGTTCTTTGTTTGGAGTTTTGACGTTTAATCAAAAGTTTTTAAGAATAGAAAAATAAAAATAATAATTTTTATTAATGGAAAGTTAATACATTTGAAGAAATACAAATACAAATAAAATATAATAAATAAAATAAAAATTATAGCCTACATTAAAGTAAACAGAAGATACAAGTATTTGGTATTGCACAACATTGAAGAAGGTAATCTGGTGAAAGTACAAGAAGGTAGAAGAAATAATCAAAAAAGTAATGGACACTTTAAAAATGAACACTGCGGTAGATAAGGTTAGTTTAGGTAGTTAAGATTAGATAAGTTTGTTAGGGCAATAGATAAGTTAGATAGGAATTAGTTAGAAAGAATAAATTTTATTTGGGTATTTATAAAAAAAATGTATTAAAAAACATTAAAGATAAATTTTGATAGAACCCTACCTTAATTTGAAAAATTTTAAAATTAAAAGTTAATTTTCATAAATTAAATTCAGTAGGTGAGTATAATCATCACAATATTTATATATATATATATATATATATATATATATATATATATATATATATATATATATATATATTGTATTGAATATTATGCTTTGAGAGAAAATTTATTGATTTGATTGATTTATTTATTAGATTGATATTACTTATTTAAACGTACTAATAGCAACAAGATCTTTTTCTCAGGGGGTGTTTGGTTATGCTAGTTTCTATTGGGTTATTAGGTAGAAGGTATCTGAATAAAATTGATTAATTATAGTTATAAATTTATTATAAAATAGTTAAATTAAAACAGTAATGTTGAAAGTTTAATAATGAAACTAATTAAAAAATTATTAAAAAGAAAGGCCTTTAGTAATTATAAAAGAACTTACTTGATGTGGATTAAGTTAAACTAACCAATGTTGTTTTTGTAATGGCAAGTAAGATTATCAAATACACGAATTATTAAATATCAAGTAAATTCCTTTGTTTTTTTTTTAACTTATAAAATTCAACTAACTACTACAAAATTTTTTAAAAAAAATTACAATTTTATCTGACCTTGATATGTGAGGTCCTGTTTCCTGATTGGTGGAAAAATCTGTAGGTGATCTATGAAAAATGGAGACGAACGAAGTGATACGTGGTATTTGCTATTTTTGGTAAACTGAAGTGTTGTTAGACGATTAGTCTCTTGTGTAATTATTGTCCTTTGTTCTTTAAATTTTAGTGTTGATGGATTATAGTTACTTTTGTTCTCTTCCTTTTTTTATATCAACCGAAAATATTTTAATTTCACTTTTGTTTAGTTTTCAACGTCACTTATGGCACTTGGTTTTACTTTATAATTGTTTTACTTTGTATTTTTAACGTCACTTTATTATAACTCCTTTTTAAAAAAAAACTGTTTGTTCACTTTTTAACTAACTGTTCACACTCACTGATCTTCTCTTTTTGACTTCCAATCATAAACTTCCAAAAAACTGTTTGTTCAAATTGACTATTCACACTCAGATCTTCAATGTTTGACTACCAATTATCTACTTCCCTTTTAACGACCTCTGTTCAGTCTTTTATAGGTTTTCAAAATTTCTAGAATCTTCGTTTTTGTTCTATGGTTTAGACATTTCTGGAAAAAATATGTGTATCTCTTTCTTTCATATTTATGACTAGACATATTCGCTTTGTCTATCATCGATAATTCCAGAATAAAATATAGTAAAATATATCTGCCTCCTTTTTACACATTATCTGTCCTTTTTTTTACACATTATATAATCAATTTTCGCGAAGTTTCTACTAAGTACTAGATATAATATCGATACATTATATAATAAAATAATTTCCAACTTAAAATTTTCTTACAAATACACAAAATATACAATAAAATAATACAATATGATTAAAATTATTGGATTTAGTTAAATTAAACAACTTCTGTTGATATTTTAATCATTATAGTATTGTCAAATATTTAAACATTACAATATATATATATTGTAATGTTTAAATATTTGTCAAGAGTATAATGATTAAAATATCAACAGAAGTTGTTTAATTTAACTAAATCCAATAATTTTAATCATATTGTATTATTTTATTGTATATTTTGTGTATTTGTAAGAAAATTTTAAGTTGGAAATTATTTTATTATATAACGTATCGATATTATATCTAGTACTTAGTAGAAACTTCGCGAAAATTGATTATATAATGTGTAAAAAAAGGACAGATAATGTGTAAAAAGGAGACAGATATATTTTTACAATATTTTATTCTCGAATGATCGGACAGTAGACGAAGTGAGTATGTCTAGTCATATATATGAAAGAAAGAGATACACATACTTTTTCCCAGAAATGACTAAGCTCTAGAACAAAAAACGAATAATCTAGAAGTTTGAAACCTATAAAAGACTGAACAGAGGTCGTTAAGGGGGAGTTTATTATTGGAAGTCAAACAGTGAAGATCTGAGTGTGAACAGTCAATTTGAACAAACAGTTTTTAAAGTAGTTATCATAATAAAGTGTTAAATAGTGACGTTAAGAATAAAGTAAAACAATCAAAAAGTAAAATAAAGTGACAAAAAAGTGACATTACTAAGATTGAATCCAAAAGTGAAATTAAAACGTTTTTGGTCGATAAAAAAGAAGAATATAAGTGTACTTACCATTATTAATACAATAAAACGAACAGTAATCCAACAAACACTAAACTGTATCAAATTTGAGGAACAAACAAAACACAATAATGTTACACGAGAGTCCAAACGTCTAATAAGGCGACATTTTGCCAAGGTCGGAGGTTCCAAGTATCGCTTCGTTCGTCTCCGTTTTTCATAGATCAACTACAGATTTTTCCACCAATCAGGAAGCAGGACTTTATTTCAAGGTCAGATAAAATTGTAAACTTTTAAAAATTTTTGTAGTAGTTAGTTGAATTTTATAATTTAAGAAAAACAAAGGAATTTACTTGATATTTAATAATTAGTGTATTTGATAATCTTATTTGCCATTACATAAACAACATTGGTTAATTTAACTTAATTCACATCAAGTAAGTTCTTTTATAATTACTAAAAGGCCTTTCTTTTTCCTTATTAAACTTCAATATTACTGTTTTAATTTAACTATTTTGTAATAAATTTATAATTATAATTGAATCAAATTTTTCATTCACATGCCTAATAATCCAACTGGAAACTGGCGTAACCAAACACCCCTGAGAAAAAGATCTTGTTGCTAATAATAATATCAAATATTAATCAGTCAAATTCATAAATAAATAAATCAATAAATTATCTTTAGATTCATAATATTCACTACATTATATATATATATATATATATATATATATATATATATATATATATATATATATATATGTATGAATATATGTATGTATGAATGTATGAAATATTAGGTTTTTCGGTTATGAATAAAACAAAACTATTTCCTAGTCAACTCAATATGTCTGTTCGACGCTCAGTTACGTAGGGTTGCAAAATATATAACGATAACTAACAAGAACTTATTTATTCAGACAGATCGCAACTCGACTGACATACAACAACTCGACTAAAAATTAAAAAAATACAAACTGACAGCAATAATGATAAAACACTCATTTTGACATACTATGAGGCTAGATTTGAACACCAAGTTCATAATAAAAATAACAATAATTACTATTACACCTACTTCAACATACAACTTATACTAAATGCATCACTGAGGGCAATGAGGCATACTCCAACATTGCAGTAGATGCATTTAAACAGCGGTTGTCTTCCTCTCGACTCTAACATTCCCCTCCCAGTGATTCTAATGAGGAGAATCACCAATCCATCCTTGAATCCTTAGCGACTTGGCAACAGGTCTCTGGATAACATCTTCATTGGCAAGCCTGATATCCGCAAATCGAGGTCGACGGTCTTTCCCAGGAAACACCTCCACTACCAGGCCTTTGGTTCACTGATTACGTAGCTTGTTCTCGTCGGCTACGAACACAAGCTCACCGACGACTAAGTTTGGAGTCTCCTGGTTCCACTTGCCACGAAGTGAGAGAGATGGCATATACTCCTTAAGCCAACGGTTCCAAAAATGTTGAGCAAAGACTTGAGCGTGTCTCCATCTTTTCCTAAGTGACAGATCTCCATCCTCAAACACTCTTGGCCTCTGCTTCACACTAGTAGTTCCCATCAGAAAACAATTAGGAGTAATGGCTTCGGGATCATCCTTGTCGCTGGATACGGTGGTGAGTGGTCTGCTGTTGACGGATGCTTCTGCTTCCGCAAGAACGGTGAGCAACAATTGATCGTTGAGGGTCTGGTTCTTCAAAATGGTGTGCAAGGCTGTCTTCACGGATCGCACCAGACGCTCCCAAACTCCTCCCATATGCGGTGCGCCAGGTGGGTTGAAGTGCCACTTGATCTCACGTGTTGCCATCTGGTTTTGAATCTTCGCCGTGTCCAACTCCCTCAAAGCTTTCTTCATCTCAGTAACGGCACCTTTGAAGTTGATTCCGTTGTCACTCCAAAGTTCTTCAGGCTCTCCACGACGGCATATGAAGCGATTCAGGGCCATCATGAAGTCATGGGTTGACAGTGAGAATGCAACTTCCAAATGAACCGCTCGGGTGCTTAGGCACGTAAATAAAACTCCATATCTCTTTTCTCGCTTACAACCGTTGACTACGTCCAAGGGACCAAAATAGTCGACTCCAACAAAAGCAAATGGCCTCTCTGGTCTTCTTACTCGAACCTGAGGCAAAGCAGCCATCCTCAGGAATAATGGGTTTGGCTCTTTCCATCTGACATAACTGACAATCTCTGGCAGCTTTCTTCACAGCAGCTCTGAGTCCGAGTATCCAATACGACTGTCGTATCTCGTTACAGATGAGGTCGATTCCATGATGTCCGTAAATACGATGATACCACGCGACGAGTAGCTTGGTCCACGGATCCTTGGAATCCAAGATCGTTGGAAACTTCGCATCTATAGGGAGGTGCGGTGAATTGGCAATTCGGCTCTTCACTCTAACAACTCCATTTACAAGAATCGGCGACAGAGTAGCTAATCTTGATGACTTGGTAATTACATTACCCTTCTCCAACGCGTCCAACTCTTCACCAAAACTCTCCCTCTGAACTTCTTTAACCCACCACTGCGTTGCTCTTCGTACCTCATCCACTGATAAAGCTCGACTTCCAGTAGCATTTACCGACTCACTTTTGCGGCATCTGTTCACAAACCGCAGTATCCGAGCTGTAACACGAACTAGCCTCATCCAATCACTGAAGTCGGTTACGGTCAACAAACTTGTTCTCCCTTCTATCACTAAACAGCAGGCTTTTCTTACTTCAAGATCTTCTAACTTGACATCTTCAACGTTGACAACTCTCTCAGTAGGCCACTGGAACTCTGGTTCGGTGAGAAAAGATGGTCCATTGAACCAACGTGATGTGGGCGATACATCAGCCGGAACTACATCTCTCGTTGCATCATCAGCTACATTGAGGGCAGTGGGTACCCATCTCCAGTTTTCCATCTTAGACAGGTCCAGGATCTCTCCAATACGATGTGCGATGTAAACTTTGAACCTTCCAGGGTCTTCAGCTCGTAGCCAGCACAACACGTTCTTCGAATCAGTTCACATGTGAGTAGAGTTGATGTTCAAGTCAAGGTTCTTACTAATAAAGCTTGACATCCTTGCTCCCACTAATGTTGATTCCATCTCTAACCTCGGAATGGACACCACCTTGATTGGTGCTACCCTGGCCCTAGACATAACAATATTCAACGAGACGTCACCTCCCCGCCCAGTGACTCGCAAATAGGCTACTGCACAGAACGCTTGCTGGCTTGCATCACTCAGAACGTGCAATTGAATGTCTACTACATTTGAAACATCTGGAGCGAAACATCTTCTGATAATGGCATCTGGGATCCTCAGTATTTGACTCAGCAGTTCTCTCCACTTCACTTCCAAATCTGGCTTCAGTTTCTCATCCCAACCAATAGCACTCTTCCAGACGTCTTGCATCAACATTCTTCCTCTTGCCGTGAGATGACCGATGAAACCAAGCGGGTCGAAGAGGCTCATGATGAGCTTGAGTAATTCCCGTTTCGTAGGAATCTTCTCTCCGGAGACAATATGTGGGTCGATAGCACGTAACGAAGTCACGTACTTGAAAACATCAGTCTTCGGATCCCAGTGAAGTCCAAGCACTCTCTCCAACTTGTCCTCCTTCACATCCCAGTGAAGTCCAAGCACTCTCTCCAACTTGTCCTCCTTCACATCCAAAGTTTCTTGACAAACTTCACCTGGCGCGACCACTTTCAGCACATCTGGATTGTTGCATAGCCAACCTCGAATTTCAAATCCACCTCTCCGATGAACTTCTCGCACTCCCATAATATTCTTGATGGCCTGCTCGGGTGTCTTGGAACTATCTAAGTAATCATCAACATAATGACGATTGTGGATGGCATCAACAGCTTCTGGATACTCCTCCTTAAACTCGGTGGCATTCTTGTTCTTAATCCACTGAGCTTGATAGGGAGAACTGACAGCACCAAACACCATCACATCCATCGTGTATGTAGCAGGAGGTTTACTTCGGTCTTTCCCCCTCCACAGGAAACGTAATGCCGGTACGTCTTCCTGCCTGATCTTCACCATATGAAACATGTCTCGAATGTCCCCACTGAAGGCAACCTCACGCTGTCGGAACTTGAGAAGCACATTGATGAGAGGACTCATCATATCTGGTCCCTGTCGCAAAGCGTCGTTGAGGCTCATCCCATTGACCCTTGCTGCACAATCGAAAACTAGGCGAAGCTTCCCAGGCTTGTTCGGATTGGTGCGTCCGAAGTGAGGGAGGTACCAAACTCTTCCATTATTCTCTGCTGCTTCTTCTTTGCTCAGCTGTCTACAGAATCCTTTTTGCAAATACTCCTCGATCTTGGCACAGTACATGTTGGAAAAGGACTCGTCCTTGTCCATCCTCTTCTCAAGAATTTTAAGTCTTCTGATTGCGGCCGACTTGCTTTCTGGAAGCGCCACCTCATCTGTCTTGCAGAGCATGCCAGTTTCCCATCTATCACCAACTTGGCGCGATGTCTCTTCCATGATGGTCTTCCATTGTTACCGTGGATGGCCCAACCAAGATACGTCCAACTTGCGACTGGCTCGCTTCTCGCTCCTTCTATCAACTTTCTGGAAAGAATAAGGAATGTGTGGTCTTCGCCAATGACGATAGCAGGTCTGTCTGGAAGAACTTCTGGGAAAGGTACATCACGGAGATGCTTCCATTTTTTGAGTGCCTTGTAGCTGGACAATGGAACGACTGGTAACTCCAAATTCTTCTTTGTCCGAACATTTGACAACTCGAATTCTTCCTCTTCTTCAATCCCACGAATCTTCAACGAGACCAGTCTGGAACGCGTGTCATGGTCACTTCTTCCTCCCAGCCAGTTGAGATGCAAAGCTTTGCACTCTCCCTCAAGACCGAGGGTATCAGCAATTTTCTCATCGATCATGGTGAGCGATGAGCCATCATCCAAAAACGCATTGACTGTGATAGTACCCTTCGGTCCGACTAACTGGACTGGAACAATCTTCATAAGCACGTTACCAAGCGGTGTGCGTACTTGTGACACGACTCCGATCACCTGTGCTTGACCATCAGAATTGACAGCAGGAACTTTCTTGGTGTCAGCCTTACCATCTAATGCCTCTCGTCTCTTGAAATGGATAAGTGGATGGTGATTGCGTTTGCATCCATCTACTCCGCACTCCTTAGCCTGCTTGCACTTAAAGAACGAATGGCCTTTCTCCAAACAACTGAAGCACAACTTCTGCTCCTTGACGCAGCTCACTCGATCCTCTATCTTCATCTTCTTGAACACCGGACACTTCGCCAAACTGTGAGCTTCTTTGCACTTCAGGGGACATCCCAAATCTGCCACCACCATGCATTGACCACCACCATTCTTGTTTCTCTTGGGTTGGCTGACCGGATCCTGACACACAAAAACTGCTGCTGATGCCACTTCATCCAGGAACATAGACATCTCCTTCAGGTCCGCGCCTTTCCCACTCTTCACGATATGCCGACCCCACTCCAATTGCAAATGAGATGGCAACTTCCTTTGAAACTCTTCAACTAGCTGAGGGTTGTTCAGGTACACGGGGAGTTTTAGGGATTCCGCTGTGGCACAAAAATTCTTAACTGCAATCGCAAAATCCACAATTGACTGGAAATCCCTCTCCATTGGCGATGGTGCATTTTTGGCCTTCTCCAGCATCCTCTTGATTATCTGGTCTGGCCTCCCAAATCTCTTCTTCAGCACGTCGATTACATCATCCAAATTGCATGCCGAAGACAACATAGACACAACACTATCCTTGGCTTTCCCTTTCAGACATTTCTGCAACCGGAAGATGTTCTCCTCATTGCTGAATCCACAAATATCTGTTGATCTCTCAAAGCGTTTCATGAAGGTTGGCCACTCTTCCGGATTTCCGTGTGAAGATCCTTCACACTTGACTGCCTCGCCGTGAAATACTTCAAATCGTCGTTCGGGCGAACTGAACTCATAACTCTCTCCATAGCACTGCTGATGGAGTCTGCCATGCGCTGAAATCCATCAGATGCACTTTCACTCTTGTGAACTTCTCCAGACTCTTCCTGTTGGAATCTCACTGACTGATCTCTCTGATTATCTTCGGTCTTTTTGGGCTGGGCTTGAAAACTGCTTGGAACATTGGTGGCGGGATGTTCTACCGATAATAGGCCCGCCGATAGTGGTATCTCCGCTCGCTGTTGTAGAGATATTTCTTCATTCCTTGCCGTTTCAGCTTGTTGTTGTGCCCAATTCTCCACGTCTGGATTTCCCAAGGGGACTGTGAAGACACCAGATTGAACGTCATCTTCTAGATCATCTTCTTGATCTTGAACTTGCACTTGAAGCTGGATCAATCTTTTCTCAGCCTCGATGCGTTCCTGTTCTGCTCTCGCGTTTTCCTCTCGAACACGTCTCTCAACTACTCGTTGTTACTCATCAAGTTCTGCTAGCCGTTTCGCTGCTTCTATAGATGACGTCTTGCCTTCTCAGATGCTCTGCTGGACTTTGAACTGTCGGACTTGTTGCTCCCTCCACGATATGAAGCGAAAAGTGACAGTCGATCTTCATTGTCTTGAATCTGTTGGCCTTGTTGGACACCCACACCGATTCCTTCCTCACTTCTGGAAACCTGTGCACCTCCACTGGCCTGTTGCAGCAAATCCGCTCCAATCACCTGTCGAACTTCTGCTAACTGAATCCTGGAGTTGGGATTCCTCACGGACACTAGCTTCTCTCCAGTAGCAGCATACTTCTGTCTGGTAAACATTTTCAATATTTCACAAACTGAACGTATCTCCAAACCACTAGTTCACTATTTAAAACGATCGAAGGACCAAATGTTCGACGCTCAGTTACGTAGGGTTGCAAAATATATAACGATAACTAACAAGAACTTATTTATTCAGACAGATCGCAGCTCGACTGACATACAACAACTCGACTAAAAATTAAAAAAATACAAACTGACAGCAATAATGATAAAACACTCATTTAGACATACTATGAGGCTAGATTCGAACACCAAGTTCATAATAAAAATAACAATAATTACTATTACACCTACTTCAACATACAACTTATACTAAATGCATCACTGAGGGCAGTGAGGCATACTCCAACATTGCAGTAGGTGCATTTAAACAGCGGTTGTCTTCCTCTCGACGTTAACAATGTCGCCAACTGGTTATTGGCTTCAGCCAATGTATTTTGACTGTCCCGTATAATTCCGGTTTTCTTCTGTTGCCAACTGATTCCAACGTCATGAAATCGCGAAATTAATTCTGACTAGACCATTCCGGTCCAAATGAGAATTTTGACTCAATTAATGACATTTAGAATTTATTCTTGATGGCCTTTCGATAGATTGTTTTTGTTTTTGAGGTTGGAATCAAAAGAAAATCAAAATTATACGGGAGACTCAAAATTCATTTACCCTGCCTTATACTAGTATTGTGATGTTTTTACAATGCTGACGGTGTGCTGAATAATTATTTGTTTTATTTTATTAATCAATTATATCAAACAATATTTCTTTTGCAAAGAAAAAACAACCCCAAACTTAAATTAACAATAAAAGTAATTTACAACATGAATATTTAAATTGTATAATTAGGCATAAGATACCAATGCGATACCAATGTTATAGGTAACACATTTTTGTTCTTTCAAGTATTATTTAAAAAGGCCAGTTAATATTGTATATACTTCTGTATAAAAATCTGTAAATTTAATTTTGGCATCGTTTCCTTTTTGACTAAAAAAAATATACCTAGTCTCAAATCAAGGAAAAAATGTAGAATTTTGTGAACTCTCCGATTTCATTAAAAACATTATGACGGTTCTAGAAAATCATAATAATTACGAAAATGAATTATTTTTTCCGCGGAAACAACTAGAAACAGTAAAAATTGATAAAAAATTTAACCCAAAATAAACATAAACTAACGCTTACCTGTTTTAAATACGAGAAGTAATTCATATTTAGCAGCATCAAATGGTTTCCAAATACATTATTTTTTATAATTACATAATTTATAAATTGGATTTCTACCTCCTAACATCTCAATTCATCAGAGAGGAGTGGCAGTGAACATAGATTGGTGCCTAGAAGGAAGAAACACTTTAGTTGATAATATCTTACTGGAAGGACAAGAATCACCTAAGGAATTCAGCTAAGTTTATCTAATTTTAGTGAATGCTTCTGAATCTATATCAAAGCATTGGTTATCCATCATTTGAGTTGTATTTATTCTTACTAATATAGTTACTGGATATTAAAATATTATAAAACCTGAAAGTAAAGAAATTTGAATATATAAATAATAATTTAAATAATTAATAATACTATTAGTAATACTTTTACTTAATATATTAATAACGCAAGGTATCTAATATATCATTAATCCTACATAATATAATAATAAATTAAATAAAGATACATTATTAATTAAACGAAAAACCATGAATCTGAAACATACTTACTGTAATTTAATTAACGATTGTAAACCTTTTCCATACATACGTTTATATTCTGAAGCCATTTATTTATGTTTGTGAATTTTCACCTAGTAAATAGTTGTATTTAGAACCGTTGACAAACTTAACTACTTAATAAACGGATTTAATGTTTCAGCACTATTTTTGAACCCGAAAAATATAACTTACCCTTCTTAATTTCAGATATAGGTTGATTAACGTCTTCCTCTATTTGACGGGTAACAAGATTTTCTCATCTCACTTTAAAATCTCTCCTACTTCGAAAAACAGTATTCTTCTCTTATTATTATTACCTGCTTAAAAGTATAATTATGAAGTTAACTTTCTAGATATGGATTGATTTGAAATATCAAGTTAAAAGAAAAGTTAGTTCCAAAAAAAACCGTAATACAAACCTTACCTAAACTAACCTAACCTTTAAACATTGAATTTTACAAAAAACAACAAAAATTATTGATAAGCAAAACACCAGCAGTCAGCCAATTGGAAGCCCTTTGTCAACTGAAACTAGAACCTTCATAATTTTTTTTGAAAATCGGAGAGTTCACAAAACTCTACATTTTTTCCTTGATTTGAGACTATATTTTTTTTAGTCAAAATGGAAACACTTGATGCCAAAATTAAATGTACAGCTTTTTATACAGAAGTATATACAACATTAACTGGCCTTTTTAAATAATACTTCCAAAAACAGAAATGTACCTATAATATTGGCATCGTATAAATATTGTATTGGTAATATTATTTTTTATCTTATGCCTAATTATACAATTTAAATATTCATCTTGTAAATTACTTTTATTGTTAATTATTTAAGTTTTGGTTTTTTTTCTGTGAAAAAGAAATATTGTTTGATATAATCAAAATTATTAATAAAATATAACAAATAATTATTCAGCACACTGTTAGCAAAGTAAAATCATCACAATATATATTGGTCAAACTGGCTATAAGGCAGTGTAATGAATTTTGAGTCTCATCCCGTATAATTTCGCTTTTCTTCTGATTCCAATCTCAAAAACAAAAAAAAATCTATCTCAATGCCATCAAGAACAAATTCTCATTTCGACTGGAATGGTCTAGTTGAAATTAATTTCGCGATTTTATGACGTCATATGCTTATTTCGCAATATTTACGCTAGGTGCGCATAGTCGCATTTCGACTCCGCCATTTCGGTGGAAATGAGAATTTCGACTCGAAATAATGACATTTAGCAATTTAATCTTCATAGTATCAGTATTTTAAATACATTTTTTAGTGATGTTAATTTGTAAATATATTAATTATTCCAGCATTTAGCTTTATCTGTATATTAATAAGGTTCTATTGCAAATAATGGTTGCATTATTTCAACAAGTAGTAATATAATAGCGGAGTTGGAATCAGAAGAAAACCGGAATTATACGGGACACTAAAAATACATTTTACATTTCATGAAACGCAGTTTGGGCAATATGTATTGTGATGATTTTCCTTTGCTAACAGTGGCGCACAATTTCGAGTCTAAATTAAACCTAGAATCAGAGCCCAGATGTTGTTCTGATTACACTCCACCTTACTTCACTCATTAACACTCACCAGTTAGTGTTAAAAAATATAGTACAGAATATAAATTTCATGCATAAGCAGCGAACAGACCTTAAATTTTATCAAGTCAACTGCCGCTTTATGTAATGTCAAAATTGAATAGTTTATCTCTGGTTATCATGTAACTTGTAAAACAAATATATATATCAACAAAGATCAACCATATTACATATAAATCAAATAGTAAAATTTTCTACAATTGGTGACGAAAAATGTATTTCAAAATTAGTGACAAAAAGAATTATTTTATTTATTAAACTGTTATAATACAAGTTAAAAACATAAATTATAAATTAATTATTTATTATAAATATTGATAACA
The DNA here is from genome assembly GCA_035357415.1 of Ophraella communa. Taxonomy (NCBI): domain Eukaryota; kingdom Metazoa; phylum Arthropoda; class Insecta; order Coleoptera; family Chrysomelidae; genus Ophraella; species Ophraella communa. The sequence continues at coordinate 36,805,208 of CM068986.1, forward strand.
CAATTATTGCAATTAATTACCGACGACATATTTTTTTCATTGCTTGAACTAGCTGTTATTTGGGAAGCGGCGCACATTGCACATTGCTAAATGTGTTAATTTCCACAGAATTTATGGTACATTTTCCATTCGCATATTTTACAAAAAATCTATGGGTGTTTAAGAATCTGGGGACGCACTTTAAGATATTTTCTTAATATTTTAACAAGATTCGTATTTTCAATGTCTTTAATGGTAATTGCAAACTGCCGTTTAACAATTGTTTTTGAAGGTGGGATATCAACACGAAAATGGCTTTCTTCGTCTATAACATTTTCAACTAGAAGAAATGTTTATTCTACTTTTCTGCATGCTCCTGCCATTCCAATTATCATTGCAACCTTAGCCATTAAGTATTATTTGTCATAAACTTCCACTAAAAATTTGGCAAAATCCTCTTTTCAAAACTTTTTAGCCCTTTACCCGTTCGCTCGCTTTTTAATATATGCTACCAAATTTACATATTTTTTAATATCAATATTCCTGTTCAGATTTAGTTCAGACTTTAACATTGAGTAAAGTGTCCATAATGTTGAAACTTTTAGATCTTTCTTACCCTCAAAATATGTAAGTTAAACTTTGTCATTAATGTTTAATTTTCTTCTCATCGCACTACGTAACAAAATTTTCGTATACCAAATCATAAACTGCCTTTGACTTTTTGGGAATTGTTGATAATAACAGAGCGTTACCAGCTGCCTCTTTAATATTGCTTGGTAGATCTTCAGAACTCATTTTTTAAAAATAATACTAAAAATATATCAATCTTGCTAAAAACCGTCTAGCCTTTTTTACAAAATATCAAACTGACAATTAACATGAAGTAACAGCAACCAACTAAATTTATGTTCTCCAAATTATATCAATTATATTAAATTTTTTTTTATTACTTTCTTCAAAATTAGAGAAAATCTTGTATGCAATACGTTACGAAATAAAATTGTGTGTAACTTGTGAGTTTTTGGGAAACATTTCGTTCGTTCAGCAAAAATCTGGCGCGTTACACAAAATTAGGCATTTCGTAACTGATGGCGTAAATAGCTACTTATACTTATATACTTATACAGGGTGCGGCAGATGAACGGTCAATTAGAGATATCTCGAGAACTAAAGGTATCTGAAATATGAAAATTGGCATGAAGGGGTTTTGAATAATGAGCTATTCAATGAAAATATTGCCGTCACCATTCTACTTCCGGTTATACCGGAAGTCGCACATAACTTTGTTATTTTTAATGGAAGACCCTGTATATTTTTAAATTTTAGGAATATTTACGTTATTCTGAACATTTTTTGTTGATATTTCCCTATACCTATCTTGAACCGTTTTTGAGTTGTAATGTTTTTTATATGAAAATGACACTTTTTTACCATGTACATAAAATTCAATATCCTCTAATGTAAGTTTAAATTTCTCAGGAACTATTTACCACATACCGCTTTATCGTTTACACTGTCAAGTTACCTTTTTTATTATACAGGGTGCTGTCAAAATTGGAATAAAAACGGAATCCACAATCTTCGCGTAATTCCTTTTTTTCAAATGGGACACCCTGTATGTGATTATTTATTTTAGAAGAATACGCTGTCCACTATCGATATGTATTACTATTCCCTATAGCTATCTCCTGCAGTTTTCAAATAAATCAGCTTTATACATTTTTGTCACAAAAAATTAATTTTCTTATAGGCTATGTGGTAATAATTTATTGAGTTAAACATTGAACAATTATACAAATACTATCAAAGATAATAAGGCACTAGCTCGTTAATGCAACAAATGTTCAAAGTGTTGCCCATCAACTTCCAAACATTTATGGACTCTTTTAAGCAGATTCTCATTAGTAGCTCGTGATAGTGATTCTCCATCTATTTCGTTAAAAACGTGAAGGACTTTGCTTATCATATTTTCCTTAGTAGTGACAGGTTCAGAGAATACCTTATTTTTAACATATCCCCAAATATAGTAATCTAATGGTGACAATTGTGGGGATCTTGGTGGCCAGAGAAACGGACCTTTGTTAGCTATCCATCTATCATTGAATATTCCATCAAGCAATGTGCCTACTCCTCGAAGATTGTGAGCCGGTGCACCATCTTGTTGAAACCAAGCTTCGTTAGCCTCATTATTAGGTAAAGCGTGCATTGCTGGTACAATTACTTGCCGTAAGATGTTGCAGTAACACTCTCCGTTTAAATCTTCGTCATAAATCATGAGAGCGAATATCTTATTATTTTTTACAGCACAAAAAACATTAAACGAAAAGGATACTTTAAATTTACTATCCCATGTGACTTGAGGATTTTCGTCACTCCAGAAGTGACTGTTATGGCGGTTAAACAAACCATTTTTAGTAAACTTCGATTCATCACACCAAATAATTTTTTTTGTAAAATCTTCATCTTCTTGGCATTTCATTAAAATCCATTCACAAAATTCTACACGTCTTACATAATCTCCAGGATGTAAATGCTGAGCTAGTGTATACGAATAAGGGGTCCAATGATGTTTTTTTAAAATTCTGTGAATTGTTCTAGTCGACACCTCTAACAGTTTCTCACATTCCCTTAAGAATGAATTTGGATGAGCTGCAAAATATCCCAGGATGTCTATTTGTAAATCCTCATTATCGACATGGGTCTTGGGCTTATTTGTTTTACTTTTAAACTGACCAAACTGGGAACAGTTGTGTAGCAAACGTTTAACAGTTTTATGATTTGGTCGAGGCTTTTCAGGATATCTCTCAGCAAACACACGGCAAGTTCTGGATACTATTCTGTTATACTCACCGTGAATCATAATTAAATTTAAAAAATCATCATTTGTATATCCTAAATGTGCCATTATTATTAGGTTAAGGAAATTAAAGGCAAACTATTATTACACCTTTCACACAACGGCATACAACAAGGTGACTATTAAACAATAACAATAACTGACATGTGTCAGAATATTCCATAGGCGACTTGATAAATTAATTTTTTGTGACAAAAATGTATAAAGCTAATTTATTTGAAAACTGCAGGAGATAGGTATAGGGAATAGTAATACATATCGATAGTGGACAGCGTATTCTTCTAAAATAAATAATCACATACAGGGTGTCCCATTTGAAAAAAAGGAATTACGCGAAGATTGTGGATTCCGTTTTTATTCCAATTTTGACAGCACCCTGTATAATAACAAAGGTAACTTGACAGTGTAAACGATAAAGCGGTATGTGGTAAATAGTTCCTGAGAAATTTAAACTTTTATTCAAATTACATTAGAGGATATTGAATTTTATGTACATGGTAAAAAAGTGTCATTTTCATATAAAAAACATTAAAACTCAAAAACGGTTCAAGATAGGTATAGGGAAACATCAACAAAAAATGTTCAGAATAACGTAAATATTCCTAAAATTTAAAAATATACAGGGTCTTCTATTAAAAATAACAAAGTTATGTGCGACTTCCGGTATAACCGGAAGTAGAATGGTGACGGCAATATTTTCATTGAATAGCTCATTATTCAAAACCCCTTCATGCCAATTTTCATATTTCAGATACCTTTAGTTCTCGAGATATCTCTAATTGACCGTTCATCTGCCGCACCCTGTATATTGTATTTACTAATTTTAACACGTAACACGAAATATTTACTGTCCCCCAAATAACACAATTTTGTTTTGTTGATGTCTTATACTTTCTTTTTCACTTTTTTTACTGAAATAAAACATTCAAACATCGATATATTTTTTGGCCACAGCTTTTATCAGTAAAGTTCTATGGTTTTCTAAAACTGACTGATCATGACTGTGGTCAATTAATTTGTCGAAAACATTTTTATTTGCAAAATTTTTTAAGGTTGAAATTTAAGTTTGAATAAGGTTACTTATTCTCTGTAATACTCTACTCCTAATTAATTGTAATCTACTACCAAATTCAATTAAATTTTACCCTTGAAGAGGTCTATTTCTACTTAATTCTTGTACTAAACAGTCGCGTCTATCTGAGAAACATTGTATGAGTGCTTGTTTTAATTTATCCCAAGTTTTTATTTCTACTCTATTTCCTACCATGAAGGCAGATTTTCCTTCAAGTTTTTCTTGAATACATTCAAATACATGATTGTTTAATTCTACATCATTATATAGACTATAAGAAATTATTAATTGTTCACTCCTAGTTATAAATTTATTTAAATAATTACAGTTGGTGCTTTTGGCATTTTAACTGAATTTATATTTGTATCGTCTAATTTAATCGAACTTTATTGAATCGCTTAATGCTTCCAAAATATCATTAAATTCAGAATTACTCATATATTAATGTTTATTTCCTTCTAACTAAACTACATTTTCTAGACCTATGAATGACTGGAAAATGCAAGAAAGGAAATATTTAGCACTTACGTTTACTGAAGAACTGGCTTCAATTTCTTTTCTTCGACTCTTTGTAGACTTCTTCACTTCATACACAAAAATGTGCAAGTTCAAAACCACGCTTTAAACGTTGAAACTTTAAAGTTGTTATTTTTACTGTAAGTCACTATTGAAATGGACACGTTACTAATAAACAACTCGCGGAATCTTCTTGAAGATTTCTTTAGTCATTAAATCGTTGAAACGAACCGGTATTATTTTCATTAATCCCGTTTGACTATCCTACTGATTGCGCCAATATTTTATTTATTTATTCATTATTTGTTTTTAAAAAAACAATTTTAATCAAATTACATGTGTGTTAGAATTACAGAAGTCAAGATAAGAGTGATCTTAACATTTAAATTATAAAAGATTACAACTACGTACAAAATCTTGTCGCTGCACTTTTGTAGGTGCATTCTGATAACGGTGTGGATATAACTTTCATTCGGTATTTCTCCGTGCTCGAGTATAAAAGCTGCTCTTGTTTATTAATTAAATATTTGTGTTTAAAGTAAATAATAACTATTATTCATTTAAAAAAATCTACTATCGTTGTCTGATTTCTAACAATATGTATATGCAAATTTGATTTCTCTATACATTTATCCAAACCATATATTAGTATTAACTATTTCGTAGGTGATTCTTATATTCTTGATTGGCGAAATTTTAGTTAAATATTTTGAATGATTTTTTATAGTTTTAGTATTCATTTAACTTTAACTTTTTTGTATAGATAACAAGCAACTGTACGGATGTGGATGGAACAAATACAACCAATTAACCAAAGAAACTAATGAAAATTATTACGGTTTAATCCACTTGTATAATTTTGAAGAAAATAGCGTCGTTGATCTTATCTGTGGACCGTGGAATTCGGCAGTACTATGTAAATAATAAATATTATAAATATATTGCCTGTTTTTTATTAGATAAAAACCTTGTCCTCTTTTTTATATAATCCATTTAAATGGATTTATATAATCGAAATTCACTATTAATTATTAAATCTATCTTTTTTAATAGTTTATGAAAAATTTGGGTTTATTGGAAAATTAAAGTTTTCGAAAAAAAAAGAAAATGAAAGAAATGTATGTGTGTGTGTGTATGGATGAAGTTAGAGGTGATAAGTATATCTACTGCGACCAATAGGATCTGTTCCTCTCTACTTACCATGGGTCTGATGTTTTCTCAGACTTATAGCAGCTCCCCAATTTTCCTAAGATAGTTTAGGACTTCGTCGGGTTTCAAATCAGGTAGATCCTCCTCTTCTATTTCATGTGCTTGCATAAATGATTCGGCATACATCGAAGTGTCAGAATATAGATATTTGTCCTACGAGTGCTTCTACTGACGCTCTCCTGCACACTAAGGGTGCGGACACAACGGGGATCATTGACCCTAGCTTAATTGTCACCCTGACTTTAAGTGCGCGGTCAATGGTTAATCTACCTGCCTAAAAGATAGTTGACGAGTTAACAAGGATTTTGGATAACCAAAAATTTAGACCCCTCACTGCACTTTTTTAAAAGAATATAGAAATATAGGCTTTAATAGAGCCATTAAATGTGTTTAGAGCCACGACAAGGATTCAATATGTTAAGCCGATGAAACTTCCCGCGATGAGCCTATTTCAGCCAATCCAATGTGTAATAAGTTTAATATTTGTTACAGATCACAATTTACAATTACTGTATGTATTCACAGTATGTACAACTCCTAGCGCTAAACACTCAAACAATTTAATTCAGTGTGCAACAGAATCTCGTAGTAATATTAGTATGTAATATTAAACTAAAATTCAGAATAAATTGGGCACATACAAACAAATGCAGAGGGTTTTATTACCCGATTGTTCACCTGTAATTGTCAATTTCTTGTTGTTTTTCTTGTACCCAAAGTATACACAAATTCCACTTATTGAAATTTTGTAGCAATTCTTATGAAAATAATAAGGCATTCACAACAACATCTTAAGCCACACTTCTGTAAGCAGTAAAATAAATAGGACTATTTTACCTTAAAACCATACCTATGTGTATATTTGGTTGCATAGATAATGCAACTCATACAATTTATTTATAAATGTATTATTTTTACATTTATTTTACCGAAATATAATATTTCTTGATCAAATTGAACAAACCAAAGCGATTTATTCACAAAATTAATAGTTTTTTATTTATTAATCTTGCTTAAATTATTAAGTTCTATGCGTTTTTAAAAATATTACACGTGTATGATATTTCTTCTTCTTTTCTTATTATTCCGAAGGTGTATGATATATTACTAATTTTCGAAGTGTGTTAGATGTCGTTTTCATGGGGGTCGCAAATCAGAATGGTTCCAAAATTTGCAGGTGAATTAAGCTGCGACTAAAGATTATCAAATGCTAAAAAATATTTTTTAAATATGTTTTTTACAGAACCTTACATATAGTAATTTTGCAATTGAAAACATCTTTTTTAAGTTTAAATCAAATTGATAGTTTATTTTCTTGTATATTTCCCCAAAATATAAGAACTCTAACAGGAAAGGAGCTTGATAAATCGGATTTAAAATTAGTTGAAAAGTATAACGATTATTTTTCAACAGAGCTTGCTAATCAAATTAGTCAATTCAAAATCTCATTCGAAAATAAACTGAGCACACTAAAATATGTGTATGATCTGGCAAAAATTATAATAATTGAGAATAATATACTAGCAGCGATTTTTCGGATATGCATATTATTTCTTACACTTCCTGTAACAAAGTACCATGTCTGAACGTCGCTTATCTAAGCATTATATATATTGAAAAAAGTAGGGCACAGAAACTTGAAATCGATGTAATTATTAAATCATTTGCTCATCAAAAAGTTGAAAACAGAATTTGTATCTGTACAGCTTGAGATTTGATTAAAGAATTTCGGTTTATTTTTGTATTCCTTTTCTTTAATTAGTTATGAACAATTTATTGAACTTGTTACACTCTCACTGTTATTTGTTGTTGACATATTAACTAGACATTCCTTTCCATAAATGTATAAAATATGTATCAAAACATTGTTAATCAATGGCACCCGGGCACAATTTTGAAGTTACTTCACTGTTAATCAATAAATAAAAGAGTACCTATAGCTAAACACACTACAAAATAAGATAACATAATACAATAAACAAAACTTGCAAATAGATATGTCCCTTAGTTACTGACAGAAAAGGTTGTTCTAGCGGATTCCGCATAAAGACAGTAAAAGTTGTTGCTCTGCCGGATTTCACATACCTACGTAACAAAACATAGATGGGTCTAAGGGTATGTTATATGAATAAGGGGAATTATTTAATTATATAAAAATACTGTGTTTAGTACATAAAAAATATTTAGGTGTATATAGATAGGTACAATTATGCTAATTTACTAGGTAAGCTACCATAAATTAAGAATTATTTGTAAAAATATCGGTCAGGACAATGAATTTTTGGACTATTTCCTTACTAATAATACAATACTAAACAAACTTGAACCCCATATGCCCAAATTTATATTTTATAGTAAGCGGAACATTTAAGATAAAAAATGTTAGGAATTCAAAATATTCAAAAAACAAACCCTGTATAGGTATCTAAATAATTTAAAAATGTGAAGCTACATTCTATTTTTGTTTTTAGAAGGTATAACGAATTTAATCACAAAAGTTAATCACCCTTTATGTATAAACAAGACATTACGTATCCATAAAACAATAAATTAATGAATATATAAAAAAGAGAGTACCTACCTGTGATGTATTGTCATGTTTCGGAACGCACCTTTTTTAGGTTAGATTAGAAATAGACACATGTACAGTCGGCTTTAGAATAGCATATACATGTTAAATGTGAATTTGGTTTACCTACCGAAGTTATAAAAACGCCCTTCTTAAACAACAAAGGAATGGCAATTTTTAAAACGCCTACAAGGGTCGGTCATGTCCCGAATAAATAGGTTTTTTTCGCATTTTTACACTGATATAATAAAAAAAAGGGATTTTAATCCCAAACAAACATTTATTATCGAGGGTTCCAAACTAAGTGAAGATGTGGGCGTGGACAACTGTTTAACTGATTTCAAATTTATTATTATTTAAACCGTGATTGGTTACACAAAATAAAAAGGCTGTCTATTCAATGTAAGCGATTTGAGTTTGAAAATGTATATGTAATTCTGAAGCCGATATTACCTATAAACGCTTGCCGTTTGTAATCCCTTTTTAAGAATAAAGTTTTATTTATAAATGGTCTAATGATTATTATTCGCAAAAATCATAACAAATTGGCGACGAGGATTAAAAAGTTAAGTGAGTCCATGAGTTAGTCGAAGTCAAAATACAGTCAGAAAGTAAATAAAAAGAAAAGTACAAAGTCACATGTTAGCAAAATGGCATTAATAGGTAACATAGAAGCTATACAAATTGATAAAACTGAAATAGAATACCTTGAGAGGATGGATCACTTATTTAAATGTAATAAAGTCGATGATCAAGAAAAAGTTGACCCTTTTGTAACCATAATAGGTGGAGAGGCCTACAAAATGTTAAAGAATTTAACCAAACCTGCCACTGTATCTTCTAAAACCTATGAAGAATTAAAAAGTCTATTAAAAGACAGAAGGGCACCAAAGAAGTCTGTAATATATGAAAGTTATAAATGTTACAAGTTAAGTCAAGGTACCAGCACTATTGCTGAGTATATTACAAATCTAAATAACAAGCATCTTTATGTGAGTTTGAAAAAGTAAATGACTATTTTGACAGAGCCTTAAGAGATAAATTTGTATGTGGATTATCTGAAAAACGAATTCAAGACCGTCTTTTGTCTGAAAAAGATCTGACATTTAATAAACCTTGTAACATAGCACTTGCCCAAGAAATCATATACCTACCTTGAAAGTAGAGAAATTCAACAAGAACCAGATAGTGTCCATAAGGTCTATGGAAAAGCTTATCTACATAAAGCAAAAACAAAGGAATATTCTAAAGTGAGTCCAAATAATGTCAGTCATAAAAGTAATAACAACAGTCCAAGTAATGTCAGTCATCCAAATGATAGTAAAAATGCAAGTCAGTCCAGAGGCATGTTTAAAAGTTGCTGGAGATGTGCCAGAGTTCATAATACAGATAGCTGTCCTGCTAGAAAATGGAAATGTCTCGGGAAATGTTTTGTTTGTCAGAAATAAGGCCACACATCTACAGTATGTAGATATAGAAATGTAAACTTCACAAATGAGGAAGAAGGAGAAGAAACTCAAGAAGAAAATGTATTTGAGATAAATGGTGTTAAAGAAGCAATAGATGTAAAAAAAGTAAAGTACAAAACAAAAACATATCTGAATTCAATAATATTGGACAAGAAGTAAGTAATTTTGAATCAGAAGTGGTAGAAGTAAGCCAGATAGTAGAAATCTACTCCCGCTTTAATAAAAATGTCCAAGTTGAAAATAAAAAAGTCACAATGGAAATTGATAGTGGAGCTAGTGTAAGTCTTATGTCTTTTGTTGAATTTAAGGAAAAAATTTTGTATTTATCAATAAATGGAACTAGTTGTAAGTTAAAAACTGTTGCAGGAAATAAATTGAATGTAATAGGTGAAGTTCATGTTAATGTTGAGTCAAACAATAATGTTTATAATTTACCTTTATTTATAGTAGATACTAATGAAAAATTTACTCCTTTGTTAGGTAGGTCATGGCTCGATGTAATAAAGCCGAACTGGAGGGAAACTTTTAATGAAAACAATAGTCAAGGCAAGGTAAACTTAGTCAAGTTTGTAGAGCTGGAACAGCTTAGGGCACGTTATCCAAGAGTTTTTAGTCAGGACAATAGTCAAGCTATAGAAGGATTTCAAGCCAATTTAGTTATTAAAGAAGATGCTCAAATGATTTTCCACAAAGCATATGATGTACCCTATGCTCTGCGTGAACAAGTAAGCAAAGAACTTAGTCAAATGGAAAAATCAGGTATTTTAGTACGCACTACACAAGCTGAAATAGCGAGTCCAATAGTCACAGTGAAAAAGAATAATGGAGGAATTAGAATCTGTGGGGATTTTAAGAAAACCTTAAATCCTATTTTAAAAATGGACCATTACCCTCTTCCAAGTCTACAAGATATTTTTCATAAATTAGTGGGAGGTAAAATTTTTACAATATTAGATTTGTCAAATGCCTATTTACAGTTAAGAGTTAATGAAAACTCTCAGAATCTGTTAACAATAAACACTCAATGGGGCTTGTATAAATTTACAAGACAGCCTTATGGTGTCTCTAGTGCTCCCGCAATATTCCAAATGACAATGGAACAAGTTTTGTCGGGCATAGATATGGTTGGTATTTACTTGGATGATGTTATTATTGCTGGAAAAGATATTAATGAATGCAAAAATAATATGCTAAAAGTTTTTGAAAGGTTGAATAAATATAATATTAGAATTAATCAAAATAAATCATGCTTCTTTCGCGAGTCTGTTGAATACCTGGGGCATTTATTGGATAAAGAAGGTATAAAACCTATGCAAAAAAACTAGAAGCAATTCAAAAAGCACCCGCACCCAAAAATTTAAGTGAATTAAGAGCATACTTAGGATTGCTAAACTACTATTCTAAATTTATACCAATGTTATCTACTGAACTATATTCCTTATATAAACTGCTACATAAAAACCAAAAATTTATGTGGGGCGAAGAACAACAAAGAGCTTTTGAGAAAAGTAAGACACTTTTATTAAAGAGCAAAGCCTTAGCTATTTACGACCCAACAAAAGAGCTAATTGTCACATGTGATTCATCTCAATATGGACTAGGAGCAGTATTAAGCATGGTCATGAATGGAGAAGAGAGGCCAGTACTATTTGCCTCATGTACACTAAACAAATATCAACAAAACTATGCCCAGGTTCAAAAAGAAGCACTTGTAATTATATTTGCTGTAAAAAAATTTCACAAATTTATTTATGGAAGAAGGTTCACATTGGTTTCAGATCATGAGTCTCTTAAAACAATTTTAGGTCCAAAATCAGGAATACCAACACTTGCCCATTCAAGACTTCAGAGGTATGCTTTGATTTTTTCTGCATATCAGTATACAATAAGATACAAAAAGGGTAAGGATATTGCAAATGCGGATGGGTTATCAAGACTTCCTTTAAGTGAAACCAGTATGGATGAAGAAATTTATTCCTTTACTTTAGATCCTGAAGTACCACTTACAGCAGAAGATATTTCAAAAGAAACTAGTAAAGATATAAATTTAATTAAAGTCCTTGAGCTTACAAAATTTGGTTGGCCCTCACACATGAGGGATGAACTCTTATTACCATACTTTAGAAAAAGATATGAGTTAAGTATAGAGGAAGGATGTTTGACATGGGGCAACAGGGTTGTAATCCCTAGGTCTATGAGGAAAGAAGTCCTAGAAATTTTACATGATCAGTACCCTGGAGTGGTTAGAATGAAAATGTTAGCCAGAAGTACGGTTTGGTGGCCAGGGGTAGATGCTGATATTGAGGAAAAAGTCAGTAAATGTGAAGCTTGCCAATTATGTGCCAGGAGACCTCAAGAGGTCGAATTAACACCCTGGAAACCTGCTACTATGCACTGGCAGTGTAAAGTATATCGCCTACTCTGTGGCTACGGATGCAGATTCCTACTTACCTATTTTACGTTTGTGTTCTATGGTCGACAATATAGACATACGTCAAGTCAATACAATATCTTATCCGTCACATGTTCTATTTACAAGTTATAAATAAAGTATTCAAACATATCATTTAAAAGTATATTTACACCTACAACCACGTTACATGGTGTCAGAAGAAACAAAAAATTACACGAAAATTGATTAGGGACAAATAGAACACTTGCAAAATGCCCAATTCAAATCAGTCCTCAAACGATGCAGTAACCGGTATAAAACCGCCATCTCACCTACAAATCGAATCCGACAAATCCACAAACTGGAAAAAATGGTTACAACAATTTGAGTGGTATGCTACTGCACTACAATTAGATAAAAAACCAGAAGATATACAGGCAGCAACATTAATGGCTGTTATAGGCCCAGATGCTATCGAAATATATAATAGTTTTAACCTTAGCAACCTAGAGAAAAACAACCTAGAACTTATAAAAGAAAAATTCAACCACTATTTTGCACCAAAAACAAATATATCCTTTGAAAGATACGTATTTTTTAAAATGGAGCAGGAAGAAGATGAAAAATTTAATGAATTTTTAACAAGAATCAAGGCACAAGCCAGCAAATGTGAATTTGCGACGAAATGCTTAAAGACAAAATAATATTTGGAATTAAATCCAACCAAGTAAGAGAAAAATTACTAACTGAAGATAAACGAGTATTTACCAAAGCAATAACAATATGTAAAACTAACGAACAAACTACAAAACAAATGGATGAATTTGCAGAGAAAAATAAAACTGATAAAGTCCTATTAGTAGAAAATAAAAGAAATAAAAATAGACCAACTGAAAACTTTGATTGTAAAAGATGCGGCACGACCCATGGACGTAGAGAATGTCCAGCATACAACAAACCTTGTAAAAAGTGCAACAAAAATGGCCACTTTGCCATAATGTGTCGTTCTAACAATAAAAATAACACTAAATCAAAAAACAGAGTTCATCTATTAGGCGAAAATTCAAGTTCCGAAGATGATGTATACATAAATGTCATAAAGACTGGAGAAAAGAGAAACTGGACAGAAATAATAGAAGTTGGTAACCTAAAATTTACTGCCAAATTAGACACCGGAGCAGAATGCAATGTAATACCAAAACATCTGGTGAACAAAAGCAAAGCAAGTTTAAAACCTTGCCGTACTAAAAACTTAATAAGCTATACCAATGATAAAATGGCAGTCCTAGGACAAGCAGAGTTAGCATGCACTATAAAGAATGAAACATCAAATATCACATTTAAGGTAGTATCAGAGAAAGTCACACCAATATTAGGAGCAGACACTTGTGAGAAGTTAGGGCTTATAGCCAGAGTCAAAACGCTGAAAGTAAGTCAAAGCACTGATGATATATTTGAAGGTTTAGGCTGTTACAAAGACTACGAATACGATATTGACCTGATAGAGAATCCAAAACTTGAGATTAAACCAGCAAGAAGAATTCCACATGCAATAAGAAATGAAGTCAAACAAGAACTCGACAGAATGGTTAAGTTAGATGTAATAAAACCTGTGAAAACACCTACCCCTGCTGTAAGTCCGATGGTAATAGTCAAACAAAAAGGGAAACTGCGAATTTGTATCGATCCATCAAACGTTAACAAAAACATTCTAAGACGACACTTCCCTCTAACTACAATAGAGGAAATATCAGCTGACATAAAAGGTTCTAACTTCTTTGCATTACTAGACTGTACAAAAGGGTTTTGGCAAATAAAATTATCTGAAAAAACACAAAAGATTCTAACTTTCGCCACTCCTTGGGGCAGGTACTCCTTCAAAAGACTTCCCTTTGGAGTATCATCGGCACCAGAAATCTTCCAAGAAATATTAACAAACCTATTAACTGATTTCAAGAATGTAAAAGTATCTATTGACGACATATTCATACATGCAAAAAATAAAGAAGAACTGAGAGATACCGTTAACAAGGTAATCGAAGTATTAAAAAAATCTGGGTTCAAACTCAACAAGAACAAGTGCATTTTTGAGGCCAGTAGAATAAAATTCCTTGGACACATTGTCTCAGCTAATGGTTTAGAAGCAGATCCCGACAAAGTAGCAGCAATACAGGCAATAAAAACACCTACCAACAAAACAGAACTCCAAAGACTACTAGGTATGATCACATATCTAAATAAATTTATTCCTAACATGTCAGAGCTCACACACCCAATAAGAGACTTGTTGCACAAAAACGTTAGTTTTAACTGGGAGGCCCATCATGATGAAGCACTCAACAAAATAAAAAAAGTGTTACAGAGTCCCCCAGTGCTGAGGCTTTACGACGTCAATAAACCTGTAACCCTGACAGTGGATGCAAGTTCGAAAAACCTTGGAGCCGCCATCCTTCAAGAAGGACAGCCAGTAGCATATGGAGCCAGGGCCCTAACCAAATCAGAAGAGAACTATCCACAAATCGAAAAAGAGGCACTGGCTATTCTTTTCGGATGCAAAAAATTCCATGAGTATGTTTATGGCAAAGATTTAACAGTGGAATCTGACCACAAACCACTCGAAACGATTTTTAAGAAAAATATACAATCCATCCCAGCTAGATTACAACGCATTGTATTTAATCTTACGCAATACTCGCCCAAAGTAGTGTTCAAGAAAGGAAATGAGATACAATTAGCAGACTTTCTAAGTAGAGACTGCGACCCATCGGACCAAAGGCACGAAGACGAAGCAGACCTAAAAATATCAATAATATTACCCATGTCGTTGGATGCGAAAGAAGAACTAACTAGAGCTACCAAAGAAGACGAACATTTACAAGCACTCCTACGAGTAATAATGGCAGGGTTTCCAGAAAACATAAACGAACTATCACCCGAATTAAGACACTATTTTAATTTCAAAGAAGAACTAACACATTATAAAGGACTGATTTTCAAAGGAGACAAAATACTAGTACCAAAAGCGCAAGTTCCCAAAATGCTCAAAAGTATCCACAAAGGACATCTAGGGATCCAAAGTTGCATAAGAAGGGCAAGACAATTCTTATATTGGAAAGGACAGTCCGACGATATTTTCAGACTAGTCAAAAATTGTTCAGTGTGCGAACGAACACAACGGGATAACAACAAAGACACAATTTTGGTTAAAAAGATCCCGACATTACCATGGCAAATAGTAGCAACCGACTTATTCGAATTAAAAGGAAAGGACTACATAGTAATCTGTGACAGTTACTCTGGCTACTTAGACTTTCAACCACTTAAAAACAAATCAACAAAGGAGGTAATAGAACATATTAAGAAATGGTTTGCCACACATGGAATTCCCGAAGAACTACAATCGGATAACGGAACCCAATACATGTCGAAGGAATTCAGAACATTCCAGAAAGAATGGGGTTTCAACCACGTCACGTCCAGTCCTCACCACCATCAAGGAAACGGTCTCGCTGAGAGAGCCGTCCAAACCGCTAAGAATATTATCAATAAATGTCAGATGGACAATTCAGATATTCAACTAGCGCTATTGAACTGGAGAAATACCCCAAGAAACGATCATCTCGGTTCACCCAATCAGCGCCTTTTCAGCAGAGTTACCAGATCACAGATACCTACGAGCGATAATCAACTTAAACCCAAAATAATTCAGGGTGTCAGCACAGAATTACAGCGACTAAGAGAAAAGCAAGCAACATACGGCAACAAACATACCAAAGAGCCGACCAGTTATGAAATTAACGACAAAATAAGACACAGGGTCAATCATCGTCAATGGGAAGGGGCAAGAGTAGTGGAAAAGCCTGACAATTTACCAAGATCTGTAATAATTCAGACCGATAGAGGACAACTACTAAGAAGAAACTTCAGCCACCTGCATAAATCGCAAGCTGACATACCTAATCAGAGAATAATAGTTCCTGAAACCAAAGAAAATGAAGAAACTGTAGTACAACAGCCGCTCCCAAAACCGACTCAACTATCAACTGTACCCAGTTCACCTACGGCTCCCGAGATCTCCAACCCAGAGCACCATACGCTACATAGTCAATCAGCGTCAACCCCCAGGTTGTCTAGGTTTGGTAGACAAATAAAACCAGTGATTAGACTCGACCTTTAACTAACAATCCATAATTGTTCTTGTATTAGTAAGAAGGGAAGATGTAAAGTATATCGCCTACTCTGTGGCTACGGATGCAGATTCCTACTTACCTATTTTACGTTTGTGTTCTATGGTCGACAATATAGACATACGTCAAGTCAATACAATATCTTATCCGTCACATGTTCTATTTACAAGTTATAAATAAAGTATTCAAACATATCATTTAAAAGTATATTTACACCTACAACCACGTTACAGGCAGAGAATACATATGGATTTTTATCAGATAAAACAAATATACTTTTTCATTTTAATAGATTCTTCATCAAGATGGTTGGAAATCTTTCCTATGACCTGTGGTACGAATGCAAGTAAAATTTTAGAAAAACTAAGGCAAGTTTTTGCTACTTTTGGGCTACCCGAATATTTAGTGGCTGATAATGGGCCCCCTTTTTCAAGTAAAGAAGTGCAATTGTTTTGTGCTTCTAATGGTATCCAACTTATTCATTCTCCACCATATCATCCCATATCTAATAGAAGTGCAGAGAGAGCAGTAGAAACAGTTAAATTGGCATTAAAAAAATTGGTAATTGAAGAGCAAAAATCAAGAATTAAGTTAAGTTTAGAGCATCGTCTGTCAAATTATCTTTTTAGCTACCGAAATACACCCACAACGACAACCAAAAGATGTCCAAGTGAAGAATTGCTCCGCCAACCTCCTAGAACAAAACTAACTGTACTAAAACCAAAAGTAGCAGCAGAAAGGAAAGTTGAAGAACAACTACAAAAAAGAGTAGACAAGGAAACTGGAAGAAGACCTTTAAGGTACTATGTAGAAGGGGAAGACGTGTTAGTTTACCTCAGTAATGAGAAACGGTGGGCAACTGGGAAAATTGTGAAATCTCTTAGTAGAGTACCTTACTTAGTTTGGGTAAATGGAAACATAAAATTCCTACATGCTGACTCGTTAAAGCCGTCCAAGCTGGGTTGTAAGGAAAATGAAATAAAGTTTCCAGCAGTTTCCATTTGCTTTAGAAGAAAATACAAATCTCAGATCAGAAGGACCAACAGATGTAGAAAAAGCAAAAAGTGAAGTATAGCCTAAAGGAATAAATGTTCAGCCAGAAACAAGGGAAGAACCATCAAAAGAACAACCCACATGTAGTACATCTTCAAATTTAAGACCAGATCCTGCAAACTTGACTAAAGATACCCAGCCAGAAACTTGTTTGCGAAGATCTTCTAGGTCTGTTAAACCTCCAGAAAGGTTAAATTTATAATTTAATTTAAGGGGGGAAAAGTGTGATGTATTGTCATGTTTCGGAACGCACCTTTTTTAGGTTAGATTAGAAATAGACACATGTATAAACGCTTGCCGTTTGTAATCCCTTTTTAAGAATAAAGTTTTATTTATAAATGGTCTAATGATTATTATTCGCAAAAATCATAACACTACCTAAAACTAAACACTGCAAACTAAGATAACATAATTACAATTAACAAATCTTGCAAATAAATAGGTAGGTAAGTAACCTTAGACTGACAGAAACACAGAAAACGTTGTTCCAGCGGATTCCGCATAAAGACAAAAAAAGTTGTTGCTCTGCCGGATTCCATATACCTACGTAACAAAATATAGTTAGGTCTAAGCTATGTAATAATATGAACAAGAGGCTATGCATTTATTTAATTATAAAAAATACTTAAAAAATATTTATTTAGGTAGGTACCATTATATTAATTTACTAGTTACCATAAATTAATTAAGAATTACTTCTAAAAATATCGGTTCCGGCAATGAATTTTTGCACATGTAGCCTAACGAAGCTTTTCCTCGGATATTTAAAAAATATGTAAATAAAAACTATTGTTTACAACAAAACATATCTTTTCTTATATGACGTCTATTTTTTTGACAAATAACCAGAGGCGGACGTTAGAATATTTATTAATTAAATGCGAAACTACAATTTTTAAATTTATTAAATTTATTCATAAGAAACATCTTAAACCTAAATAAAATTAGTATGAATGAATATGACTTTCAATAAATGTCAAACGAGATATGACTTGCCATAATTTCCCATTCAAGATTGTCAGTCACAGTGGTTGTGTGACATCTATGACTATTCCGTCACCTGTTATGACTAGTTGAGAAGCCTACGTCCGTTTATTTCTTCCCTTCAAACCAAATTTCACTATTATAAGTATTAAGAAATAAGAGGGGGGAGGGGACTTTTGACTATTACTCTATATAATCCATCTAGAGTAAAAATTTAAGATAATGTACCTGCAAATAATATTGCGGTACTTCTAATATACATTTTCCAAGCATAGACGTTTGGCAAAAAGTATCACTAAAACAACAATTTTTCACTTACTTAGTTGAGTACAATAGGGTAAACAAGATGGAATGGTCAAATGAAAAAGTTTTACGATTGGCCGAGGTCGGCCAAGCCGATCGGCATAGTGAAGATACAGCATATTATAGTTTACAATGCATTATAATCATTGCTTTTAATTAATATTACAGCAATAACTAAACATAAAAACAATAGAAATGCATTTAGCTGTAAACATACATTAAATAAATATTAAGTTAATTAAGTTAAATCAATGCGTAGATCCCCTAACGTAGGTCTTACGTCAGATCCAAATAATCTTTTAGTAAATCTATGTAATACTATACATGAAACATGTAACACTTTGGGTCTAACAACACAGGTGGCTTGCAATAATATTCATAGAAGCAAACCTTGGTTTGACAAGTTATGTATTGATGCTAAGAAAAAACTAAATATTGCATCCAAAAAGGCTAGACAAAACAATTTTTCGGAAATATTCAAAAAACAATATCTTGAGGCTAAATCGCAATATAGAAAAATCATAAAAACTAAAAAGGAAGAATTCAACTCTATTATTATTTCGAAACTTAGTAATTTGTCAAACCCCAAAGATTTTTGGTCAACCGTTAAACTATTCCGGAACAATAAAACAATAAAATCACTACCCATCCAGGTGTGGAATAGCTTTTACTCAAACATATATCCTGCAAAAGTAAACAACGACATTCACTACTTCTGTGTATGCCATCCATATCTTGACACCGATATTACTAGCGAAGAGATCTACGTCACATTAAGCAAATGCAAAAATAGCAAATCTGCTGGTACTGACGGCATTTCCTATGAATTTCTCAAACACCTACCCCATAACTGGATACTTTACCTAACTGTTCTTTTTAATAAAACTTTTGAAAGTGGAATCACGCCTGACATTTGGTCTGAGACTATGTTAACTATGCTTCATAAAGGTGGACCAACTGATGATCCAATAAATTACAGAGGTATAGCTCTAATTAATTGCAGCGCGAAACTTTTTACCCAAATTCTTCTTGATAGGCTTTCTAAGTGGGCAGATAATGGTAAAATATTACCAGAGTGTCAAGCTGGTTTTAGAGCTGGTCGTGGTTGTGTTGACAATGTTCAAGCTTTGAGCTCTGTTATTCATTTACATATTCGCCACCGAAAAAGAAAATTATTTGTAATATTTGTTGATTTCAAAAGGGCTTTTGACTGCATTCAACATGAACTTCTGTGGAACAAATTGTTTAACGTAGGGGTGTCGGCCAAAATATTAAAGACGGTAAAAAATATTTACAATAAGGCAACGGTTCGTATTAAGGGGTCCGATGGACTCTCTAGTTCATTTGAAGTAACAATGGGGGTACTACAAGGAGATCCCTTAAGTCCTTTACTCTTCTCTTTATTTATATCTGACATCGAAAATTTCTTTTTTGATCACGGTGCTAAGGGTGTGAACATCGACGATAGGCATGAGATCTTGACTCTCCTTTATGCGGACGATATGGTAATATTGGCCCATTCCGAAATAGACTTGGCAAAAAAAATAAAAATTCTAGACATGTACACAAATTTAAATAATGTAACGGTCAACACACATAAAACTAAAATACTTCAGTTTTCCAGGGGAGGTTTTTAAAAACCTTCTTATTCTTTTTACTTAAACAACCTTCCCATAGAAATCACGAACAAATATAGTTACCTTGGAGTCACATTTACTTCTTCCGGTTTATTTCAAGAGATGACTTCTTCTACCGTGAACAAAGCTAAACAAGCCATTGGCTCAGTTTTGCCCATATTGTCCAATTCTAAAGTTGATACATGGCACCCTCGTATTAAAATATTTGAATCTCTAGCTCTTAGCATTCTATCGAACTGTTTACCCATTTGGAGTTTACAATATTTACACCTTTTAGACAAAGTCTGTACTGCCTCCAAAATGACGTTAAATTGGCTTGAAAAAATACTTAATATGTCGGAAGACAGACTGCCCAAAATATGTTATAATCAACAGCTGAAGTTAATAAACTCCACTAGTATAAAATACAACTGGACGGCTCAAGTAAGGGAAATGTTTAAATTTATAGGACATGAAGATACTTGGAACTCATTAACCAGTAACACGCTACGAAGAAACAAAAGAAAATTATGCAGAGATTACTACAATAAATTATATTCAGCGGACGTTTCTTTGTCAGAAAGCTGTCACTTTTTGACTCTGCTCTCTGCTTTAAAAATTTGCGAATCCCCAGCGAAATACTTACTTCTGAAGTTACCTATTCATGTAACGCGTGTAATAGCCCAGCTACGCTTAAGTAATCAATTTCGTATCAAATTTTCAATCAAAAATGTGTCTCATAAATTGATCCAAGCAATGTCTGTACCGTATGCAACAGAAATGAGAACGAAACACTTATCCACTTGTTGTTTGAATGTCCAATCTATTCCGATATGAAACCTAAGTTTGAATTTCTCGACAACACCGAAAACCTTTTAACTACGCTAGATAATCTAACGTGTGATCAGGCTAAAACGATTTATAATTATATAACATATATATTAAAATTAAGATATTTTATCATAAACGAATAAGTAATATATCTTCATACTCACTGATTTTGATTTTTTTCTTGTTCTCTATCACTTTTTACTTTTTATTTTTATATTCTATTGTAAGTTTTTTTTATATATATTTTTTTTTGATGCCAATGTAACCAAACCATTGCTGTAACTTTTGTTTAGAAGCAATAAAGATTATTATTATTATTATTATTAAGTTATGCACTTAACAAAAGAAATTTACTGTTTAATGGTTAAAATCTCTTAATATGAAAAAAGTTCAAAAAATTGGTAGTCTGTAACAAAAACATTATTTTTAATTAATATTAATTATTTTATTAATTTATTATATTTTACTATTAATTTTGTTTTTAATTAATTGTTTATAATTTTTAATATTACTGTTCGAGAACCCAATAGCTGCAAAAATGATGAGAGCCACTGGATTTCTACTTTCAGTGGCGTACCGTTTTAAATGTAATATTATTAATAAACGTAAACCAACTAAAAATAATAATTTAATCAAAAATAATTGGTGGTAGCAAATAAAATTGCCCAGGGCGGCAAAAGGGGTCAAATAATACATTAAATAATTAAAAATTCTGTATCTTCTAAATAAAATGAAAAGCCAGGTTGGCATTTCGTAAGTAAGTTAATAATATCACAAACTATATACAGTTTGCACGAAAAGTGCTTCAGGGCGGGATAAGGGGGTCAAATATTACAATAAATATTTAAAAAATTTGTATATTCTAAAGAAAATGAAAAGCCAGGTTGGCATTTCGTAAGTAAGTTAAACATATCACAAACTATATACAGTTTGCACGAAAAGTGCTTCCGGACGGGATAAGGGGGTCAAATATTACAATAAATATTTAAAAAATTTGTATATTCTAAAAAAATGAAAAGTCAGGTTGGCATTTCATGAGTAAGTTAAAAATATCACAAAATATATACAGTTTGCACGAAAAGTACTTCCGGGCAGGATAAGGGGGTCAAATATTACAATAAATATTTAAAAAATTTGTATATTCTAAAGAAAACTAAAAGCCAGGTTGGAATTTCGTGAGTAAGTTAAAAATAAAACAACATATATACAGTTTGCACGAAAAAAGCTTCCGGGTGGGATAAGGGGGTCAAATGTTACCATAAATAATTAAAAAATTTGTATATTCTAAACAAAATGAAAAGCCAGGTTGGCATTTCGTGAGTAAGTTGAAAATAAAACAAAATATATACAGTTTGCACGAAAAGTGCTTCCGGGCGGGATTAGGGGGTCAAATAGTACAATAAATAATTAAAAATTCTGTATCTTCTAAATAAAATAAAAAGCCAGGTTGGCATTTCGTAAGTAAGTTAATAATATCACAAACTATGTTTCTCGTTGCACGCAAATTCTATATCTTTGAACTTGCATGCGCATAGAGAAAAATAAGAAGAAGACAAGACAAGAGGAAGGGAGTTTATCCCTATAGCACGTTCTAATTTATTTCTTTTATCTGAAAGATATTGTTCCTATCTCAGGTGGGTTCAAAGGGGCTTAATAAAATGTATTTATTTTTACTATCGATTTATTATTCCTACCAATCGATGATTGGATCGACAATACAATTAAAATTAGCGAAAACGTGACTAGCAGACTACTATTTCTATGTTCTAACCAAAGTTTTGACAGAAGTGTGAATTGTATGAAGATAAAATATAAAATGTGTCGTTCGTTACTGTTGTCTAAAAAAAATATATCGTGTAGACGCCTAACAATGAAATATTATTCGGTATTTGTAACAGTTATTGAAAATACAGGTAATATGATACCCAAATGTATATATATTATTTTGATTTTATTATTTTATTTGGTTGTTGGGTTCTTATGTTTTCTTTTTTGTTTTATTATTTTAATTTTTTCTGATGATTGAATGTTATTTTAGTAAATTCACGTTAATTGTGGCATGATATTATTAGTGGTTTGTTTTTATTTGATTTGACGTAATTGTTGAAGTTTTTTACTACAATAATAATGTTTTTTTTAGCCCCTTAAATAATATGTTGTATAATGATGACTAGCTCAAATAAAATTAAATGTTTCTTGAAAATAGACACTATCGTTAATCGAAAAATTATATCTCAGGTCGTACAGGTTTCACCACAGATTTACGCTCAAACAAATTATAAATTTTCTATCAAAATGAAATTCAAAAATCTTTACAATAAAGTAGTATAAATGTTCTCTAGCGGCTAATAATTATTATCGCTTTAAAACAGTTTATACGCACACTTAATACAAATTAAATAACGGTACCTTTTTTTAACTTTGTCTCTCGAGTGTTCGCCATTCACATGTAGGTGTCGCTGGAACTGGTGGTCTATCTTCTCTTCTGGTGCACACGTGGGATGTAGAACTTCCAATGGTTTAATTAAAGACAGAAACTCTTACGATGTAGAATTTATTATTGTTTACTTGTGGATTTGCTTATACAATTTACTGGTTGATAAGACTCCTTTTTTACAAGTGGTGTGTTACAAAGTTTTATACTAGGATTATTTCTGATATAAGGTAAGTCAAGCTTCTTATATTAATTTAATACTAACTTTTGTATCATTAAAATTACAGTTGAAACTGTTATATTATAAGATTACTCTGCTCGATTCAACAAACCGATTTTCGATTCAAAGTCGAATACTGTTAACTTATAAACTTATAAAGTTAATAAAATTTATGATTAATCAAAGTCTTTTTTAAAAATGTAGATTACGAGTTGAATATTATAATAACTGTTGTTGAATGTTTTGAAAATGAGTCTTGAATCTTTTTTAAAATTAAACTTGAGTATTGAGTCGTGAAAGTTTTTTAAAATTAAATCTTAAATGTTTGTTGAAAATTTTTTTAAAACGAAGCTTTAATGTTTGTATAAAGGGTCTTGACTCTCTTAAAATTAGGCTTGACTCTCATTTATTCTTTCTGACTGATTCTTTTACGTAAAAACTGAGATCCCTCTCTCATTATTCTCTGACCAATAAAAATGCTTCATTTAAAAACTCCACGAGAACCAATCAGAAGGAACTATTTCTTAATTTGCTTATTTCTAACTAACTACTTATATTTTACAAACAATTTTTTTACATAATATATACAATAATCATTTTTAATGTTCAATAATTTTTTTTTTATAATTTATTATGGTCGGAAAAGCTCTCAAATTATATTCTCACTGAGGCTTGAAGTCATAAATTCGACCGATATACTTCCGAGTAACTCATACGTCACAACGTGCAGCTGCTATTCTAAGCTCTTGGAGTTCGAGGAAACTAAACATTTCAAACACGCGATGGTGTGTACAAGCACTCGTAGTTCTGATAATTTGACGTCACACAGGCACAGGTGCACTTCTAAAGTTTTGGAGTTCATGGAAACTAAACATTTCAAACACGCGATGTTGTTGTTGTGTACGAGCAGTCGTAGTTCTGATAATTTAACGTCACACATATGCACAGGTGTTATTCGTAGAAGAACTTTTTATACTCTTTTGTAGATCTTTGAAAATCCTTTTATATATTTAACAGAAAAATATTTTACAAAAATTTATAATTTGTTCGTTTGTTTTATTTTACATTTAGAATTATATTTTCATTATTATTTATTTTTTTAATGGTGATTTTGATTATTTTTATGTAATGTGATTACTTTTTTATTATTTATTTTTGCTTTTAATTGACTTAACGATTTTGTTTTTGATTTAATCATCATAATACATATTCTTATTAAAATTAAGCTTTTCTTTAATGAATAATTTTTTTATAATAATAACACTTCGTCTCAATATATACTTTCTGGTTTACAATTTAGTATGATTTTATTTTCTTTTGTATACAGTCAACTAGCCTAAATATCACCAACTAATTATGTGAAAGTTGTTATGTGAGTTCTTCAGTTGTTGTACCAATGATCAAGAACAAATAATAATAGTTTGATCCTTCCTTAAGTGCTGAAGATGAACTATACACAACTAATGTGTGTGAGGTATGGTATCTCTTTTAAACCAATGTATGATAACAATGTAGATTTAGTTTGTAGGTGCCGAATCTGAAGTACTTATGTTGAGTTGTAGTGAACTGGAGTTGACGGAAGCCACTGAGAGAACTTGGAAGTAGGTGGAATCCAATAGACGGAATAAAATCCACAGCCAAAGTCACAGTGCAGAATGCAAGTTAACCCAAGATATAGGTAAAGCAAAGAAAGTAGAGAAAAGAAGACGAAGAAGAAGGCCTAAAACAATTCAAATATGAATTAAAATGTGTCTTCAATAATATGAACACATGCAGTTCTTATACAAAATCCTACCTGAGATGTTGTGTGGCCTTTATTGGTAAGACCTGAGTTTATTTCCTCAAACAGAGTTTGTATCAACTACTTGATAATTAATTTTCAGGTCTAATTTCCAATTTCCATGAGATCCAACAATGTGTTGCAATTTTATAAGCACATGCTTAACATTCAAGAGCAAATCGGAAAATAAAAATCATAAAGGAAAAGGAAGTTCTCCCATCAACAGGTAAAATACCTTATATTTTAGAGGAATATTTAGGCAAACTTTCATGAATAAATAATATATCTAATTAGAATTAAATTAACCACCTAATTTAGTACTGGTTCTTCTAGTTTTAGAAGGTCAAATAATAGCCTTAACCTTGCCATTGAAGTTGGCATTTGACAAATCAAACATAAACAAACTCTTGTAAACTTGTAAACTAATATGTATAATTTTTAGGTATGAAAAAATACAGAAATGGATTTGATCCCTCAACAGATCACCTTAAACCCACCATGAATATGTGTATTTGATTTTATTATTTATAACTATAGAAGTCTGTTTGAAATAGTAAACACAATAAATAAAAGAAAATGTTAATCCACTGGAATTATTTCACTAATTTAAGAATATTGCTTTACTGACCATCAATCAACAGGTATGAATAATCTAAATATTTTTAAACTTGTAACAACTATATACAGTTTGCACGGAAAGTGCTTCCGGGCGGAATAAGGGGGTCAAATATTACAATAAATATTTAAAAAATTTGTATATTCTAAAGAAAATGAAAAGCCAGGTTGGCATTTCGTAAGTAAGTTAAAAATATCACAAACTATATACAGTTTGCACGAAAAGTGCTTCCGGACGGGATAAGGGGGTCAAATATTACAATAAATATTTAAAAAATTTGTATATTCTAAAGAAAATGAAAAGCCAGGTTGGCATTTCGTAAGTAAGTTAAAAATATCACAAACTACATACAGTTTGCACGAAAAGTGCTTCCGGGCGGGATAAGGGGGTCAAATATTACAATAAATATTTAAAAAATTTGTATATTCTAAAGAAAATGAAAAGCCGGGTTGGCATTTCGTAAGTAAGTTAAAAATATCACAAACTATATACATATTGCACGAAAAGTGCTTCCGGGCGGGATAAGGGGGTGAAATATTACAATAAATAATTAAAAAATTTGTATATTCTAAAGAAAATGAAAAGCCAGGTTGGCATTTTGTAAGTAAGTTAAAAATATCACAAACTACATACAGTTTGCACGAAAAGTGCTTCCGGGCGGGATAAGGGGGTCAAATATTACAATAAATATTTAAAAAATTTGTATATTCCAAAGAAACTAAAAAGCCAGGTTAACATTTCGTAAGTAAGTTAAAAATATCACAAACTATATACAGTTTGCACGAAAAGTGCTTCCGGGCGGGATAAGGGGGTCAAATATTACAATAAATATTTAAAAAATTTGAATATTCTAAAGAAAATGAAAAGCCAGGTTGGCATTTCGTAAGTAAGTTAAAAATATCACAAACTATATACAAATTGCACGAAAAGTGCTTCCGGGTGGGATAAGGGGGTGAAATATTACAATAAATAATTAAAAAATTTGTATATTCTAAAGAAAATGAAAAGTTAGGTTGGCATTTCGTAAGTAAGTTAAAAATATCACAAAATACATACAGTTTGCACGAAAAGTGCTTCCGGGCGGGATAAGGAGGTGAAATATTACAATAAATAATTAAAAAATTTGTATCTTCTAAAGAAAATGAAAAGCCAGGTTGGCATTTTGTGAGTAAGTTAAAAATAAAACAAAATATATACAGTTTGCACAAAAAGTGCTTCCGGGCGGGATTAGGGGGTCAAATAGTACAATAAATTATTAAAAATTCTGTATCTTCTAAAAAAAATGAAAAGCCAGGTTGGCATTTTGTAAGTAATTTGAAAATACTACAAACTATATACAGTTTGCACGAAAAGTGCTTCCGGAAGGGATAAGGGGGTCAAATATTACAATAAATATTTAAAAAATTTGTATATTCTAAAGAAAATGAAAAGCCAGGTTGACATTTTGTAAGTAATTTAAAAATATTACAAACTATATACAGTTTGCACGAAAAGTGCTTCCGGGCGGGATAAGGGGGTCAAATATTACAATAAATATTTAAAAAATTTGTATATTCTAAAGAAAATGAAAAGCCAGGTTGGCATTTCGTAAGTAAGTTAAAAATATCACAAACTATATACATATTGCACGAAAAGTGCTTCCGGGCGGGATAAGGGGGTGAAATATTACAATAAATAATTAAAAAATTTGTATATTCTAAAGAAAATGAAAAGCCAGGTTGGCATTTTGTGAGTAAGTTAAAAATATCACATACTATCTACAATTGGCACAAAAAGTGCTTCCGGACGGGATAAGGGGTGAAATATTACAATAAATAATTAAAAAATTTGTATCTTCTAAAGAAAATGAAAAGCCAGGTTGTAATTTCGTAAGTAAGTTAAAAATAAAACAAAATATATAATGTTTGCACGAAAAGTGCTTCCGGGCGGGATTAGGGGGTCAAATATTACAATAAATAATTAAAAAATATGTATCTTCTAAAGAAAATGAAAAGCCAGGTTGGCATTTTGTAAGTAAGTTATAACTATCACAAAATATAAACAGTTTGCACGAAAAGTGCTTCCGGGCGGGATTAGGGGGTCAAATATTACAATAAATAATTAAAAAATTTGTACATTCTAAAGAAAATGAAAAGCCAGGTTGGCATTTCATAAGTAAGTTAAAAAAATTACAAACTATATACATTTTGCACGAAAAGTGCTTCCGGACGGGATAAGGGGGTCAAATATTACAATTATTTTTTTTTAATTTTTGTTTGAAAAGTTATTACTACATTATTTTACTTGTGATTTAGAGCATCTTTTTCCTTTAACATTTTTTTTTTGTATCTCTTACAGTTTTCTTATTTTGGCCTATTCTCTTTTGAATTTACATTTTACGTTTACCTAAGCTCTACAGTATTAATTTTTTTTTTTTTAATTTTGGTTGAAAAGTTATCACCACATTATTTCACTTGTGATTTAGAGCATTTTTTTCCTTTAAAATTTTTTTGTATTTCTTACAGTTGTCTTATTTTTGCCGATTCTCTTTTGAATTTACACTTAGCGTTTACCTAAGCTCTACAGTATTAATTTTTTTTTTTTAATTTTGGTTGAAAAGTTATCACCACATTATTTCACTTGTGATTTAGAGCATTTTTTTCCTTTAAAATTTTTTTGTATTTCTTACAGTTGTCTTATTTTTGCCGATTCTCTTTTGAATTTACACTTAGCGTTTACCTAAGCTCTACAGTATAAATTTTTTTTTCTAAATTTGTGTTTGAAAAGTTATCACCACATTATTTTACTTGTGATTTAGAGCATCTTTTTCCTTTAAAATTTTTTTGTATCTCTTACAGTTTTCTTATTTTTGCCGATCTTCTTTTGAATTTACACTTTGCGTTTACCTAAGCTCTACAATATAATTTTTTTTTTAAATTTTTGTTTGAAAAGTTATTACCACATTATTTTACTTGTGATTTATAGCATCTTTTTCCTTTAAAATTTTTTTGTATCTCTTACAGTTTTCTTATTTTTGCCGATTCTCTTTTGAATTTACATTTTACGTTCATTTTACGCTCTACAGTATACATTTTCTTTTCAAATTTTTTTTTTAAGTTTTTACCACGGTATTTTACTTGTGATTTATAGCAACTATCTTTAGTTATTTTTGTGTTTATTATAAAGGTTAAGTCTGTGTTTTTCTTAACTTGGTCTTAATTATTTTATTGTTGCTGCAGTTTCCTTTGATTGGTTCTCATAACAGTTTTGCACATTTTATATTTTATTTTAATTAGCTATTTCAACATTTTTTGTTTTGTATAATTTTATTGAAATAATTTTAACTGTTAATACATTTTTAACTAGCTATGGGTTCCTAAAAGGAACATATCTAAAGTAGATGTTTTAAATTTAATTAAATCTTATCTTGAGAAACCCGATATGGCTAATAGAAAAGAGTTTCTTTATAGGATATTAGCCTCTGAATTAAAGGGAACTAAATATGGCTATCCCAGTAAAATATCTCAAATTACTGAAAGATATATTACAAGTCAGCGAGAAGGAAATTTAAATAAGCACAAAATTGATGTGGAAACTATTGAAGATGCCTATGTGCGTAGATTTAATTATTTTACAGAACCATTAAAAGGCAAATGGAGAGATCCTAGTTCTTCTTACGGAGACATTCGCAAAAATGCGGGGCTAAAAATACATTAAAAAATAGAAAACGTATTTATAACAATGTTATAACGAATAAAAGAAAAAATATAACTCGTTTAGGAACTAGCGATAGTGAAGATAGTTTGGGCATCCAAAACCATGAATTTTTAAAAATGAAAATGTTATTAAAACCAAGTCATATATAAAAGTAAAGAAACTACCAGAAATTGATGATAGCTTATATCTTCAGCAAGAATCTTTTCAAATTTTGAATGACGAAAATTCTATGAAAAAAAATACATGCGAGACTCACAATTTATCTCAACCAGATAAAGGTATATTTGATAATAATATAGTAACATCAACTCCAGCTAATAGTGAAATAGATAAAAAGTCTTTTCAAATAACGCCGGATAGTGTTAAAATCCCAAAATTATTATTAAATTTGTCAAGTCCCAACATGTCCTCTAGTATACTACCTAAGGAGTCAAAAAATAATTTAATTAATAAAAATATACCCAATTACAGATCTTGTACATTTTTAGAAGGTAAGTTCGTGATTGAAAATAATGTAGAAGATCTTATATATAAAGACGGCAAACTAAATAAAGTATTTTATCCATTTTATGTTCGAAAAATGATTCAAAAATTTGTAAATAATGTATGTATAATAGTTTTCAAATTTGTAAAATATTTGAAAAAACAAAATTGTTCAGTTATTTATGCGGTATGTAAACATAATAATTACCATTGCAAGAAATTTAAAATTAAATTATTTAAAAATTTAGTAAGTGTTTACAGCTCTTCCCTGAATTATTTTCATTCAAAGTTTATGACTTCTTCAATAAGAGGAATAGAAAGAACTCAACTGCAAAAAAAACTAATCAACGACAAAGCGTTTAACCATAAAAAACAAACCTTACTACTAGCAAATAAAAAAATATTAAGTGAGGGAAAAAACTTGCTAAAAATAAAATCAGACTGTGTTTTAAGAAAACTTAAATCGGAGAACAATTCAAAACTAGATCGCCATAAGGACGACATAGTTGACATGCTTCTGATGCAACGCGATCACCCTGATTTTATAAAAGAAGTTGCACTACCTTTCAATGTTAAATTATTTAGTTTAAAACAACTTGAAATTCTAAAATCTCAAAAAATTCAAAATAAACTACCATTCATTCATTTTGATGCCACCGGAGGTGTTGTACGACCTCCAGTCGATAAATGCAAAAGAATTTTATTTTATTCTGCAGTATTAAAAATTAAGAAAACAGAATATTTTCAATATTTTCCATGGTGTCAGCGCAGCATGACTCAAACTCAATCTTTAAATTATTATCCGATATTCGATTCTTTTGCGAACAAAATTCTTACTGGCCTGCTTTTTCTGGAGTAATTTCTGATTTTAGCTTCGCCATTTTACACGCAGCTTCTAAAGCATTTAATAGGTGTACACTATCCGAATATTTGGATTTATGTTTTAAAATTTGTATCGGCCAACGAAAAAATGAATTGGTTCAAATACATCTGTGTTGTGCACATTACATGAAAATGGTTTGCAAAGACATTCACGCAGTAGCTAAGAACGAAAAACAAAAAATATTATTTAAAGAAATTATGGCTTGGGCTATATAAATAAAGAATTTAGAAACATTCGATGAATTTATAGAAAATGTGGGTATTTTATTAAAATGCGAATTCTACAATTTACAAGCCGAGAGTTCGCTAATGTATTTAAAACTTCTTGCTACAGAAACCAATATAAAAATTAATAAGGATGACGTTGAACCTATCACCAGTGATTATATTTATGAAACAGCAAAAGAACTTATGAAATCTAGTCCTTTTTTTCAAAGTTGTGTCCACTTTGGAGTGGATTATTACTCGAGGGTGATAGATGCAGTAATTCTCTGGTAGAAAATTATTTCGGGCAATTAAAAGGTATTTCATTAGGTAACAAAAGGTATTTAAAATGTTCTAGATTTATTCGAAAATTAAAATTTGATATGGTTTCCTTGTACAAAGAACATAAACTAGGAATACATAAAACTTGTTTAGCGATTCCCAAAAAAGAAAACACCGACGAAACTGTTGTAATGGAGAACTGGAATAAAAAAAATAAACAAAATGCAACGTCTCATTTTGACGCAAGATTTTTAAAAGGTATTCATTCTACCCTTTCAAGTCCTCCTACACAATTAAAAAATATAGGAACTGTCGAAGAAAGATTATTTGCAGAAGATGATGTAGATGTTATTGTATGTTCCTATTGTGGTCATGGTATGAAGGATGATATTACTACATGGGTGCAATGCGATAAATGTTTGCGATGGATTCATCAATCCTGTGATAAATGGTCAAATGACAAATCATATAGTAAACAATTTAATTGTGAAATTTGTACCACTAATGTAATCAGTTTAAACAATAAAAATACCGATGAAATATATGAACTATGTGAACTCTTTTTATCAAAAAATATAAATATATCCCAAAAAAGGCAAAAGAATTAAAAAATAAAACCCGCGATCAAATAAATAGTGAAATATGGTGGAACGAAAGAAAGATACGAGTAACGGCTTCCAACTTCTGAAAAATTTGCAAAGCTCGTAAAGCCTCTAAAAGTCTACTTATATCATTAACGGTGCCAAAGGAAATAAATACCCCCAGTGTAAAACATGGAATTAACTGTGAAAATTTGGCTCGGTTACAGTATTGTAATATGAAGGGAGTAGATTGTATTAATGAGGGGCTTGTTATACACAAAAATTATCCATACGTTGCTGGATCACCAGACGGTTTAATTGGAAATGATGGACTAATAGAAATTAAATGTCCGTA
Source organism: Ophraella communa (assembly GCA_035357415.1). Classification (NCBI taxonomy): domain Eukaryota; kingdom Metazoa; phylum Arthropoda; class Insecta; order Coleoptera; family Chrysomelidae; genus Ophraella; species Ophraella communa. The sequence continues at coordinate 36,837,778 of CM068986.1, forward strand.
TGTAGCAAGACATTTTGAGCCAGAACAATTTCATTTTGATTTCTTAAATCAGGATGGTTCAATCAAAAACAATCACGACTACCATTATCAGATTCAGGGATTATTGGAGATAACTAATAGACAGTGGTGCGATTTGATAGTATATACTTTTAAAGGTATAAAAATTATTCACATCCAAAAAAATCCCAACTTTTGTAACTCGATACTTAAGAAAATTCGACAATTTTATTTATTTGATATGCTACCATTTATGGTATGTCCATTATATTTTACCCTTTCTAGTAATGAGAAACGATGGACTACAACGGATCCTCTGGAATTTTATGATAATGGATTAGTAAAGAATGAAGGTTATTACAAACAACTTCCTGGACAAAGAGGATATTTTATAACTAGTGATTCTTCGGTATCCAGTATAAAAGACCTTCTTTCCGATGATTTTTTAACATTAAATAATAAAGAATGGTTGTCCAGTTTCATTGTGGATCACTCTTTGCATATTATAAATAAAGTTTCTCCGTATACCGATTATCAAATAATATCTGTAGAGAAATCTTCATTTTTATTACAAGACACGTCTAATAAAGACATATTAAAGGATGTTACATACATTATAAATAATATAAATATTAATAAAGAAAACATTGTAATGCCCATACATAAAAACAACCATTATTATCTGATTTTAATAAATTTGCATAATAATGAAATAATCATTCTAGATCCCATGGGTAATGAAAATTTTGTTGAAAAATTATTTCTTTAAAAAATAGTTTACTTCTTAAAAACAAAAAAATTGCCCTACAAAAATATATCTCTAAAACGAATAAAACATGTTGATATGTTGATATAAATAAATACAGAGAAGATATAAAGCAAATGTTACTACAAAGCAGTAATAATGTTAAAACAAAATGTATATTTTGCTTTAAACATATCGAAAATGAATTAAGTGAATTTAAATATAGACTCTGTTTAAGACTTATTCACCAAAAATGTCTACTCACAGTAGATGAAATTAAACATAACATAAATCCAAACACTAAAACATATAATAATATGGGTGAAATATGTAGACAATACTAGATAATATTTAAAATCAGTTTTTATCTGACTCCACACCAATTTTCGTTCAAGCAGTATACATTTATATCTACACTAAACTTATTTACAAAATGCCAACCTGGCTTTTCACTTTCTTTAGAAGATACAGAATTTTTAATTATTTAATGTAATATTTGACCCCCTAATCCCGCTTGGAAGCACATTTCGTAAAAACTGTATATATTTTGTTTTATTTTTAACGTACTCACGAAATGCCAACCTGGCTTTTCATTTTCTTTAGAAGATACAAAATTTTAAATTATTTAATGTAATATTTGACCTCCTAATCCCGCCCGGAAGCACTTTTCGTGCAAACTGTATATATTTTGTTTTATTTTTAACTTACTCAAGAAATGTTTTTATCTGACTCCACACCAATTTTCGTTCAAGCAGTATACACTTATATCTACACTAAACTTATTTACAAAATGCCAACTTGGCTTTTCATTTTCTTTAGAAGATACAGAATTTTTAATTATTTAATGTAATATTTGACCCCCTTATCCCGCCCGGAAGCACTTTTCGTGCAAACTGTATATAGTTTGTGATATTTTTAACTTACTTACGAAATGCCAACCTGGCTTTTCATTTAATAATAATAATAATATGATATTAAAATAAATTTAAATTGAATTATTATAAATTATAAACTACTAGCTGTGTCTGATCTAGATGGTGATATGATAATATTAAATGATACATAGGAACGATTAGAAGCTATAATCAATTGTCAAGGAAAGAAGGTATGACTAAATGGTATATGGATGTTAATGGATATGATGGAAGAAGTAGAAGATAATAAGAAGAGTATTAATTATATTAGAAATGATTATGAAGATGATAAAGAAGAAAGTTATGAGTATGAAGTAGATAGAAGAAAGAAGAAGATGTATTTGAAAATGAAGATTTGATTGTGATGGAATATATTACAATATTGTAGGAGATTTGTTGATGAAGTATAGAAGTTTGATGTTTAAGGAGCCGAAAGAAGCTACCGAATATGAATATAATATGGAGGTAAGAAATGTTGAGAATTTTAAGGTGAAAATATATCCTATACCATCAAAGTTAAAGGACAGAGTGAAGAGAGAATAAGAAATCTTGGAGATTGAAGGAATAATTTGAAGAAGTAATACATTGTATAATAATTCACTAGTAGTTGTACACAATTAGAGCAAAATAGTAATTTAATTAAAATTTTTTCATAATAAATTAAAAAGAAATGCAGACCGATATGTTAAAAGAAGATACAAACATTTAAAGAAACCAAAAATGTTTAAAGAAGGGGAATGGGTAATTGAAAGGTCATTATAGGTAGCTAACAAAAAAAATAATGAATGTGCAAAATTAAAATTACCATTTATAGGACCATTTATAGTTGAAAAAGCTTATGAAAATAGTTATGTTTTAAAAAATCCATATAACAATTTGTTAAGGGGTAAGGTAAACGTTAAAAACTTATATGCATATCACAAATGGAACAACATTTTAAAGATCTAGCTCAATTTAGGAAATAAGATAGTTTAAGATGTAAATATTAGAATAAGTAAATATTATATTGTTAGAATTAACAATTAGAAATATGAATTATCAATAAATAGTTAGTGGTTATATTAAAAATTAAATAAATTGGAGTTTATGTTAAATATTACTGAAGATTGTTTGTAAGGTACAATAAAAGGTATATGTTAAAATAAAAAGGTAACAAAATAGAATTTGAAGTGTAATAGATTTAGATATAATAAAATGGAATTAAATTTTAAAAATTATTACCGAGAAATAATTTGTTAAAATTAAATTGGGGGAAATTTGTAATGTTTTAAAATAATAAAAAAAATAACTTACCCAATATATAACTTAAAATTGTAATAAGCTATTAAAGATGGATATAATTTTCAAGTATTTCCTTTAAATGATGAATACACCATAAAATTTCTTTATTGGAGCTATTCAATAAGTCTCAATTAACACAAGAACACAAAAATATCTTGATAAAATATGAGTCCATAAGAAGAAGTACTAACATCAGTAGTCGATTCAATAGTCAAGTCCAAGATCCTATAATGTCTAAGCTAAAAATAAAAAGTAAATGAACATTAGAACATGACAATAATGAATAATAGGAATCTAATATTAGTGATAAGAAACCTATTATATTAGTTATATTAAGTTAGTTTAATCAAAGTATAAATAAGTTATAATCAAAGTTAATAATAATAATAAGTTTAATAATGTTTTTTATAGGTAGTTATAAGATAAGAATTAAGTAGGTGTAGATGATTACAAACTATTATTTAAGGTAGAAAATATCCAACTATATTCAGTTAATTATATCATTAGCAAAATTTAAACTCAACAAACAAATATTAGCTATTAGAATAAAATAAACAGTATCATAGATTATAAATATAACTAAATAAACAAATTTGACTTACCCAACCAATGTTTATAAATTCATTTAAGCATCAAAGTGATGAGTCCATATTACAATGTATCGGATGATAGTACAAGCCTAGTACTTCCTATGTTTTGATACAAGATAATGCTTGAGAGAGTCTAAAAAAGATATTGAAATTTATCACATGTAAAACTGTAAGAAAGTGATGTGGTTGTTTACAAACAAAGACTATATAATTAAAGCTTTACCAAGAACATTGTGATTGATAAATCTAGTGAAAAGACACTGTAAATAGTGAAATAGTGATCACAAACTGATAATATAAACTTAAAAAGATGTGATTGCAGTGAAAAGACATGAACCTAATATTAAATGGTTAATTAGTGTTATTATTTATTAAAACTATGTGTTGTTGTAAAGTATTTAATTTTAAGTTATTCATTGATGATTTTAGGTATTATTAATTTGTTTATTTGATAAATTTTGTAGTTAAATTGTTATGACGCAGTAGATTTCTAACGTAAATATAAACTAAAATAAGAAGTGTCATTAAAAGAAAAAGTTTTCTGATCATATTTGAATATGTAAATTTTCATTTTTTGTTAAAATCAAGGGTCAAAAAGAAATATTTGCTCATAATTGTTCAATTTGTTATTGTTAATTGTAAAAATGTCCGCCATTGTGTAGCTCCAAAAAGTCAACAATTTTTAATAGGGAAAAATGGATTTTAAAATTTGAAGAATGTTATTTTATGATGAAATAAGTTATGTAGATTCGATTAATAACAATTATAAGGTCAGAAAATGCCAAATTAAAAATTTAATTTTCTAAAAATTCAATGCAAAGAGGTTAGGAAAAACAAAATACGGTCGAAAAGGCAGCCATTTTGGCAATTTCCGGTGTTAACATATAAAAACCCGTGGAAAATGGGAAAATAGGTCACTCTAATTTCATCCGAAGGCCAATCCACGTTTGATTGTTTTACAAAAATTGTTATATTTTAATTTGTAACAAGTTAAAAGAATGTATAAATAAAAACAACTGAAAATAAAATTTTGACAATAAAATATTGCAAAACTTAATAAAAATAAAAATATAATTTGTACCAACCTGCTACAATAATCAAATATCTGAAGAAACTGGGAAGGAGACATCGTATCCAGTGGTTTAATCCATTTGAATCCCCAAGGAAGTGGTCCCACGTGTTTAAAATATTCCGTGTGAGAAGCCGGAAATGGAACAGCGGCACTATACACAGCAATAAGGGAATTTACGGTATGTTTTTTGCTAGTTTTTATTACAATCACTTTCATAATACCTATAAAATTTGTTAATGCTAAATTTCAATATCTTTTAAACATTATTCTAATACAATTTGATTCAAATATAAAATTTACACCACATTTAACTACGACTAACGATGCAAAACAATAAGTGTTGAACGCTTGCCTGATCTTAGGGTGAATATAACTGTAAAATATCACGTGTTCTTTTAAATATAGGTATATGCGCACGAAAGTACCATAGTCGTATCGTTGTGTAGGTATAGGGCATATTAATTCTTTTAGGTAAAGTAAGTAAAATAAATAATTTTATCGTTAGATTTTATTTTTTTTGGAACCTACTACTGTAGTTAAGAGTCACTCGTGTTTAAAAATTAATTTTAAATAAACTAAATCTAAAAATAATAATAGACAAAAATTACATATTTTGATTTTGATGATATATTATTTGCAAACAGTAAAGAATAAATAAAAATAAAGAAATTTTGAGGTGTTTTGAGATAAATAAAGATTAAATAAGAATTAAAACATAAATAATCATAAATTATAGCCCCACAAAACTTATAAAAATAAAAATTTAAAATAATAAAAACAACAATTTAATAATTATATCAATTATAAATAATATTTAACCAATCACTCAAAAATTATTTATCATTGTAATTTATTACAATATATACGAAAAAGAAAAGTAGTCACAAAATATTATGAATATTTATAACTTACCAAAGATTAGATTAATATTAAAATAAGCAACTTTACAAAACTGAATATTAACAGCAAAAGGCTGTAGTAAAATAAATCGTAGTACATATCAATTTTTAAAATATAAAAAAATCGAAAATAATCTTAAAAAACAGTTTAAAATTTTAAAAACAAGTCAAAAGTTAAAAATGATTATAAAAAAACGTAATATAACATTGATATACTCTCTACGAAGCACATCACGAACTAAAAGGAAGGTTAAGAATGATTGAAAAATATTTAAAGTATTGAAGAGATGGAAAAAACATACATTATATTTATTTTTATACTAGAAAGAAACTTAAAATCAGTGGTACCAAAAAGTTTATATAAAACAATATTATTTAATCTATAGTATTATTGAAATTTAAAAAGAGCAAATTTTATGTTAGTTATCATTCTCTAACTTTAAAAGTAAATTATAGATCTTACTTAGATTGTCTATTTCTGATCTCTTATTTAAAGTATTGGAAGTTTTACTGATATGAACCATTTCCAAAAAAGTACGTTTATATGTGTTACTTTCAATAGCTAAGATGTGGGGATCTTGAAAACCCATAATGTGATCTTTATTTATTACATGTTCTGCCAAAGCACAAGAAAGTTTATGTGTTTTACAATCACTCTTATGTGATGTAATACGTCCTGATAAATTTCTCCCAGTCTGACCAATATAAACCATCTCACAATTAGTGCATGCTATTGAATATATGACATCTTTCACTTCCAGTTTATTCAAGGGATGTTTAGTTCTAGTATATAGTGAATTGATTGTCTTAATATTTTTTGTAGCTATTCTAATGTTAGTAAAGTCTTTAAAAATAGGTTTTAATTTATAAGTAAGATCTGGAATGAACGGTAGTGAAAAATAGAAAATTTGGTTTTGATGTACATTAGGTTGAGAGTTCATTACTGAATTTATAGAATTGTTATTATTATTATTATGATTATTATGTGATGTGTTAAACAAAAATCTATTTATCAACTTCAATGGGTATGAATTTTCTATTAGAATTTTTCTAAGAGAGAAAAGAGAATTCTGAGCAAAATCTGGATGGGAAAGCCTTGTAACACGATCCTTTAATGCTGTGATTAAGTTATATTTCATCTTGATAGGATGGTGAGAGAAGTAACTTATGTAACGATTGCTACATATAGGTTTGCGATACCATTTAGTTTTCAATGTATTGTCATCACCTCTTACGATCATCATGTCAAGGAATGGTAGGGTTTTATCTACTTCCTCCTCGCATGTGAATTTCAGATGTGTATTTTGACTATTGAAAATTTGAAGAGTGCAATCTATTTTATCAGCTGGTAATGCTAAGATGAGATCATCAACATATCGTTTAATAAAAGGAATGTGGAACGAGATCTCTCCCAAACAGTCATTGATTAAATCATCAAGAACAAAGTGACATAGAATAGGTGAAACACTAGACCCCATTGGAGTGCCAAATATCTGTTTGTAATATTTATCATTGAAAATAAAAATGTTGGAATCAGAGGTAAATTCAATTAGTTTTTTGAAATAATTTAGATTAATTGAAGTATGTTGTGAAATCTCATCCCAATGCTTCTCAATACTTATTAATATTGTAGATAGTGGTAAATTTGTAAATAGAGAAACTACATCAAAACTGACAATTACATAACTTTCAGGAAGATTAAAATCATTGATAAAACTAGAAAAACTAAACGAATCCTTAATATAAAATTCATTATTAACATTATATGAATCTGTTAAAATCTTTGTTATAAAAAGAGCAATTGGACCATTTGGGCCACCTATTGATGAAACAATAGGTCTCATACTGAGAGTTGGTTTATGTATTTTAGGTAATGCATAAAATCTAGGTGCTATTGCATTATAGATCTTCATCGATTTACCCAAATCAGTGTCAATGTTGTTAGATAATAAAAAAGGAAATACAAAACTGAATGCCCTTTTATTCAATATAATGAACTTTCTTAAATTAACCAACAAAATATAATAAATAACAAACAACCATCTACACTCAAACAGGTAAGATAACCGCGAATATTTTTAGATTTGATAAACACCGGCAGCATTTGATACGAGCGTGCCGAAGGTATCGTACTGGACTGCCCCCGCCACGACCGACAGCGGTCGATGTTTAGTTGATAAGCGCTGACTCAACTTAAGAATGCTCGTACTGGATGTCCAAAATACAAATCCGTTTTGGTTTACGGCGGTTTCTAACACGGCCAATTCTGATACGGACTTCGCTCTCGAAGTCTAGTAGTTACCCTCAATAATTACAAGGCGTTGGCTTCGACGTCGAGATTGTCTTCCCCATTGATGCTGTAAAAAAACAAGAAAAAAAATTTAAATGCGGTAATATCCCAACTTGGAACTCTAATCGCTTATTAGTTGTAGCGCCTTTGTTACCAAACTGGTCCACAAACAGCCGCGCTTTTAATACGTCAAGAAAAATTAATAACGTCCAAACTTTAAAAATTATGCTCATTACAAAAAGTTAATAATGTTTTCGACAAATACTCATGCATTACTAGCGATGCAAAATTCTCCTGCCTTCAACACTAACTTATTTATTACAGAGTACAAGGCGTCTACGCTCTAACACATACTCCTTAGTGGCAGTGCAAAGCGTCCATGCTTTCAACACTCACTCATAAGCATCAGTGCAAAGCGTTCATGCTTTCAACACTCATTCATAAACATCAGTGCAAAGCGTCCATGCTTTCAACACTTACTCATTACTTCTAACACTAAACATCAGTGCAAAGCGTCCATGCTTTCAACACTCATTCATAAACATCAGTGCAAAGCGTCCATGCTTTCAACACTTACTCATTACTTCTAACACGTGCCATACCTAAACATAACGATATTACTAACCTTTTATCATTTTTATCATCATCGTCATCATCATTTAGTGCATCTAGCAGATCAGTCATGTCAACTGAAAGAGACCAGTCGGTCGGCCATTTTCTTAACTGCTCCTTGGCGGCTTTGGTAATGGTTGTTTTCCCAATCCGTTTTAGTTCGTAGCGATCCTCAGGAGTAATTCCCATGACTTCAAAGGGCCCTTGAAATTCATAATTTAATTTTCCTTGATGCATTTTGTCATCTCTGTGCATCAAGACAAAGTCTCCCTTGGTAAACGTTATAGTATTACGACGCTTTTGGTTGGCATTAATCGCAGCATTTTTGGATCGGGTAAGATGGTCATTTATTCTTTTACGATCTAACTCTTTACTTCTAATCGGATGAAGGTCCGTATTTAGATTCTTTAGTAAATTCTGAATCAGAGGAGTTGAGCCGTCTATTCCAATCAGAGCTCTTAGAGGTGAAGTTTGAGTGGACTTTTGTATTGTCGAATTTAAAACAAGTTGTATTTTCCATATACCTTTTGACCAATCTGACTTAATACTTGTTTCCACACGTATCAGATTCATGATTGTGCGCATATATCGTTCTACTTGTCCATTAGAACGATGGACATCTGGCGTTGTGTAATGATATGCTACTCCAAGACTATCCAAATATTGAGGAAGACTTAGATTTTTGAAGTTGGTTCCGGCATCCATTGTAATCTGTTGGGGTGTTCCAAATAGTGAAATAAATGTTTGGAATGCGAGTCTTGTCTCATCAGCTTTTAATGTCTTTAAGGGCTGCAATAAGCAATATTTTGAGAATGCGTCTATTAAGACAAGGATGTGTTTGTATCCTTCAGATGTTTTTTTCAGTGGTCCAAGACAGTCTGCATGTAAGACCTGCATTGGTACAGTTGGCTTGCTTACATTTGTGATTAGTCCTTGGAGGGGACCAGATCTTGTTTTCTTTGTAGCGCAAACCAAACAATGTTTTATGTATTTCCTGACAAATGAACGCAGTTTTGGGAACCAAAAGTGCCTGCTAATGGATTCGATTGTTTTGTCCATCCCGATGTGGCATTGTTCGTCATGAAAAATACGCAGCAGTCCAAGTCTACTTTGCTTTGGGACAAATGGTTTCATGAACGTACCATCAGGTGTTGTGACAGCATAATGTAGTATCCCATCCTTTATTGAGTATCTTTTCTGATCCAAACGACCCTCTTTGGAATCTTCGATTAATTGTCGTATTTCTGTATCACCCCTTTGTTCCACATATAGCCAGTTGTCTTTAGCATCCAAACGCCGTACTACCACTGGATTTCGGCTTAAAAAGTCGACATGGGGAAGAGAACTGCCTTTTCGGTAAACAATAGAGAAATCGAAATCTTGCATGTAGCACCACCAACGCGCAACACGGGGAAGAATATCCTTTTTCGTGGAAGTGGCTTTTATGGCGTTGCAATCAGTAATTAACGTGAAGCGAATACCCAACAGGTACACACGGAAGTGTTTTAAGGCATTGACTACTGCGAGTGTCTCCAACTCGTATGAGTGGTAATTTTCTTCATACTTGTTGGTTCTCTTACTGAAATATCCGATAACTCTTATATTTCCTTCCTTCTTTTGCACTAACATTGCACCATACCCAATGGAACTGGCATCGGTGTGTAACTCAGTATCCAGAGAATGGTCAAAAATTGATAGCAGAGGCCTTGAAGTTAAACAATCGATAATATATCTCCTGGCACACTCTTGGTGATCAGACCAGGTAAATGGTTCATTAGAGCGTGTTAGTTTTGTGATACTTGCTGTGCGTGTTGCAAATTCGGGTATGAATTTACGAAAGTAACCTGCAAGGCCCATGAACTGTCTAACTTGCTTAACGGTAGTAGGAATCGGGGAATTAACTAGTGCCTCAACTTTGCGAACGCCTGGACGTATGCCGTCAGCTGATATTTCTCTGCCCAAATAGTCCAGCGTATCTTGAAAAAAATGACACTTTTGTAGATTCAAGGTGAATCCGGCATTTTGAAGGGCCTCGAAGACAGATTGAAGTGATTGCAGCGCGTCCTTGGCATTCTCGGACGGAATCAAGATATCGTCTAGGTAAACCAAAGCTACGTTGTCTTTCAGAGGGCCTAATGCTTTATTTATAGCCTGCTGGAATACCGCTGGAGCATTGGCTAAGCCAAATGGCATTCGCACATATTCAAAATGCCCATCCGGCGTAACAAAAGCCGTCTTTTCAATATCTTCTTCCGCTATGGGTATCTGGTGGAATCCCGAAAACATATCTAACGAGGTAAATATCCGTCCCGAACCAAGTCGGTCAAGCTGATCCTCTATGAGCGGAAGTGGAAATCGATTTTTTATCGTGTGTGCATTCAGCTCACGATAGTCTACACACATTCGATACGCTCCGTCCTTCTTTCTTACTAAAAGGATTGGACTCGCAAATGGCGAGTCACTTTCCCTAATAATGCCGTGGGAAATCAATTCACTAACAATGTCGCGCACGGCCTTCCTTTCACTAACAGCTAAGCGATAAGGATTCCTATTGACCACAAAATCATCTTTTAATTTAATTTGTAGTGTAGCATTATTTACTTTAGGTAGGTAACCATTAACAGGAAGCAACTTAGGAAATCGTGAAAGCAGCTCCGTAAGATCGTGACGATATTCCTCTGGTACATCTATTGGACTCATTGTAGTGTTATTTGTGATACCTGAGATACGAAAGAGGCGGGAAATTTTACTGCGGACTGCACGTGTGCCGCTTAGGTCCGTGATCGTCGATATTTCAGGATCATTGTACAAATTCCGTCCGATTATAACATCATGTTCTAAAACATGATTTGGTACTACGTGAAATAGAAGTTCGGTGACAACGTCACTTATCTCTAAAATCGCCTTAAACTCTTGATCGATAGTGACGCTTCCGGCAAGTATTCCTTTCAGTACCAGTTTGCATGTGGAGACTTTATGCGAGAATTTGGGTAAATGGCGTTCGGCCATAAGAGATATATCCGCCCCAGTATCAATGATTCCACGGTACTCTTCTCCATCGATTTTAAGCTTTTCCAGAATCATATCTTTACCCGTACTGCAAAATTTTACATTTTTTCGTTTTTCAATGTTTTGTCGTGTGAAGCAGTTGTCGACACTATGGCCAGTTTTCGCACAAAAAGCGCAGGCGACGTCTTTTGTATCTCTGGAAGTAACAGTTGCAGCAGGTGTATTTAATTTTTGACTACCCGAAGCAATAAAGGTACAATGTCGTTGAACGTGGCCTCATTTCCCACAACGATAGCACTTAATGTTGATCGGTGGCTTTCGAAAATCTTGTGGTTCACGTGGGTTTTCACGAAAACGCTTCCTTGATGGTTCTCCCGAGTCAGTCGCAATATTTATACTTGAACGCTTTTCAACTTGCAAAGGTTTAGTTATAGTTCCCAGAAAAGTTAACAGCTCCGAGATTTTTCTAAAATTTAGGTTGATCGCCGTAGATTGTACATCACGCTCTTTGATTCCATGAATGATAAGTTCTACAAGGTCAGCCTCTTCCCAATTGGCTCTCAAATTTCTTAACATACCTGCCTTTTGGAAAACGTAGGCATCATATGTGTTACATGAGTTTGTGTTAAATTCTGCAGCTTCTGAAAGTAGCCGACCCAAATTTCTTTTTGGCGGAAACGCCTCAGCAAAGTCGCGTTGAAATCCTTCCCAAGTTTTTATTTCTGGCGACCATAATTCAAACCACGTCTTTGAGACGCCCATTAAAAACCGACCCACCCTAACCAGGGTCTGCTGGTCATTCCACTCAAATTCGGTTCTAATTTCCGATACTTCAGCCAACCATTTTTTTGCGTCAGTAACTTCTGGTTTAAAAAGTGGTAAATCGACTTGTTCCGGGGCTGATTTTGCAGACTTCATGGCCTTTACCAGCTGAGATAGCAGTTCCTCCATTCTTGCAGGTTCCCTTAAGGGAGGAAACAAAAATGATAATACTCTTATTATCTTACTTGACCATATCTATTGCTTCATTTAACTGAATGTTTGTGCAATAAGCGCCAACACGTAAACAAGTAAATAATAATCGTTTGTATAAGTGAAATTTCAGTTAAAACCCCCAAATGTGTAGTCAATAAAGAATAAATAAATTTGCTCATACTGCTGTTTTATATTACTTATTAGGCCTTACCAAAACAAGTTAGGTAAAATAAAAAAAAATAAAAATAATGCTATCCCCTTAAAGGAAAAAACCGGTTACATTTTGAACATATTTGTAATTTATAAATCAAACATTAATTACTCTATAAAAACAGAAAAATAAATATGTTTTGAGACAAAAATGTCTTAAAGTTAGCAATAACTAATTAAAACACAGAATTAATCTAAAAAGTTTCGTTTCGTCTTTTGGCAATCTTAAAACTAAGCGACGAAAAGGTACTGACTGAGATGCTCAGCTGTATAAATGGTATGTGTGGCTAAAACAGCATCAATTAGAAGGGACGAGGGGTCATTTTGACCCCTCTTTTAATATTAAAATAAATAATTTTCCACAAATAATGTTTTTGCGACAACGAACTCGATGTACCTTATCGTTTAGTTATAATAATAATTAGCTTAATTACCTTGCCACGATGGCCAAACAAACAAAAAACGCAATGGAAAAAATATTACATATTGCATTACTTACGGTTATCTTCTTTAGTTTTCAGCTATAGGTGGGCAAAAAGTACAATCCCGCTTCTGATGTTAGATAATAAAAAAGGAAATACAAAACTGAATGCCCTTTTATTCAATATAATGAACTTTCTTAAATTAACCAACAAAATATAATAAATAACAAACAACCATCTACACTCAAACAGGTAAGATAACCGCGAATATTTTTAGATTTGATAAACACCGGCAGCATTTGATACGAGCGTGCCGAAGGTATCGTACTGGACTGCCCCCGCCACGACCGACAGCGGTCGATGTTTAGTTGATAAGCGCTAACTCAACTTAAGAGTCAATGCATGAAATTTTGGGCGGGAAGCTAAAGGACAGCATATCGATGCGAGCAAGACAACCTACGAGTAAAATTCTATTCATAAAAAACGCTTGTACACACCAAGTCAAAAGTGTGTGTAGGTATGAGAAATTCAGAATAGTTGCATTATGTAGTCAGTCAGTTGTATAGCGAAGCTTTCTGTTGTGTATACTTAACGTAATACCTTTGTGCGACTATTGTTAGTACAACAGAATTAATTTAGCGGACCACATACAACTCGGTTATGAACGTCACTCACAGCGTATATCTATTCAGCTGACTAGCTCCAACTAGATGCCGATACGGATTTCGCTATTACTGTAGAGAAACACAAAGTAAGAGAATATGAAATGTTATCAAAAAAAATAAAGAGTTCATGAAATTTTATATATCGTAGGTAATTGATCTATCCAAGTTTGTAAGACTGTCGTTTGCAACGCAGGTATAAAAATTGAATCTTTTTTAGACAGAAAGCCATTTATTTATGGTAATCGGTATCCGATTTCAGTATTTATCTTTTACTTTGGTCATACATATTTTTTATTTTATTTTCTAGGTCTGTATTTCACGACATTTGAATGAAATAATATAAAAACAAGTAAGATTATTACAAATTTCAAAAAAAAAATAAATTATAATATTAGGCCTTCGGCTCGTTTGGTATTCCGGTTAATGCTCGTGTATTAATAACCATTACATGAGAGTTGCATTGGTACACTGTTTTTTCTACAAATACACTACTTCAATTTAACATTGTTTTATTTTTTTAAAATTTTTGTTACATTTTTTGTAAACAATAGCAAATAAAATATGAAAGAAATAATCAAGTAATCACTAAATTTCAGATGGTGTGCATGAAAAACTATCTAGACATCTTTTTTAAAAATAAGTACCTTGATTACTGCAAAAGATCCAAACTGACGCACACAAATCTCTAAGAAACCTTTAAACTTTCTACACAAAATATTGGGTCCGTCTACTAGATATTACAAAATGTAGGCTTTAGAGGTCAATTTTTCAGCTCCATAATGAATACCAGTATTATAATGAGTATCATTATGAAACTGAAAAATTAGCATTTAATTACCAGCTTATAGTATGAATAAAAAAAATATATATAGTCAGATTCAGATAGGGTTCTGATCGTTAAATAATAGTATATTAAACAACGCATTTCTTATGAAATTCTGTTATGACACGAGTTCAAGTTTAAAAACGAATCGCGAAGCGATGAGTTTTTTAAAGAACGAAGTGTCACAACAGCCTTATGAAATAAGTTGTTTATGATATTTTTATATTTTGTCATTTTATCATTTTTTAAATTTATTATTTTTATGTAATTACGAAAATTTTGATTTTAAAAAGTATGTCGGTAGCACTGTGTAATTTATAACATTTGACAGTTTTGACATTTAAATTATGAAATGTTAATGTTTTCAAATATTTTAAAATTACTAATACACCAATAATAATATATTATATAAGTAAAAAATGATATTCAAATTCACAAATATTTTCTTAAAGAACAAAATAAAATTAATAAATTGCTATTAGCCACAAATGTCATTGTCAAAAGTCCTGTCATTAGATACTTCACTCATATCGCCAACCATTTAAAACAAAAATTTGCGTGCGTAAATAGTATATTAAACAACGCATTTCATATGGAATTCTGTTATGACACGAGTTCAAGTTTAAAAAACGAATCGCGAAGCGATGAGTTTTAAAGAACGAGTGTCACAACAGCCATATGAAATAAGTTGTTTATAATATTTTTTATATTTTGCCCTTTTTACCATTTTTAAAATAAATTTTTTATTTTTATGTTGTAATTACGAAAATTTTTATTTTAAAAAGTATGTCGGCAGCACTGTGTAATTTATAAAATTTGACAGTTGTGACATTTAAATTATCAAATGTTAATGTTTTAAAATATTTTAAAAAGAATAATATACCAATAATAATATATAATATAAGTAAAATATTATATTCATATTCACAGATACTTTCTTAAAGAACAATATAAAAAATGAATAAAATGCTATTAGCCACAAATGTCAATGTCAATAGTCTTGCCTTTAGATACTTCACTCATGTCGCCAACCATTTAAAACAAAAATTTGCGTGCGTAAAAGTTACATTACGATACGCAAATGTGTTTTATAATGAAGATTTTTATAGATACAAAATATAAAAAATAATTTTATTTAACGTTCAGAACACAATGGACTTTCACAGAGTAAGAGTTCATACAATAAATGACATTCAGATAGGGTGTTTTATAATCTCTGTTATATAATATGAGGTGAAAAAATCACAAACTGTTTCCTCATGTTAGTTTCCCAAAACTGATCTTGCTTTTCAATTTTTTCGATATGAAAATTAACCATAGTTTTTAATAATTGTTAAAAATTATAAAACATATTCGTTTTTATAATATTCGTTAAATTAAATACAGGGTAAGTTGAAATGCAAGTACAATATTTTCTTGGTAATTTTAAATAGAACACCCTGTATTTTAAATCACTATCGAATAGTACTCATATCATTCTTCAAATTTTATGAAGTACTCCCTATACCTAAAGTTATCCGTTTTCTAGATATTTTTATTTTTTCATCATTCAAAATGATCTCCCAAATAATAGTAAAGAATTTTTATTGCATTCCCCTAATATCCAGGTGATATCTATAATTTCATCAGTAGCTACATTTATTATTACTAATTTAAATTAAATTAATTACTGAATTACTAAATAATAATTGTTGCTAATTAACGGTGTACCACAGATTGATTTAATAAACAATAATGTCCAACTGTCAGTTTCTAACAAACCAATCATGGCCAACTCATAATAATTATTTGTATATATTAAAATATCTACCAAATTAATACGTCCATAGAAAAATAAAAATATCTTGAAAACTGATAACCTTAGGTATAAGGAGTACTTCATAAAATTTGAAGTATGACATTAGTATTTTTCGATAGTGATATAAAATACAGGATGCTGTATTTAAAATTACCAAGAAAATAATAATGTACTTGCATTTTGACTTAACAAAAATTATGAAAGGAGTATGTTTTCTAATTTTTAACAATTAATAAAAATCTATGGTTTCAATAGATCAATGCTCCTACACTCCTTTTGAATTATACAGGAAGTTAAACTTGATACGATTTTCAGGTAATATTGGTTATAACTTTTTAAATACCCGGTATAACATAATAAAACTTTACATTGTTGTGATGTGGAAGTGATGCAGATTTCGAATTTAAAATAAAATACAGGGTGTTCCATTTAAAAAAACATAAGTTTGGTGTGCCACCATCTTATGGAACACCCTGTAAGATTGTAACTAATTTTAAAATGTGGAGTTTAAAGTTGCCTACAATTTTTGTCAATAACTTTTTTTGTATATTTTACTATAACAGATCTACTGAGCTTCCTCACACTAATCAATCACCCTGTATATATACATAAATACACCCTATATAACCAATATTTGTATTTGTTTACTTTTCTTTAATAATATATAAACAAGTCCAAATGTCTTAATAATATATAAAAAATGTCCACAAATTTAAAAATTTTACTATTTAAAAACGCCAACAAACAATAACAATAGAACTGCAATCTTACAATCAAACATTAGGAATAAAGCTTGCATCCCCTAAGCAATACACCCATCGGTTGGCCAAATAAATTATTAACGTATATTCGTCTATAATAGTTTATTTTTCCAGCTGGTCCGCTAATTCTTACAATTCAAGGGTTCACGCACATCGGCACATTAAAACACTTAAGATTTGCGGAGTGTACAGGAATTAATCTGTATGAGGGCGCTTTTATCAGTAGTTTAAAAATTTGAATTTGATCTCTTCTTTGGTACCGTTTTTCTCGGTTAAGAGAAAACATATTTGGATAAAATTTTAAGGGCATATTACTGACAGCTAGTTGCAGAAGCTATGCATGTTTAATCTTAACTTTTTTTATAATTAATAGAAATTAATTACCATTCGTAATCAATATCAACAATATTTAAAATTTAAATATGCATAGCTTATGCGCTATCGTGAACCACATACGTCCTGAAAATTTGGGAAATTTTCATGCAATATTAACAAAGAAAAAGGGGTTTTTTGAAAAAAAGACAATTTTTCATAGATTTGTCCAATTATTTTACTTTATTTTGAGGTCTGTTTGTGCAAGTTCACGTATATTTACTTATTGCTATTAATTATCAGCAAGTTTTAAATATATAAACATTTTATTAGCTGATATTTGATAAAATGTTTAAATGGTGAAAGCGCTAATGCAGCATTGGCTCTTAAGAATGCTTGTACTGGATGTCCAAAATACAAATCCGTTTTGGTTTACGGCGGTTTCTAACAATATATTTGTTATTAATCAAATCAGAAACCATTCTATTTGCCTTCTGCTGCAATGTATTTACTGGACTTCTATTGAGTTGTTTATAATATTTAGTGTCATTTAGTAATTCTGAAGTTCTATCAATATAATCCGTCTTATACATCGCAACAGTAACATTTCCCTTATCACTTCTAACTATGTAAATTTCAGGATGATTCCTTAAAAATTTTTTAGCTATGTCAAAATATTTATTAAGAAAATGATTATTAGAGTTTTTTTGCATGTAATTAGTTAAAACATTTGTACATCTGGATCTAATTAAGTCTTTATTAGTAATATCAAGTGGTCTGATTATACTTTCAATACCAGCTAATAAAGAAGAAACCCTAAAATTTTTTTTAGATGGACACAAGGCAAACTTAGGCCCTAACGATAAAAATTTCTTAACTTCAATTGAAAATTCGATATCAGTGAGATTTTTAAACCATTTATCTTGAGCTTTAATTTCATTAAACTGATTAATTTTAATTTTATTGAATTTATTAATATTAATGCGTTTGATTTTACAAAAATGATGATTATAGTTAATTCTTTGTCTCTTTTTAAATTCAACAAACGTGTAATAGTTTAGAATGGTTTTTGATTTATGTTCAATGTCCTTAAGCTTATATTCAAAATGGTTAATATCTGAGAATGTTATTTTAATTTCTAAATTTAATATATTTTTTCCAAACCTTTCATTTAATCTTCTAGTTCGGTGGTCAATAGTTCCTCCTCTGTGGTGGAGCAAATGATTTACATTAACTAAGCTGTTCGTGATGTGACTCGGGAAACAACCATTATTTCCACACTTGATCAACAAAGTCCTTCGATTATGCAAAGCCGCCAATTTGGTGTTAATTGATGCCCATTCCTTCAAATAGCCAACTGCAATGTCGCCATATTGTCTTCTGATGTCTTCGAAAAAACCCATTCTACAATTCGAAAAAGAAAAGTAGTCACAATTTTTTTGACTAGTTTGGAAAAAAACAATTTCTTTACTTTAATTTTGGGTATAGTAGTCAATATATGAAGGGCTTAAATAAAAGCACACTATTTTTTGAATATCCAAGCTTTCGGAAACATTAATTTCCTTTTTCAAGGAGTTCTAGAAAACAATTAAATACAAAAATTACAATAGGAATCAAAATATTATGAATATTTATAACTTACCAAAGATTAGATTAATATTAAAATAAGCAACTTTACAAAACTGAATATTAACAGCAAAAGGCTGTGGTAAAATAAATCGTAGTACATATCAATTTTTAAAATATAAAAACATCAAAAATAATCTTAAAAAACAGTTTAAAATTTTAAAAACAAGTCAAAAGTTAAAAATGATTATAAAAAAAACGTAATATAACATTGATATACTCTCTACGAAGCACATCACGAACTAAAAGGAAGGTTAAGAATGATTGAAAAATATTTAAAGTATTGAAGAGATGGAAAAAACATACATTATATTTATTTTTATACTAGAAAGAAACTTAAAATCAGTGGTACCAAAAAGTTTATATAAAACAATATTATTTAATCTATGGTATTATTAAAATTTAAAAAGAGCAAATTTTATGTTAGTTATCATTCTCTAACTTTAAAAGTAAATTATAGATCTTACTTAGATTGTCTATTTCTGATCTCTTATTTAAAGTATTGGAAGTTTTACTGATATGAACCATTTCCAAAAAAGTACGTTTATATGTGTTACTTTCAATAGCTAAGATGTGGGGATCTTGAAAATCCATAATGTGATCTTTATTTATTACATGTTCTGCCAAAGCACAAGAAAGTTTATGTGTTTTACAATCACTCTTATGTGATGTAATACGTCCTGATAAATTTCTCCCAGTCTGACCAATATAAACCATCTCACAATTAGTGCATGCTATTGAATATATGACATCTTTCATATATATATATATATATATATATATATATATATATATATATATATATATATATATATATATATATATTTATATATATATATTTATATATGTATATGTATATGTATATGTATATGTATATGTATATGTATATGTATATGTATATGTATATGTATATGTATATGTATATGTATATATATATATTGTAATGATTTAACTTTAGTTATAAATTTATGTTTATTTAATTGATTTATCAATATGATTTAATATTCTTATATGTTTTGGTTAGTTAATTTAGTTAAGATTTATGATTTAATATTGTTTAATAATATAATAATTAATTTTTCTTATGTTTTATGTAGTTAGGCGCCTTATAAAAGTTTTTCAACTAGCTCAGTCAAATTATTTTGTGGTTGAATTTGAAATCCGACTCTTTATCTTGGGTAGGATTCAAGAGAAACTAAATATTTAAAAATTTTTATATAATACACTAAAATTTAATTGTTATAATTGTTCATGAATAAAACGTACAAAAACTATTAATGGATTTCCATATGCTTATTACATTAAAATTATAAATGTCTAGTTATGACAACAATGAAAATGATGTACACACGATTATCTACAGTATCTTAAATATCGTCCACGTCAGGCGGAAAATGCCGAAACACAGATATCGTGTCAATCAAACCGGAACCAGAGTGATAAGAGAGGACGATAATTCATTTCCTGGCCTTTTTATAGTCTCGCCAGATTTTGACAGGAATGACTTATAATTCTACCTTCAACTGTTTACCTTCTCCAAAAATAACCTAAATTTCCAAGAAATGAGGTAATGGTTTTACATTTTTGAACATATCTTTGTTAATATAAAGATAGTTTATCTCCTTTATTTACTAAAAATCTATTTAAAGTATTTTTATCTCACTTTTTCCCTATAAAATTTTGATTTGAAATATGCTATTTTTAGTGACTTCAAATTCATTCTAAACTTTAAAAATAAATAAATAAAACTATAAATTACTCTTGAAATTACTCAACTTTTAAATACTAATTTAAACTCTAAGAACTAAAATTTAAACTTTTTAGTGACTATTATTTGAAATATGTATACACTATCCTAAAACATGATTCAATTAACCTTTCTTGATATTACCAAAGATTTACTTATTAATTTTTCTGAGCTTAGTTATTCATCTCAAATCCCCCAATTTAGTTTTTAACAAAATTATTATGCAATAAGATAATTTTTTAAAAATTTAATTCCTTTTAAACTCATTGTTTAATAGTTGGTCTGATACCTAACATATCCCTTCATTATCTTTATATTTTTCCCTTCATTTAGTCAAGTAATTGAAAGTTTTGATTCTACATATAAGAATTATGAATTTTTCCTTCAATTTATTTAGTTTATTTATAATTATCATATTCGGTATACTTCCTTACTACATTCAGGAATCAATGTCAGTCTTTTAATATTATACTCTTATTGCAAATATAACTTATTTAAATCGAGAAACGTTGATTCATTTATTTTAAATTTTGTTGTTATAATATTCTAATCTATCAATACTTTCTATAATTTCTTTGATACTTTTTAAAAACTTTATATTACATTCTGATTTCTATTTGTTTCAAACTTTTATAACAATTTCCTAATCCCAAAACTATTAATTCATTTAATTGCCTATATTAACTTATTACTATTTACACTTCTTACAAAACAAAATATTATTATTCTTATGCTATTTATGTACCATTAATATTTTAAATTATTTTACACATGGGTTTGATATAAAATGTGTGTCATAATGTCATCTCATTAAGCACAATAGACTACCTAAGTCGTGACGTCAATGGGTGGAGCTTATTTTTCCAAACAAAACAAAAAATTTAAAGCCCATGCATTTAAAGCACCTTTACTCATTTTCTTTTCAATTTATTTATTATTGTGAATAAAATAAGAGAGGTTGTAATTTGTTCTGATGAGTGTGTGTGTATATTTATTGAAAACTTCAAGAATTTTTAAAGGTAGGTGTTTTTCTGTTATTTTAACAATAAGAAGCTTTTTTTAGGTTATATTATGGATTAGAATGGTTTTTAATAATAAAGATTTTAATTAAAACATATTATTGGATTGAATTATGTATAAAATTATAATTTATTTCTAGAAAGAGCCTTTTTCTCAATGGTTATGTGTTTTGTACCTGACTGTAAGCATTACAGTGAGCAGAGAATATGCAAATACTTTGCTTTTCCATCCCATCCAAAAGAAAAAGAGTAATGGATCTCTTTGATAAGGTAGGTAACTAATATATTTAAATTTAGTAAAATTTTAATAAAATTAAAGAATATTAATAGGAGACAAGATAGAGAGCCATCAAAATCCTCATTAGTTTGCAGTTGTCAAAAAATGCAGTCACAAAAAAAATGGGCCAACTTCAAAACTAAAAGGAGGTTAATCTTTGATTCCCCTGAAAAACAGTATGTAGTACATTTATATTTTTACAATAATATAAAGATATAGGTACTCTTTCTATCTTTAATAAGGTAGGTTTGTTTTACAAAATACTTTTTGTTGCAGTAAATGAAATCCACCATTAACTGATAATATGGAACCAGCAGGACCTTCAACTTCAGTGCCAACATTAATTTCAGAACCATCCACTTCTAAACACCCTCCTGAAACTGCAAGTTCATCTACACCTGATGATGATTTGCATTCTTTTTCAAGATTATCTGGGGCATCATTGGATGCTGAACATTATTTCTTAAAACAAGAACTGGAAGAAGTTACCAAAAAACTGAATAACTTAAGCACCCATTTCAGTTTTGAACATATAAAAAATAATGATTCACACATACTTATGTATACTGGCATACACAGCAATGGTTTATACACGATTCTATTTGAATTAGTCGACAGTTTAAAAATAATTATGCTGGGTGGCAGGTAAAATTATTGCCAAAAATTGATAAAATACTAATGATGTTAATGAAATTATGTTTAAACTTGTCACATGAAGATCCAGCTATGCGCTTTAATTGCAGTTCATAAAACATTTTTTGTTGTATTATTTCAAATTAATAAAACAGACCTTATGAAAAATATTATATTTTACAAATGTTATAAACAGTATAAATTTTAAACTGAAAAATCATAAAAATAATTGTATACATTGTCAGACCCAATATATTTATAATAAATAAAAAATGTTTAATTTATATATACTACAAACTACCTATTATTTCTGTTAGGTACTAAATTTAACCATTTAATAGTTTTGGGAGGTAATGATTTACATAAAATGTTTCCAATAATAATACATTTTCTTCCCAAGAAGCATCATAATCTACTACAACTGTTACAACTTCAAGTGGAGTCCATATACATAAATAACATTTTAATTTTTTTAAAATATGTAGATTACCTTGAATTTGATGATAATAATTGTGATTTTTATTAATGCATATTTCTCCCTCTTCATTATAATATATCATGTATGTTTTATTATATTTAAGTTTTTCTGACAAAATATCATTTTTAAAGGAATATGGGCACTTCACCTCAACAATGGCACCATCACCAACCAAGCCATCAGGACTTGCTCCTAATATTTCTGAATTTGTCAGCCAAATACCTGTTGGATTAATATCTAAATTCAAATTTTCTTTTAAATGTTTCAGAGCATGCTTCTCATGACTTCTTCCCCACTAAATAGCCTTAATGCCATCGAGAGAATGAGCACCTACAATGGCAAAATAAAAATTAATATAAAAGGATATTAATGTTTCATGATTGTTTTCAAAAGTTGTGAATATAATTATGTAGCAAATGTATATACTCACCAATTAGAGTTTTATAAAGACTGTCTGGATACTTATTTCTTTTGCATGAAGAAATAACTACTCCAAAATTACTAGCAGTAAGTCTAAATTTTCTGATTAAAAACCAGTAATCATTGGAAACTTGTCCTACTGTTAGAGCAGCAATATTTTTAATGTTTAATGTTTATTTGAGGCCAAATTGAATTCTGCAGATGAAATGATATCTTCAATAATGGGCAAATTATATTGAGTACCTTGATCTGCAGCATCTTGAAAAATCCAACTAAAGCCCACAGTATTACCATATACACTTAACTTGTTTATAATGCAGTCATTTGCTCTTGACTTAAAGGCTCTTCAACAGCAGTATATGGTTTTTGAGGATATAATTCTTCTGTAGTTTTTACTGCTCAATATTTTTGTTTTGGCACATTCCATGTACATATTCTCTATCTGTTACTGAAATATTATAGTGTCCAAATAGAGCCAATGCAGCTGTATGGTGAAATTTTATTCCTCTAGGGCAAGCACAAGTTGCGGAAACAATATCACCCAATTTATTCAATGTAATCTGAAATAAGTTAATATTTAGTAGATATTACCATCATATAAAAAAATCCAAACCCACCTCAGCTTTTTAAGTTTTTTTCTTTCATACTGGCATATATATATCCCCTCTGATCATCATCAAATTAGCATCAAACTGCATATTTTTTACATGGTTCGACTCCAATGAATTTTCACCTCTTTTAATTATTTTATTACCATTGTTTAAAAAATCCTTAATATTTGAAAGCTTTAAAACATGTTTATAAGCCATATTTTAATCACAAAATCTAAAAATATAAAAAATATTTCATAAATTAAACAAAACTTGACCTTAATTTTATGAAAATCGTATTAAAACACCTACCTTTAAAAATTCTTTTCAATAAATATATACACAGGCACTCAACAGAACAAATTACAACCTCTCCTATTTAACTCACAATAAGAAATAAATTGAAAAGAAAATGAGTATAAAGGTGCTTTAAATGCATGGGCTTTAAATTTTTTGTTTTGTTTGGAAAAATAAGCTCCACCCATTGACGTCAGACTTAGGTAGTCTATTCTGATCATTGACACATTCGATTTCATTTTCTCGATGCACCAGGACATTGACTTGTCTCTGGTTATCATTTCTCTCATCCGGTGTTCTATTATTATATGTTCTGTATCTATTATTTTCTTCTCTTCTATCGCTATTGTTGTTATTTCTGTAGTTATTATTGTTGTTTCTGTGTTTATTATTTTCTTCTCTTCTATCTCTATTGTAGTTATCATTGTTGCTGTAATTATTGTTGTTATTGTTCTCTCTTTTATTCCTATTATCGTATCGTTCTTGATTTCTATTATTGTTGTTGTGTTCTTTTTCATTTATAGTTCTTTACAGTCTTTGTAGGTAATAATAATAATAATAATAATAATAATAATAATAATAATAGTTTATTTCATTATTCTCCAGGCAAAAATACAGCATAAGTAGGTACAACAGAAAAACAAATAAAAAAATAAAAAATACACAAATACATATACGAGCATTTAGAATTTTACAATATAAATTATAATACATAAATTTCTTCCTACCTATACCTATAAGAGATAAATACATAAATACTACCTAGATGTAAAGAAAAAGGAGCACCCAAACAGTTAAAAACTGACACTAGTGGGAACCCCTAATCTTATAAACAAAAAAAAAATATATCATTGACCCCGTTGCTTTGTCTCGACCATACACAAAAATATTATAATAATAAAATAAAACTTCTGCAAGCTCGTTAAAATCAGAAACATTATTATCATATGAAAAAAAAAAAGAAAAAAAGAATCCCTTACTTCTCTGCAAAAATTAAATTTTTATACTTCTTTTTAAAATCAGACACTTTAAGTTTTCTTATATTCTCTGGAATACTATTGTATAATGAATAAATGTTAAATGTAAAAGACCGCTTGAATATACTAGTGTGATGTAATGGTGGAGATATGGTACCTCGACTTCTAATATTAATGTTGTGAACATCATATCTATAAATAATTTTTCTTTGTAAATATGGAGGCGTCTCAAGTGTAACAGTTTTGTGAAACATAACAGCTAAATGAAGTTTTCGTCTACCACTCATATCTAACCAGTTGGCAGAAACCAACTTATGAGATATTCTATCAAACTTCCTAATACCGTATATAAACTTTAGACAAGAGTTCTGAACTCTTTGTATTCTCAACTCATATGCTGCATCTAAGCAATGGCTATAGACAACATCAAAATAATTAAAATGACTTAGAACTAATGAATCACATAATATAATTTTAATTCTTTCCGAAAGAATATGTCTATGTGGAAATAGCATTTTTAAATTACAATAAGATTTTTTAAACATTTGTTAATTTGATTTTTAAACCTTAAATCATTATCTAATTCCAAACCCAAATTTCTTGCATTTCTTGAAACCTGAATGTTTTTGTCATCAATGAGATAAGCATTCTGTCTTCTATATGGTGATGATATTTCCCAAAAATAAGTAGCGAAGATTTTGTTGGATTAATAAGTAATTCGTGACGTTTAGAAAACTCAGATAATAACCTAAGTTCCAAATTAATAATATCTTGAGCCAAGTCATATTCAAAGTGATTAAAACTATAACAAATTTTGTATCATCAGCATACAAAAATGCTTTGCAATGTTTTAAACAATTAACAATATTACTCGCGTATATGGAGAATAAAATAGGGCCTAATATAGACCCCTGTGGAACACCTCTTTCGATAAGTTTAACATTTGACACTCCCACACTAGTTTCTACAAACTGACTTCTATTAGCAAGGTAACTCTGAATAAGCAATACTGATTGAGAATGAAAACCACAAAATTTCAGAACAGCCAATAATATTTTATGATTGATAGTATCAAAGGCTTTTGAATAATCCAATAATATAAGTGCCACAGTGTTGCCATTATCGATCTCCCTAAATAAATTATCAGTTATATCAAGTAATGCAGTTGTACAACTATAAGATTATCTAAAACCTGATTGGGACCCTGGTAAAATTGGATATCTGTCGATATGAGTATTAATTTGAATTTTCATAACTTTTTCTAAAACCTTAGATAAAACTGGCAAAATCGAAATTGGTCTTAAGTCATTTACCCCGGACACTTCATTTTTCTTTGGTAATGGAAGTACCTTAGATAACTTCCAAATGTCCGGAAAAACTGATTGAATCAAGCAAGAATTAATTATATGAGTCAAAACTGGCAATACAAAAGGACAACAGAGCATTACCCAGCGAGCACAAAAACATCTCGGAGATGTTGAAAATACGACATTTCGAGAGATTTAACATCCACTGCGATGTTTCGTTCACACATGAATAGTACGTTTATAGAACAGCCAATGTCCGCCGCAGACGGCGATTTTCAGGATATCCCTGGGATGTCACAAAAAGAACTCTTCCTAAGTTTTTTTGATAGCCTTTTCATAGACAGAACAGAACATTTTCAAAGCGTTTTGCGTACATTGAATTGCTTTAAATAAAACTTTCATAAAGATCACTTTGTGAAGCCTTTTGTTGGAAATAGTTTTTTCTAATTTTTCTTCAGATGTTTGGAATCAAAATACAAAGGATGAAAAAACATTTTTATATAAAATCGAACAGGTACAAAATAAATAAATCACAAACTCTTAAAACACAAATCAAGCAACATTCACATAAGATAAATAATATACCTATACAAAGGAAAAAATACACATGTGGAATAAATAAAACAGGTACAAAAAGAAATAAACAAATTCATGAAATAAAAACGAAATGAAATAAAAATTCTACTACTATACTATTATAAACATCAGTCTGAGCTTATTTTTTTTCCTTTTCTTTTGTCTTCACTCTCCTCTGCTTACTATGCCGAAACCATTCCTTAACATTGAATTCGAAGTCCTTTTTTGTCACGAACGATTTCTTATGGACCACATCTGCAACGATTCAAACGAAAATAAATAATGGAAAAGATGATTTTTTGCAAGTAGCATATCTGGGAAATTGGCTCTATGAGTTTTACAAACCTATTTATTTCAAGCCCGGCATGCATGCTTTTGAGGTTATAATATGATGATAATTCATGTAATACTTACTCGTATCAGGAGATTTGCCTCAATATGAATGTCCAATCTACTTCTATTTTTATTATTATTAACTCTATTATTTCACACCACAAATTTTCTTGAAATTTCTGGTCACGCTAACAAATTAATAGTATATTATACTCTTATTGTTCTTTTCTTTTCTTTGTTCACATTTCACCTCACAATCACAACGCAGAGAACACAAATTACACCATGTCACTGTCACGTAAACCGTAAACCACACAACACACAAACAAAAAGTTGTCAAGGAATCACGGATATGATCACGGATCGCCAGAATGCACAATATACGACCAAACAGGAACCACACCGCAATAGATGAATCTGCGATCTCGGACGTGTCCTCAACGCGTGTTTTCAAGCCTCACGCGCGGTAAATTCGAATATTGGATAACGTCTTGTGTCAAAATAACGAAATATATATAAACCTCTCGAATGAACATCCCCACAGTAACATATTTTTGACCTCGTTAGTACCTCTCAGTATGCATACAAAGAAATGCCACAGGAAAACATAAACAATACGTCCGATATCCTCCTGAGACCTCTTTGGGACGTGCATATTTCGTCTCGAGGAAACATCCACATGCCAACATTTTCAAAACATCTCAAAACCTCCCAGGGATGTTTGTGCTCGTTGGGTATCATTTTGATATTTAATTCGTCTGCGCCTACAGCATTACTTTCAATATCCAAAAGAATCTGATAAATATTAGTTTGATCCGTAGGTTTAAATGAGAAAATAGATGAAAAATTAGTTTTGTAATTACTGTTATAATACCCGATAAGCTCTGGATCAGGTTCGTTTTTATGTGGATAAACACACAAGAAATGATTATTTATCTCGTTAGGTTTATTAATTAAATTTGAAGGTAGAACTTTACTATTTGATTAATTACAAATATTCAAATTTTTCAGCCTACCCCACAAAGTTTTTAAATTGTGTTTGTAGTTATTAATGCAAAATTGAATATACGCTTTTTTCTTAGCATTAATTGCTTTAGTTGTAACATTTCGCCAAGTTTTATAATAGTTGAAATCACTAGTGACCTTAGTTTTTATTATATTTAGAAAAAACTTTATTTCTTAACCTAATCATTTATTTAATTGTGTCAGTCAACCAACCAGGCTTAGGCTTTTTTACATTAACATTCTTGCATGGTGCTAACACATCAAAAATGTTTAACAAAGTATAATTAAAAAAATTTACTTTTTCATTAACATTATCTATAACATAAATATTTTCTAAATTACTAATTTTAAGAAATTGAAGCAGTAAATCACAATCAATCTGTTTTAAATTCCTCATCTTCACTACTTTGGTGGTACCAGGATTAACTCCAATGGTCAACTGACATGAAACCAACAAATGATCCGATTCGCATGCATTAAATACTTTCTTTAGTTTTTAGTCTCGCAATTTACAATTGAAAGGCCAGAAGGAACGATAATGACATCAAGTAAAGTTTCTGAATTGTGAGTTATTCTTGTAGGTTTATCCACAATTTGCTTTAGGTCAAATAAGTCAAGAAGTGTTAAAAATTTATTAGTATTAAAGTTTGAAAAATCCAATTGATCAATATTAACGTCGCCACCAAATATAATTTCACTTCCTGTTAATGTCAACTGTGATAAAGTATTTTCTAATATTTCTAAAAATTGATTTGTACTTTTACCTGAAGGTCTATAAATTATACCAAATAAATAACATTTTTTGTTAAAAAAAAACATGTACCCACAATTGTTCAACAAACTCACACTTACTCGTAAAATGTGAAACTTCATATGGAATAGATGATTTAATATATATTGCTAGACCCCCTCCTCTTGCTCCTCTGTCTTGTCTAATCATATTATAGCCATTAATATGGACCAAATTATTCGAAATATTTGCCTGTAACCATGTTTCAGAGACACCAATCAAATCAAAATCATTCTGAATAATACTATTTCTAAAATCAACGAACTTGCTAGTTAATGATCGAACATTAAAAAAAGAAGTTGAAACATTTTTCATAATCACAACAGTAGCAACAAAGTCAACTCAAATTTTAAAAGTAAACAAAAACAATAAAGAATCTAAAATCATAAAAAAATATATATATATAGATGTATTTGTGTAGTTATTATTGCCAAGTGCATTTACGTACTCTCATCAAAAACATATAAGTTTGAAATCAATTATTTGCTAACAAAATGATTGACAAAGAAGTAAACATAACATTTATACAAATAAAACATAAAATAAAGAAAAGCTATATTTATATTTATACCTGTTCGACAGATTAAAAGAAGAGAAAAAAATAAACTTAACAGGTATAAATAAAAAATAAATTTCAGAATATTACTAAAAAAGTTGTTATCTAAATTTATATCACCCCAAAATCACCAAACAAATACGCATCTAGTTAACATTAAAATATTAGTCATTAGGTTTTTATTTATCTAGTTCATTTATTTTTGTTATATGTCCGTTAATTTTCGCAAATATTTTTCCTCCAGAAGTCCAAACATGTTCTCTTCCATACTTTGTAGAAACAGATTTTAATAAATCGGAATTATACTTGGTTAAATCTTCTTTAATGGAATATTTACTGTTTTTAAAAAGTTTTTTACATGAAAATATGTTGTTCTTGGTTTTTTGTGATGAAAACCTCACCAGAACAGGCCTCGTAGACTTTTTATTTTGATTAGAACCAAGTCTGTAGCACAAATCAATATCCTTTGCAGCTACACCTACGTTTAAATGTTCGTTAAGAAGCTTAATAATGTTTTCTTCCAACTTAACTGTGCTTTCATTTAAAATTTCTGAAATACCATATATTATAAGATTCTGATTTCTAAATTTTTGGTCAAGCATTTGCCATCTTTTTTCCATGGTGTTGATCTTTGATAAATTATCAGATACTTTTTTAATAATGTTTGTAAGAGATTTTTTAATTTCTTCAAACTTACTATCAAGTTTGACACTAATTAATTCAGCCTGTTGACAACAAATTCGTATTAACAAATCTTCATCAATTTGTTGACTTGCACTTTGGAGTCTAGTTTTCGACATTTTAACCAAATAGTACGAAAGAATAAAATTTTAAATTTACCTGGTAAATAACTTTTTACTAAGCAAGCCAAAGCAATTAACGAGAGCACTAAAAACACGTCTTACTCGCACGACATCCAAATAACTATTAGATAATCCCTTCATGGTTTTGATGTTATTTAGTGCTAAAGTTTCCATTACCTCAGTTTTAAAATGCCTAGCTATGTATAATACTATCTCTTCTTCCCTCATGATTGGTTCTAAATGTTGGACATTATTATAGACTTGCATGGCATACATATTAAAAATTTTCCCCCTATTGTAATCGAATTTTCCAACATATAAACTGCTGTTCAAAATCATTGATGTTGTTAATTGATTGTTCCTTGTTACAGAACCATAACAGAGGATGTCCTACTAGCATACTTCTAATCATTAATTTTTGATCTATTATGTTTTTAATGTTATTTAATTTACCTTTAATTATATTAATAAAATTCTTCGGGTGTATATTGTTAAAGTTTCCATCAAACTTTATTCCTAGGTCTTGTATGTTATTTAAATGTATGATGGTATTACCTTCTCCGATTTTTCTTCTGAACTCTTCTTATTCTGTTCGTATTTCTCCTTTTAT
Source organism: Ophraella communa (assembly GCA_035357415.1). Taxonomy (NCBI): domain Eukaryota; kingdom Metazoa; phylum Arthropoda; class Insecta; order Coleoptera; family Chrysomelidae; genus Ophraella; species Ophraella communa. The sequence goes on from CM068986.1 coordinate 36,869,197, forward strand.
TTTTTCAAAACTTTCTTCTTGTTTTTCCCCATGAACTTTTAAATCTTCTATTTCTTTTTCTATAATCTCTTCCACTACTTGTATGTTTCTACTTGTCTTCGTTACTTTATTTTCCAATTTTGAGATTTTGTCATTGTTTGCTTTAATTTTCTTTTTGTTTTCTGTCACTTCCACTTTTAATTCATCTCTTTTTTCTTTATACTTTCTATTTGCTTGTCTTGTCTATTCTCCACTTGCATTATTCTTCCAATAATTTCATTTCGGACTTCTTCTTTTGTGTCATCAATTTTTTGTTTAATTCCTTCGACTTTTTTAACTTCTTTATTTTCATATTTTATTTTTCTTATTTCTTCCATGCCTATGCTCATTTCTGTAGTTAATGCAGTAAACCTTCTTTCTACATCTAAAAATTTTTTATCCAATTTCTCCTCTAAATTTTTGTTTAATTTCTCATTATTTTCATCTAGATTTTTCTTCATTTCTTCTTTGTTTTCATTTAAATTCTTCTTAATTTCTTTCATTTCTTCTTTATTTTCATTTAAATATTTCTTCAAATCCATAAACATTTCCCTTAACCAGTCATCACGACTTGCTATTTCTTGCTTATTTTGTCTTCTTTCTGTATCTTGTTCTGTTCTTTTACTACCTTCTTCATTTCTTCTTTGTTTTCATTTAAATTCTTCTTAATTTCTTTCATTTCTTCTTTATTTTCATTTAAACTTTTCTTCAAATCCATAAACATTTCCCTTAACCAGTCATCACGACTTGCTATTTCTTGCTTATTTTGTCTTCTTTCTGTATCTTGTTCTATTCTTTTACTACCTTCTTCTCTTTCAAACATTCCTGCTTCCTCTTGTTCATCTTCATTTCCCTCTCTCTATATAGTCCTTGTTCTGGAACAAAATCTCCGGAACCTCTGTTTCTTTCTTCATTACCCGGTGTTTCCATCAAAGCTCTTTCTCTCTAAACCACTACTTCTCCTTCTTTGACTTCTCCTAACTTCTTTCCATCTCTAAGAATCATCTTCTTATCCGCCATGTTGTCGTTGGTGAGTTTATGAATTTATTAAAATATTTTTATTATTATCTATTTATTTATTTATTTTATTATACTCAATGCTATTTTTGCGAGCCCCACGTTGGTTGCGACAATTTGTAATGATTTACTTTATTTATTTTTATTTTTAAAATTGTTTACTAATGTAAAAATTAATTTTTCTTTATGTTTTATATAGTTTGGCGCCTTATAAATGTTTTTCAACTAGCTCAGTCAAATTATTTTGTGATTGAATTTGAAATCCGACTCTTTATCTTGGGTAGGATTCAAGAGAAACTAAATATTTAAAATTTTTTATATAATACACTAAAATTGAATTGTTATAATTGTTCATGAATAAAACGTACAAAAACTATTAATGGATTTCCATATGCTTAAAATTATAAATGTCTAGTTATGACAACAATGAAAATGATGTATACACGATTATCCACAGGAACAAAACGAAAATATGTTTATAATTATTGAACGTAACTTGTATCTTAAAGTCTTTTCGTAATATCGTCCACGTCAGGCGGAAAATGCCGAAACACATAGATCGGCTCCAACTTCGAACAGGATTCCAATATGGCTGCTGGTTGTGCTATGTGTGATGATGATGTAATGAAATCTTTAAATTTAATGGTAATCTGGATCTGTTATCTCAAATTCACTGCTTTGGTAAGTTATTTAATATTTTAAAAATACTTTTATACACATATTTTTTATGTTAAATGTTTTAATTTAACATAAATTAACTTTTGATTAATGAAAATTTTTTAGATACCTTCGACACCTTCGATGTCAATCAAGCCGGAACCAGAGTGATAAGAGAGGACGATAATTGATTTCCTGGCCTTTTTATAGTCTCGCCAGATTTTGACAGGAATGACTTATAATTCTACATTCAACTGTTTACCTTCTCCAAAAATAACCTAAATTTCCAAGAAATGAGGTAATGATTTTACATTTTTGAACATATCTTTGATAATATAAAGATAGTTTATCTTCTTATATTTACTAAAAATCTATTTAAAGTATTTTTATCTCACTTTTTCCCTATAAAATTTTGATTTGAAATAGGCTGTTTTTAGTGCTGTCAAATTCATTCTATACTTTCAAAATAAATAAATAAAACTATAAATTACTCTTGAAATTACTCATAAATCTATTAAACTAATACTATTTCAACTTTTAAATACTAATTTAAACTCTAAGAACTAAAATTTAAACTTTTTAGTGACTAAATTATTTGAACTATGTATACACTATCCTAAAACATGATTCAATTAACCTTTCTTGATATTACCAAAGATTAACAGCTTATAACTAATATAAAAACTTACTTAGTTAACCTACATACAGTTTTGTTACATAATAAATCCTTATAAATGTTTATTAATTATGGTTTGAAATAGTCCTTTCACTTTTCACTGTTTGAGTGTTTTTATCATTAGTACAATTTATTCTGTCCAACACTGTAGATATAAGGATTTGTTCACTGAATTTAACTTTGTTACATTTTTTATGCTGTTTTTGTGGTTTTTTAGGTACATCTCAGGTTGTGATGATTTATATTAATATCGAAACTAATATTTGTCTCCTTGTCCCCTGGTAAGTACTTCATTTTATACTACTTAAAATTACACATTAATTTGTTAAACATATGAATGAGATTAATAATTTTTAATTTTGTTCAATTTTTATTTGTTTTAGATTACAACTTTGACTTCAAAAGAAAACTATGTCAATTGTACATTATTATATGAATTGGGACTAGTTATTGGAATTGTACATATTTGGATTGTTATTGATTGACACCATGGATCCTATCCAAGATAAATTTGTCAAGTACATCCTCTATCTGTTTGAATGTTTACTGTCAGAAAATTGTTATATTGAATACTTTTGATGGAATAAAGAAAAAGTAGCTTGTATGAACAAAAGAGAAAATGGAAAATCAGGTCGAAGGTTTCGGAAATCAAACTATATAAATTTTGCTCATCACATAATAGTTCTTAGCAGCTTCGAGAAAAAAGCACGAAGGACCACCTGCATTGCGCTGCAGGAGCTTGTTACCCGTACCAGAGGCAGAGGGATAACCTATACATAAAATTAAGAAATAAATAAAAGTCAAAACTTAGATATAGCATTTACTATGATGACTAAAGGAGGTATTATTTACAGGCTGGAATACAAGAGTGAAAAATCCAATTGTTGGATGAAAAAACACTCTCCTAAAATGCTCATACAATGAGATCATAAATAAGAGTAAAACACCGCCCATATGAAAATAGTCTATGGTCGGTAGAAAAGTCCAAAATTATGCACTAACTAACGTTTATATATATAATTTACAATATTTACATTCAAAGCTACAACCGCACTTAGCTTTTATATCACAATATTCACGTAACAGTTTTACACGAATATAAATTGAATAATTGTCATCAAATAGCAACGAAATGAAGCAAAACAAATACATAAATCAGTGGCGAAAACCAGATTTCAAAATAAAATGAATCTTGAAATTAACTATATAAAGTTCTCCGGCATTATTTAACGCGCGGCAACCTTGTAACATAAAAGACTTCTGGCTTCAAGACGAGCCGAAATAAGAAAAACTGGATGGTCTTGCTTTTAATAATAGAAATCTACTTACAATAAGTTGTATAATGTAGCACTATAATTAACAATAAGGAGAAGAAAAATGCTGCATTTTGTGCGCAGCGATAAATAAATGTTCACTGTGTAACTGTGACTACTGACTTAATTGACTGCAAAGGCATTTCTGCGCGGAACCGACAGCTTAAGTCGTAGGTGGATAACGATCGCGCCGAAGTTATTTCCCATGGGCGGACGCTATTGTACGAATTCTAAGGAGAATTTCGTACATAGCTGATGATTAGATAAAAATTATTAAAATATCCTTTTTATTAGAACTCATTAGGGTAAGTTTTACTTATTAATTTTTCGGCAGTTTTATTTGAAATTTTCATTTCCTGATAAATAAATTGTAATGAACAATCAGATACCCATAAATGCACGAAACCCAATATTGTATATAGAGTTAAATTACTTCTCGCAAAAAATGTCTCTACAAAGGTTCGCCTTTTGCTTCCTTACAGAGACTTTATTATGGCAAAGCCATCGCCAACCATCAGGTCTAAAAATTAATCATCATTTTTTGTTGAAATTAAATAATAAATAAATACCTACCTAGAACAATCTTTTGTTAGAGTATAATTCCCTCCACATTTCTTACATTTATAATTATCCCTATGCGGAATTAAGTTCCACTCAATTAATTTTTCGATTAATTTATCGTCATCTTTAACCAATTCATAAATTTTAATTAAATTCATTTTAAAGTTCAAAGTTGAATAAAATCAAATAAACGTTATTATATCAATCAACGGTAAAACCAAACTAACATGAAAACGACTGAAATTCGACAGTAAAACAATACGAAAAACTAGCTATTCAAAACTACAAAAACCAAAACTTAAATTTTGAAAAAATTAAAATCGACCAAAAGTATAATCTGTTTTCTTATTTCTTCTTATTCTTATTTATATTACTCGATATATGTATAGTAAATCTTGGCAACAGTTTTAACCAAATTGGCCAATAAGAGGTTTTGACAAAATTGACAGTTTGTTAAAATAAACAATAAAGTAGAAGGTTCTGAGCAACAAAATTAATAAGAAAATAAGTTTCCCAATACTAATTTTATGTTTTTTGTGTTTTAAATTATCTTGAGAATGTTTATTTAACACTTAAATGGTCTCAAGCTTAATATAATTGCCACATTTACAACTGGTAAGTGATAGGTTATGTTTACTTTGAACCTACATTTTTAACAATTTTTACTATTTCTCAGTGTTTCCGCGGAAAAAAAACTTTATTTTCGTATTTATTACAATGTCCTAGACCCCTCATAAAATTTTTATGAAAATCGGAGAGTTCACCGAATTCTACATATTTACCAATTTTAGTTAGTAAAGTATTTAAATTAATATTATAAAAAGGAAGTACTTACAAAATCATTAAAAGACAAATTATAGTCTTCGATATTGTACAAACAAATATACCAATAGATTGTGAGAACCTTAAAAAGACACAGGAATAATTAAAAACATGTAGCAGGTGTGGTGAAATACAGTAAACTAATTCCCATATCAATAGTGTTGGACATAATCACATAAACTTTTGATTGAACACTTAAAGAGTGCATAGTGAAATAGATATTGAAAAACTTAGTTTATAAACATTAACAAATGACAATTTATGTAACAAAAAGAATGTAGAATAATCGAGTAAGTTGTTTATATAAATTTTAAAATGTTAATCTTTGATAACACAGATATTCTTACCTTATACAATGTGTAAGTGATACAAATAAAAGAATCTTTTAGAAGTTTAAATTTTAGTTGTTAGAGTTTAAAATAGTAATTTTCAGTTAAAATAGTATTAGTTTAACAGATTTATAGTAATTTAAATACAAATGATGGTTTTATTTAAAATTTTGAAAGTCTAAAATAAGTTGACAGCTCAAGAAAGTTGTGCATTTTGAATCTAAAATTTCCTAGAAAAAATCACTTAGAAAATTATACAAACAAAATTTTAGTAAATATAAGAATGAGATCTATCTGTACATTATCAAAGGTACTATTAGAATTGTAAATTTATTACCTGGATTTTCCGAAATGTAGGTAATTTTTTTCTGAAATTCGAACAGTTGAAATCCGATATTACGTCATTTTGTCATTTTCCTGGAAGCCTATAAAAAGGCCGGAAAATTGAGGATTAGCTCTCTTATGTTTTGGTAGCAGAGCAGTTAACATCTATTCTCTCTTATGTTTTGGTAGCAGAGCATAGAACATCTATTCAAACTCTTATGACTCTGGTAGCAGTTCCAATAACGTCGTATGTATTAATGGATTACCAAAAAACCAATTTGCATTAATAAAAAAGTTTAATTCCTGTAAAATTAATACATGTAATATCAAAAATACATGCATAAAAGTACTTTAACAACTTAATATTACTTACCAAAGTAATAAATTGTACAAAACAAGACGGATTCCCATAGAATTTGAAAGATTACATTCGAGCGACGTCTACACAACGAGACATTTTGCCATTGGTGTTTTCCGATAGCAGACGAGGAGAAGCCGAACTCGGTGTTCGTTATTTCCGTTTGACAATTGAAATCATTCCCAAAGACTTTATAATACAAGGTACGTCCGATATTTAGGAATTATATTTTTTTGTTTTTTAATTTGTCATAATTGTAAATCAATTTTTTTTGTATATCATCTCCATTTATATTGTTATAAACAGATGGAAAATAATTGATAGTTTTTATTTTATTTGCATGATTTTTTTTGAGAAACATTAATAATTAAATTCATCGTGTTATAATATTTAAATATTTATTTAATCTGAATCCTACCCAAGATAAGAGTCGGATTTTAAAATTCAATCTTAAAATTTAGTAGACTGAGCTAGTTAAAATCAAGAAAGGCGCCCAACTATAGAATTACAAAGAAAAAGTAAACTGTATATAAAATTAAATAGTATTTAATTATTAAACTCAATTAAAACATTAAACAAAACCAATAAAACAAAACAAAATTATAGATTATAATAATCAAACCAATTAAAACATATTAAATAAATAGAACTAAGTCGGGATATTGATAAAATAAACCATAACTAATCAAATAATAAAAGTTTTACAAGTTAAATCATAAATCATAATCATATATATATATATATATATATATATATATATATATATATATATATATATATATATATATATATATATATATATAAATAAAGGAGGGTAGTCTTGACTGATATATATGAAATTAAAGGTTTTTTGAGGAAAGCAGTCAAATAAAAAAGGGCAATTAATGTAAACTCTTTATATTTGCGAAGCTTTCGAAAATGTTTATTTTCTTCTTCAGCACAAACTAAAATTATAATAAACTTTTAACATTATATTATAATAGTTAAATTAAAAACTTACTATCGTGAGGTTAAATAATTTTTGGCCTCATAAATGCGCACATTATAAAAATTTTTACCAAAATACAAAAAATAAATTAAATTAAAAGAAATGTTAATTTAGAATAAATGTTCAAAATCAAAATTTGACGATTATGTCATGATGACATAAACTATCAGAATTTAAAATCATTAATCAAAAAGAAGAAAAAATGAAAGAAAATTAAATTTTTAATTTATATGTTACACATCCCGTGATAGTATATAACTGTAGATATTATTTAAATTATCAATATCTGATCTTTTATTAATACAGTTATTTTTATTTATATATACCATCTCAAGAAATTCTCCTTTTTGTAAATTTTTTTCTCGAATTAAAATTTTTGCTTGATTAAAATTAAAAGAATGATTATCACTAAGAACATGTTCGGCCAATGCACATGAGTTAACACCTCTTTTTATGTCACTTCTATGAGAAGTCAGTCTTCCAGACAAATTTCTAGAGGTGTGACCTATATACATTTTGTCACAGTTACTACATGGAATGAAATATACAATGTTAGAACTTTCAGATGTAGTTAAAGGTGTTTTAGTTTTAGTATATAAATTACCTACCGTTTTAATATTCTTTATAGCTATTTTAATTTAACTATTATAATATAATGTTAAAAGTTTATTATAATTTTAGTTTGTGCTGAAGAAGAAAATAAACATTTTCGAAAGCTTCGCAAATATAAAGAGTTTACATTAATTGCCCTTTTTTATTTGACTGCTTACCTCAAAAAACCTTAATTATTATATATATATATATATATATATATATATATATATTGTTATGTTTTCTTTTGTTTTGAATTTTTAAATTTAATTTGTTACAGTTAATTTTATCTATAACCCACGTAGGTTCTGTTAATTTGATATGATTTAATTAGTTTGATTATTATAATTTATAAACTTGTTTTGTTTTATTAGTTAAGTTTTCATCAATGTTTACTTTTTCTTTGTAACTCTATAGTTGGGCACCTTATCAAAATTTTAACTAGCTCAGTCTACTTATTATGAAATTGAAATTTAAATTATGACTCTTATCTGGGTAGGATTCAAATTAAAAATATTATTTAATTATTACCATACAATAAATTTAATATCAAATGTTTTAAACGAAATTATACAAATAAAATAAAAAAAAACACTATTAATTGGATTTCATATGCTTAATACAATTAAATTGATGAATAACCTGATATGAAAAAAATGAAGATGATATACAAAAATAAATTAATTTACAGTCTTAAAACAATAAATACAAATTCTTAACTATGAGACGTACCTTTTATTATAAAGTTCGTTTTCTAAAAATTGCTATTGTCAAAACGGAAGATGACGAACACTGAGATCGGCTTCTCCTCGTCTGCTCTGGGAAATGGAACAGCGTACCAAAAATGCCAATATGTCTACCACGCTTGGATGTATCAATGACGCTTGAATTTAATCTTTTAAATTCTACTGGAATCTGCCTTGGTTTTGTCCAATTTATTACTTTGGTAAGTAATTTATTAATGGTTGAATACTTTAATGCATGTATTTTGTTATATTACATGTATTAGTTTAACATAAACTGATTTTGATTAAAGCAAAATTTTTCCTTTTAGTGATTAATTAATACATACGATGTTAATTGCTCTGCTACCAGGATCATAAAACTTCTTGAATATCAAGGTAATGAAATTACAAAACTAATAGTATCTTTGTTAACTTACAGTGAGATCTCATCCTTATATTTACTAAAAATCTATTAATATAATTTTTAAGTGTAAATCTTCTATGAAAATTTAGATTTGAAAGAGACAAATTTCTTAAGCTGTCATATTTTCTAGACTTTCAACATTTGAATTAAAACTATCACTTGTATCTAAAAATACTATAAATCCATTAAACTAATCCTATTTTAGCTTAAAATTACTATTTTAAACTCTAAATGTTGGAAATATTTATTTTATATGTTAATTACAGTTACAATAATCTATTTATATTTTTATTTTTAAATAAATTTTAATGTTATGTTTATTGATTTTTTTGTTGTTATTTATAGTATTAAAATCTGTGATTTTAATCGAGCCCGTTACGTTGATCGCCAAGTTATTATGAATTTATTAATTTATTGTTGTTGGGTTCTTATGGTTTTACTTTTTTGTTTTATTTTAATTTCTCTGATGTTTAAATGTTATTTTCGTGAACCCACGTTAGTTGTGACAAGATATTATGAGTTCTTTGTTTCTATTTTGATTTGACGTAATTGTTGAAGTTTTCACTACAATAATAATGTTTTTAGCCCCTTAAATAATATGTATAATGATGACTAGCTCAAATAAAATTAAATGTTTCTGCGTTCGTTTGTTTAATTCAAAATAAATACTATCGTTATCGAAAAATTATATCTCAGGTCGTACAGGTTTTACCACAGATTTATGCTCAAACAAAATTATAAATTTTCTATCAAAATGAAATTCAAAAATCTTTACAATAAAGTAGTATAAATGTCCTCTAGCGGCAAATAACTATTATCGCTTTAAAACAGTTCATACGCACACTTAATACAAATTAAATAACGGTACCTTTTTTTAACTTTATCTCTCGAGTGTTCGCCATTCACATGTAGGTGTCGCTGGAACTGGTGGTCTATCTTCTCTTCTGGTAAACACGTGGGATGCAGAACTTCAATGGTTTAATTAAAAACAGAAACTCTTACGATGTAGAATTTATTATTGTTTACTTGTGGATTTATTTAGACAATTTACTGGTTGATAAGACTCCCTTTTTACAAGTGGTGTGTTACAAAGTTTTATACTAGGATTATTTCTGATATAAGGTAAGTCAAGCTTCTTATATTTGATACTAACTTTTGTATCATTAAATTGACAGTTGGAACTATTATATTGTAAAGTTACTCTGCTCGATTCAACAAACCTATTTTCTATTCAAAGTCGAAGAATGTTAACTTATAAAGTTAATAAAATTTTATAACTAATCAAAGTCTTTTTCAAAAATGTAAATTACGAGTTGTATATTTTTTAATAATTGCTGAATTATTTTGTAAATGAGTCTTGAATCTTTTTTTAAAATTAAACTTGAGTGTTTAGAAAATGAATCGTGAAAGTTTTTTTTTACAATTAAATCTTAAATGTTTGTTGAAAATTTTTTTAAACGAGGCTTGAATGTTTGTATAAAGAGTCTTGACTGTCTTAAAATTAGGCTTGAATCTCCTTTTATTCTTCCTGACTGGTTCTTTTACGTAAAGACTGAGATCCCTCTCTCATTATTCTCTGACCAATAAAAATGCTTCATTTAAAAACTCTACGAGAACCAATCAGAAGGAACTATTTCTTAATTTGCTTATTTCTAACTAACTACTTATATTTTACAAACAATTTTTTTACATAATATATACAATAATCATTTCTAATGTTCAATAATTTTTTTATAAATCATTATGGTCGGAAAAGCTCTCAAATTATATCAACACTGAGGCTTGAAGTCATAAATTCGACCGATACATTTCCGAGTAACTCTTACGTCACAACGTGCAGGTGCTATTCTAAGCTTTTGGAGTTCATGGAAACTAAACATTTCAAACACGCGATGTTGTGTACGAGCAATCTAATTCTGCTAATTTGACGTCACAGGCACATGTGCACTTCTAAGGTTTTGGGGTTCATGAAAACTAAACATTTCAAACACGCGATGTTGTGTACGAGCAGTCGTAGTTCTGATAATTTTACGTCATACATATGCACAGGTGTCATTCGTAGAAGAACTTTTAATATACACTTTTGTAGATTTTTGAAAATCCTTTTATATATTTAACGGAAAAATATTTTTAGAAAATTTATAATTTGTTCGTTTGTTTTATTTTACATTTAGAATTATATTTTTATTATTATTTTTTTTTATTTTGATTATTTTTATGTAATGTGATTACTTTTTTATTGTTTATTTGCATTCAATTGACTTAATAACGATTTTGTTTTTGATTTATCATCATAATACATATTCTTATTGAAATTAATTTTTTCTTTAATGGATAATTTTTTATATTAATATAACTTCGTCTCAATATATATATATTGTAATAGAATTACAATGTTTATGTGTTGATTGGATAAATATTATATTTAATTAATGTAATCATTAAATTGTTATTTTTATTATTTTAAAATTTTTTTTATTTTTCTTAAGTTTGTAACCTGCAAAATTCCACATGCACAAAACCTTACAACTTAACGCTGACTATTTGTTCAATATTTATGAAAAGGTGGCTGAAAAGAATCTATTGAATTACCTGAACTATTTATTAAGAAATGCTTGCTTAATATTGCCCTCGATGACCTCTAGCCCCAGTCGGAGAGTGGCTGGGTAAAAATTATCAAACTATAAGCGCCACCCACTTTAAAAATATTTCTCCAGAAAAGAGCAAGCTATTTCTTAAGTACCTAAGTGGGAAAACGTAGATCACAAAAAAAAAAACTCTACTAAGGAGAGAATAAAGACTCAGGAATTCATCAATTATATAACCCTTTATTGGGGGAAGACAAGAAATTAAAATTTACAAAATTTACACTTTTTTGTTACGGGTGCAGTTAAAGACCTAACTAATAAATACTTGAAAATTTACCAATTATTGATAACGGAGCAGTTGAATACTTGCTTAATAAATTCTTAAAACTATTACAGGTAGTGTGGAGATTACTAATATGATTCTATAGCTTCTTACAATAATCAAATGTTGAGTACACTGAGGTAGAAATATTTAAAATGAATATATGACATTGATTGATATTTAAGGAAAGAACAACAATATTATTAGAATCATAAGTACATATGGGTTAACTTACTAGTTACCCTTTATCTAGGTTCCCCTCGTATATAGCTATATGCGTGGTTCACAACAGAGTAGTGAACGTGAAATATTTACATAAACATGTTAACAAATTTTATTTATAAGGACAAATTTACCCGGTAGATCAATATTAAAGATCAGTTCATGTACATCATGAAAAGTCTCGTGAAATTGAAGGGTTATGTTATATAAACTTAAATTACAAATTAGGATCAGTTCCTTTCCATAATGAAAAGTCCTAAATTGATATATAAAATTAATAAAAAAACAATAAAAAATTAATAAAAGGTTTAGATCTGACCTTCCATGTCAACCCCCAAAAGTGACCTTCTTCAACCTCACTATTCCAAATCCTGGAAGCATCGTCCACCAACTTGTTCATTGGAGTAGCCCCTCAATGGGTTCATCACCGATAACCAGACTCTGGAAGCAGCCTCAAAAGAAAATCCCTCTCGACCAACTTCTCGGAACAGCCACAGGTTATACTGGGTTGACTTCGGATCCAAAACAACCCATGCAAGGTCCGACAATGTACTAGACACCCATAGGGACTCCACCCACTTAGATTGGAGGAAAAACCACAGCAACAGATACAAAGCGAAGATATACATGTGGGTATAAAAAAAAACCTCTTTCAAATTTTGAGGTTTCTTTCTTTTTCTTATAGAAGCGATTATTTATCACTTCGGAATTTCTATATGAGTTGACAAACTGTAGAAAATTTCCAAATATCCGCAATAGCGATGGAATCAGCAATGTGCTTCACTATGGTTGAGCCTTTCAAACGGAAATTAAAAAAAACACAAATGACTGAAAGCGGAAAACAAACTATCATAGACCACCTGATTCGCCTGCCAACATTGTCTCGGAACACCGACCTGGATGTCGCCAGGGTAGACTCTAGATAAGCCCAGTGTACACTATATACCACAGGACACAGAGTGTCGAACATACCTATCTTCATGGACATCTAGAATTCAGCACGACAACTGACAGTTGTCATATTTCCTACAAAATTCCCTGTTACCAGAAAACAAACTAGATTTCATCTGCCAGATCGTAAATAAAAATATTGAAAATATTTGTATTATCATAAGGGACATTTCAAAAACAATCAACAGTATCCCGCTATCGAGCTCTCCACACATTCATGGTAAGTATATAGTGTGATCGCATTATTTGAAAATTCAATTTCTGTTTACTTCAAAAAAATGTATAACCTCAATAATGCTATTTTTATTTCAGTTAAACAGACAGATATGCCTTGGGTTTATATTAAATGATTGAATTTCCTAAGGTTTCTGAGAGATAACAAAGGTAATTACGCAAACAAAACTATGACCTATGATTAATCTATATTATTTTGTAGATTTTAGATCTGAATATATCTGAACTCCCTCGAGACACCTGTTGCTAGTAGGAGTGCTACAAGTGAGCAGAACTATACCGGATTTCCAGTCAACACTGTCAATTTCATTGAATTTATCATGATTCGAAGTTTGAGAAATATCAAGTATTATAACTGAGAGAAAAATAAACAATTATTACTAGCCCCCACATTGTGGCTTTTATATCCTTTTTATTCAAGGTAACAACCTAGAATTTTAAGATAAAAATGACCCGTAACAACACCCCCCTTACTAGAAAATGGAAAATTTCCCAAAATTTTCCTAAAGAAAATATAAACATAAACTTATACCCGTTTAGTCTATCTTAATATTTACATCGAAAGTGCATTCTGCAATCTTTCATTTCTATATTACATTAGAGAATGTAAACCCTCAATGACGAGGAAATTCTCTTTGAAAAGACTTAAGTGTCCGTGACTAAATTTCTAACCCTAATAAAGACGAGATTTCCACTCGTATACCCAAATACCCTATCAAAATTTACAAATTTGTACATCAAAAAAAAAAAGTTTAAGTTTCTGTAGCAAACGTTTTGCGCTTTAACTATACTACAATATCATTCCCCAGAAGAAATTTCTTACCCAAATAAATCCCCGAAAAGGTTAAAACTTATTTTACTTTTGGGAACGAAACAAAACCGTATAGAACGAAGAAATGATTGATTAATGATTTCGAAATATTACTAATTTGGACAAATACTCAAAATTACTCTACTGGCTCAAGCCTTAAATCTTTGACATGCCATGTTCCCATGGAACGTCCATTCTCATTTTCAATCTCATAAGCGACAGGAGATACAACCTTTTTAACCCGGAATGGTCCAACAAATTTTGGCGCTAATTTCGCATTAAATCCCTGAGCAGCCTGTGACAGGACATAATTTTTCTTCCAGACACGATCTCCCACATTGTAGTACACAGGTCGTCTACGTAAATCATACCTGGCCTTAGTCTTCTGGTGAGCTAGTTTGATACGCTTCTCCACATCCTCAAAGACGGCGTGAAACCCATTACTGCGATCTAAAGGTGTTTCTGAATTTGTTATAGGATGATGATAGTCCTCTCCTGAGACGTAATGTTCTCTACCGAAATTAACAAAAAATGGGGAATGCCCTGTTACTTCATGTTTTGCAGTGCGCATGGCACATGCTACTTTTGGTAAAAGTTTATCCCATGTTCGGTGATTATCCTTCACATAAGAAGCTAACATTATCTTCAGGGTCCTATTTACTCTTTCCACCGGGTTGGCTTGCGCATGATATGGGGATGTATATAAGATTTTGACCTGGTAATTTTCACAAAGCGTAGTAAATTCTCTACTCTTGAATTGTGTCCCGTTGTCACATATTAAAAATTCAGGAGTACCAAATAGTAGAAAAACATTCTCTTCAATTATCCGAATTATACTGGAAGCTGTAGCGGTTCTTAAAGGAAATAAAAGAGGAAGCTTGCTGAAGTAGTCGGCTATAACTAAGATATAGACGTAACCTTGAGAAGATCTTGGTAAAGGTCCTACCAAATCAACAGAAATCATTTGCCAGGGTTTAGAAATTTTTGGTCTACTTCCCATTAATCCTGGTGGTGCGCGATTTTCAGGCTTATGTGCCAGACAAACTTGACATTTTTTTATATACCGAGTGACATCAGCCCTCATCTTTGGCCAGTAATATTTATTTTTGATTCGCTCATAAGTTTTAAAAATGCCTAAGTGACCTGAAGTGCAATTATCATGGTTCTTGCATAAAATATCGGCTCTACTCTCTTTGGGAACAACAATTTTCCAATCTTCGTTATCCTGACTTAACTCTGGATGTTCTGGTTTGATATGTTTCAGCAAAATTGAATTTTCTACCCTCCATTCTCGGAATTTCAACGGATTTTCTCGAACATTCTTTACCATTTTCTTATACCACGGATCTTTAACTTCGTTTACTGTTAATATGTTGACATCAGGAACTGCCCTGGATAATAAATCTGGAACAACATGATCTTTTCCTTTTCGGTGAAGTATTTCATAATCGTACTGTTGTAACCTTACAGCCCATCTTGCGAGTCTACCTCGAGGTTCCCGTAAATTAGCTAACCATTTGAGTGAAGCATGATCTGTGACAACATAAAATTTATACCCTTCCAAATATGGTCTTAATTTTTCAATTGAATACAACACGGCTAAACATTCGCGCTCGGTTGTGGAAAATTTTTTTTCAGCTTTTGTTAAGGATCTACTTAGGTAACAAATGACATGTTCGCCATCATCATCACGTTGAGAAAGTACAGCCCCAATTCCATGTCCAGAAGCATCCGTAAGTACGTAGAAAGGTTTTTCAAAATCTGGGCAACGTAGAATAGGTGCACTAACTAAACATCGTTTAATTTCCTTAAATGACTGTTCACAAGCTGAAGTCCACGAAAAAGTTGTATTTTTACGAAGTAATGAGCATAAAGGTGCTATAAGGTGAGAAAAATTTGGAATAAATTTACGATACCACGATATGGTTCCAATAACCTGTCTAACATTTTTCACATTGCGAGGAGTAGGTAAGTTTAAAATGGCACTGACCTTTTCAGGATCAACATGCAAGCCTTGTCGATCAATGACGTATCCTAAATAGTTAATAGATTCGCGACAGAATTGACATTTTTCCCTAGAAACGGTTAACCCAGCTGCTGTTAATTTCTCAAAGACTTTTTCTAAAATTTCAAGATGTAGTTCAAAAGTAGGAGTTACTATAATAATATCGTCGAGATATGCAAAACAATATGGCTCTAAACTTCCGCCAATAACCTGTACAATAAGGCGCTGCCACGTTGCTGGACTATTTGACAACCCAAAAGGCATAACGGTAAAAGCAGTATATTCCCGTGAGTCATTGGAGACAGGTACTTGCCAATAGGCAGATTTGATATCAAGTGAAGAGATATATTGAGCATTTCGTAATTTATCTAAAATAGCTGATATGTAAGGAAGAGGATAGGCATCCTTTTTTGTAACTTTATTGAGATTCCTATAGTCGACACAAAAACGCCACTTATTATTTGGTTTTGGAACCAACAGAATAGGCGAAGACCAAGCTGACTCTGATGGTTCAATAATGTCATTTTTTAACATGTCTTGTAATTCAATGTCAATTTGCTTTTGTATAGCCGGTGAAACTGGATAATAACGGCTTTTAATAGGAGGAGAATCTACAATAATTTTATGCTCCACTAAACTTGTTCTACCTAATTTGTCTCCCATATTCTGAAAATATTTACTAGTTAAACTGTCTAATCGGGTTTTCTCATCTGAGGCTAACTTATTTTGTTGAACTAGGGAATTTACTGTTATTGAAGGATCTGACCCATTAAAAGTCCAATTGCCCTGTTTGAGATTTGGCACTATTCCTGATTCAATCCAAAAATTTACCCCCAAAATTAAAGTATGTGTTATTTCCGGAATAATCAAAACATCTATGATAAATATTTTCTCGTCGACCTGAATGGGTACCGAACATTGTCCCACAATTGAACACTTGTCGTTATTTGTTTTTTCTAACCCCTTTCCAATGAATTTTTGAAAAATTAAATTTTTAATTTGGGATTTTCTGAATTTCTAATTGTTGTATAATGAAACTATACAACTTATAACATTACAAAAATAAACTTTTCAAATTTTTAAACCCATTTTTCCTATTAAAATTAATGACTTTCTGGAGCTACATAATGGTGGACATCCTTACAATTTATAATAACAATTTAAACAATTATGAGCAAATATTTCTTTTTGACACTTGATTTTAACATAAAATGAAAATTTACATATCCAAATATAACCAGTGAGCTTTTTCTTTTGATAACAATTCTTATTTTAGTTTATATTTACTTTTGAAATCTACTGCATCATAGCAATTTTAATGTAAATTTTATCAAATAAACAATATAACAATATTTAAAATTATCGAAGAACAACTTAAAATTAAATATCTTATAATAATCCATAGTTTTAATAAACAATAACCCTAATTAAACACTTAATATTAGATTTGTGACTTTGCATTGTAATAACACTTTCTTTAGTCTATTTTTTTTTGGTTTGTAATCACAGTATCACTATTTATAGTGTCTTTTCACTGAATTTATCAGTCACAATGTCCTTGGTAAACCTTTAATTATTTAGTCTTTGTTTACAAAACAATTTTAATCACCTTCTTAACAATGTTACATATGATAAATTTCAATATCCTTTTTAGATTCTCTCAAGTTAATATCCTGTATAAAATCATGAAATGTACCAAACTTGTACTATCATCCGATACATTGTAATATGGAATCATCACTTTGATGCTTAAAATGAATCCATAAACATTGGTTGGGTAAGTCACATTATTTATTTAGTTATAATTCTAATCTATTGTTCTGATAGCTAATATTTGTTTGTTGAATTTAAATTTTGCTAATCATAAAATTAATTGAATATAGTTGGATATTTTCTACCCTAAATAATAGTTTGTAATCATCTATACCTATTTAATTCTTATCTTATAACTACCTATAAAAACATTATCAAACTTATTATTAATATTAACTTTAGTTATATCTTATTTATATTTTGATTAAGCTAACTTTATATAACTATTAGAATTGGTTTCTTATAGCTAACATTAGATTCATATTATTCAATATTGTCACATTCTAATGTTTATTTTCTTTTTATTTTTAGTCTAAACATCATAGAATAATGGACTTAATTATTGAATCGACTCCTGATGCTAATGCTTCTTCTTAAAGACTCATGTTTTATCAAGTTATTTTTGTGTTTGTGTGTCATTTGAGACTTATTAAATAGTTCCAATAAAGAAGTTTTATGGTAAATTCTTCATTTAAAAGAAAGACTTCAAACTTATATCCATTTTTTATAATTTATCACAATCTCATATATTTTGGGTAAGTTATTTTTTTTATTATTTTAAAACATTACAAATTTCCCCCAATTTAATTTTAACAAATTATTACTCGGTAATAATTTTTAAAATTTAATTCCATTTTATTATATCTAAATCTATTATACTTCAAATCCTATTTGGTTACCTTTTATTTTGACATATACTTTTATTGTACCTCACAAACAATCTTCAGTAATATTTTAACATAAATTCGAATTCATTTGGTTTTATATAACCACTAACTATTTATTGATGATTCATATTTCTAATTCTTAATTCTAACTACAATATAATATTTATTCATTCTAATATTTACATCTTAAAACTATCTTATTTCTTAAATTAAGCAAGATCTTTAAAACGTTGTTTTATTTGTGATATGCATACAAGTTTTTAACGTTTACCTTACCCCTTTACAAATTGTTATATGGATTTTTTAAAATATAACTATTTTCATAAGCTTTTTCTATAATAAATAGTCCTACAAATGGTAATTTTAATTTTGCACATTCATTATTTTTCTTTTTAGTTACCTGTAATGACATTTCAATTACCCAATCACCTTCTTTAAACACTATTGGTTTCTTTAAATTTTTACATCTTCTTTTTATATATCGGTCTGCATTTCTTTTTAATTTATTATGAAAATTTTTTAATTAATTACTATTTTGTTCTAATTTTGCACAACTACTAGTGAATTGATATACAATGTATTACTTTTCAATTATTCCATTACTTCCTAATATTTCTAATTCTCTCTTCACTCTGTCCTTTTAAACTTTATGGTATAGGATATGTTTTCACCTTAAAATTCTCAACATCTCTCACCTCCATATTATACTCATATTCGGTAGCTTCTTTTGGCTCCTTATACATCAAACTTCTATACTCCATCATCAAATCTCCTACAATATTGTAATATATTCCATTACAATCAAATTCATCATTTTCAAATACATTTTCTTCTTTCTACTTCATACTCATAACTTTCTTCTTTATCATCTTCATAATCATTTCTAATATAATTAATATCCTTCTTACTATCTTCTACTTCTTCTATCATATCCATTAACATCCATATACCATTTAGTTATATCTTCTTTTCTTGACAATTGATTATAGCTTCTAATTGTTCCTATATATCACTTTCTATTATTACATCACCATCTAAATTAGGCACAGCTAGTAGTTGACAATTTATAATGATTTTATTTAAATTTATTTTCATATCATATAATTTATTTACTTCACATAGCTTTTTGTTTTAATACCGGTTAATACTACTTTTTGAATTTTAATTTCTTTTTCTTTTATATTATTTAATTTTGAAATTAATTTTAAATCTATTAAAGAGGTTTCGCTTCCTGTATCAATTTGTTAAAATTTGTTAAAATTTGTACTGCTTTGTAATTAATCTTGCCTTGAATATTCAATAACTTATTATAATATAATTGATCTAATTTTCTATTAAATTAATAAATTGATTGAGGTGGTATTACAAATTTAATATAATATACAACATTTTAAAATTTAAACAACAAAAAACTTACTTACTACCTACAAATACAATTATCAATTTAATCTATATCTTGATACTACCTTCTCCCTGCTCAATAAAATATTCATTTTCTTCTTCACCTTCTTCCAATTTCTTTCTATGAGACTCCTCATGGTTTTTGTAGCTTTCATTATCATGTGTAACTTTTTATCATTGGTTAGTTTTCTCATTCTTTTACTTTTTCCAGCATCGGTATTCATATTTATTTCTTCCTCTTTA
The DNA here is from genome assembly GCA_035357415.1 of Ophraella communa. Lineage (NCBI taxonomy): Eukaryota > Metazoa > Arthropoda > Insecta > Coleoptera > Chrysomelidae > Ophraella > Ophraella communa. The sequence continues at coordinate 36,889,257 of CM068986.1, forward strand.
TTCGTTTCCAGAAGTTTCCTTTTATTTAATTGTTCGGGTAACATTTCAATTTTCTTGGTTTCTTTTACATCTATAATTACACTTGGATTAATCTGATTCTTATTTTCATTCATGTCACATTTAGTATCGGTTTTCATTAATCTATTAATTTTAATCTTCTCAGTTTCAACATCTTTATCTCTGTTTCTGTCATTTTCTTCTAAAATTTTATCATTTGTTTTAGCATTTTCCTCCTTTTCAAATACTTTTCCTTCTTCATTAAGTTTCTCCATATTCTCTTCTTGTCTTGCAACTTGTATCTTCAAATTCTCTCTTTTTTTCTCAATATTTTCAATAATCTCTTCCTTTAAATCGTTTTCATCTTCATCAAATTTCTTTCCAAGCATCTTATTCATTTCTTCATTAGTTTCTTGTTTTGTACTTCTTATTTCTTCCTGTAATTTACAATTTTGTTCTCCCATTTCTTCTTTTGATTCATCAAACTTCTAATCAAATGTATGGTTTAAGTCTTCCTTAGTTTCTTGAAATTTCTTGTCTAATTTCTTATCTATATCTCTTCTTAAATCTTCATTAAATTTATCTAATTTCTTGTTCATTTTTTCTAATTTTTCATTCAGATTTTTCCTCATTTCTCTCAAAAATCTCCAGATTTCATTATTTTCATCCTCCGTCCAATGCATTTTACCCATTTTTACAATTTTGATTGTTTTATTAAATATTAAATATAAAATTTTGTTCAATAATAATTTTATTATTGTTATTATTATATAACACACCTTTTAGAGTCTATTTAATTTAAATTATAACAGTGTTACACTTTTTAATATTCAATTGCTCCTGATTACCTACTAAATTAATTATCAAACCTGTTTATTATATTTTAAAAACTCTTTAACTTTATAGCCAGGACACAATAGATCCTATGGGTCGCAGTGTAATCATCACCCCTAACTCATTCATACAACTTTATAGCCAATCAAATTTTTTTTATATAGCCAATTACTCATTATAGCCCCACGTTGGACGCCATTTTTTTTTTAATATTAACTTTAGTTATATCTTATTTATATTTTGATTAAGCTAACTTTATATAACTATTAGAATTGGTTTCTTATAGCTAACATTAGATTCATATTATTCAATATTGTCACATTCTAATGTTTATTTTCTTTTTATTTTTAGCCTAAACATCATAAAATAATGGACTTAATTATTGAATCGACTCCTAATGCTAATGCTTCTTCTTAAAGACTCATGTTTTATCAAGTTATTTTTGTGTTTGTGTGTCAATTGAGACTTATTAAATAGTTCCAATAAAGAAGTTTTATGGTAAATTCATCATTTAAAAGAAAGACTTCAAACTTATATCCATTTTTTATAATTTATCACAATCTCATATTATATTTTGGGTAAGTTATTCTTTTAATTATTTTAAAACATTACAATATATATATATATATATATATATATATATATATATATATATATATATATATATATATATATATATATACATATATATATATATATATATATGTACGTAAAACGATCCGTTCGGACCCGCGTATAAAACTTATACGTTTTTATACGATTTTTATACGTATAAAAAATATAAGAATTTAACGTCATTTCGGGCCCAATTCTATACATGTAGTATTTTAAATCATTTTATTTTTAAAGTTAACGTAATAAAAAGGGAAGAGGGGGTGATGGTGGAGGGAATGAAAATTCGTATGAAGGAATTGCTACCTAGGTTGAATAGCCAACTATCCTTCAGAAATCAGATGCTGAAGGCGACACAGAAAACGAAAGTAAGGGCAACGTGAATGGAGAGATTGATGTATGATGTGAAAGGGCCGGGAGAGTTATTGGTAGAATGATTGAGCAAAGTATGCTTTACAAGGAAAGTATGCGACGAACCACCGCCCGTCTTGAAGTATGCTAACGAGGAGTAACGGCGAGTTTTGAGATGAGTTTGGTTGGTAGGGATCACCTTAGGGATAAGTCCAACACTGTATGGGACCTGAGCAGGACCCATTCGAACATGAGTTTCCCTCAGCCCGAAAAAAGGTATCATTTGTAAAATAATCTACGGAGTAAATAAATAATATAACATATTATAGTGATTGTCGATATAATGGTTTAATTTGAACGAGTACATTTGAAAAAGAGTTTCCTAAAAAGTATTAACAAAATATTGTATGCAACGATCATGTACTAATGACCATTAATGAAAGTAATGTAGATACGTATGTGCAAGGTAATTGCAGTCGATTGCATATTTTTGAAATCTATGATTTTCACAGAATTACCCATAATAATTGTTAGTTTTACAAAGTGTAGTAAATTACTACATAACCTATGTTCTATGCCCTTACTTCAAATTATTTTAATTGGGTGTGAACGCTAGGAGAGAACAAAATAATTTTTTAGACCACCAGGAGATATACACCATATGGGCTAGTGTCCAGGAATGTCACCATAGAGGCACTCAAAGGACAAACATCTATATTCTGAACAACACTCAGGTAGCTTTGACGGCTCTGAGTTCTTTTACTAATGAGTCAAAGCTAGTCTGAGACTTTAAACAATCCTTTAAGAAAAAAGGTTACCTTAAAATGGGTTCCAGGTCATGAACAGATAATAGGAAATGAGGAAGCTGAAAGACTCACAAAAGAATGAGCTAATACACCTTTCTTGGTACGGAGCTTTTTTTTGGTGTGACAGAAACCCGCACCAAAAATAAACTCCGTTCCTGGGTAGACAATCTCACTGGATGAATACGCCATGACTGAGGCAAGCTAAAAGGTTCCTAGATATATCATCTAAAAAAGCAAAGTGCCTTCTCGAAATGAACAAAAAAGACATAAAATTGACCGTAGGTCTTCTTATTGGTACCTGACCTTTGAGGTATCACCTCAAAGAGGCAGGAGAGTGAGAACATGTCGTTTCTGCGAAAGCGATAAAGAAACAGCGGAACACATACAATGCGAATGCGTAGCATTGTTCTGTAATTTCTTGAAAGAGTTGCTATGACTCAAATTAGGAATATGCCCTCTAGGAAGTTGCTCAACTTCGCCAGAACTACAGAGTTCAAGTAGATTAAGTTAAGCACAAAAGATCTGGGTAGGTCGAAGTGCAGAGAAATCTAACGCTTATACGGCCTAAGACAATCTAAACTACTCTAATCTAGACAACAACCAGATAATAAATCTGTTCAGAAAAAATCCTAATTGTAGTCACCCTTTATACTTGTTACAAAATTTGTAAAAATCTTAATTTCAAAACATCGTAAATTTAAACGTTGCTAAAGAAGACACAACAAATTTTAATTTTCTTTATGCACGTGTGACACACAACTGTTTTCCGCCTGCCTTTATGACTATTAAAAAAAAATTAAAAAAGTTGTTTTCCCCGGGAGTAGAACCCGAGACGCCAGCGTGAAAGGCGAGCGCGTACACCAGCGCACCACGAGTAACTATGCGTTACTTGAGACATCCGTATTGTAGAATTTACACTATGTATTTGATCAGTTCAAATATTCAAGATCGATGAACGTTAAAAATCAAATGCAATCTTCTTGGGATTTTTTTGCTTTATAATTTAAATAATTTTGTCTGAGAAAAGCTCTCACTTTGTGGAATTGGTCGAAATTTATATTATTTCTGTCGAATTGTCGAATGTCGAATTCAAAGCACACTTTTTCAATGCTAGAATAATAAAATCGTGGCATTATGAATTTTCCGCCCTTGGGCTGCAAAACAATACTTTCTGCCCTATTTTTGGTGTTCATATGATCGGTTTTCCGGTAAGGTAGGCGGAAAAATAATTTTTTAATCCGCTATTTGATATTCTATTCTTATAGAACAGCTCGAGTACCTATTAGATGTATTATAATCAGTGGCGGATCACCGCACAGGCGCATGAGGCGCTCGCCTCGGGCCTCGCTTCAGGGGGGCCTCAGAATTGATAAAACTAATAGGTTTTGATGATGACAAAATATTTACAAGATGAAATTCTCCATTTTATTACATATGTAAAGGAAGAAAACATATCCGATCCTGTCGATATGTATAAACTATTACTTGACGGATTACAGTCTACCTTTCCTAATGTAGAAACATTATTAAAGATATTTTTGACAATGCCTATCTGCAATGCAAGCGGAGAACGTTCATTCTCCGTGCTTAAACTATATACGGAATTCAATAAGCCAAGTTCATTTAAATAATTTATCACTAATGTTTATTGAAAATGATGTAGTTCAGTTGTTAGACTATGAGCCTCTTATTGATAAATTTGCCAGCATGAAGGGAAGAAAGGTTCCGTTATAAAAGATCATCTCTTGATCTCTATGCAGGATTTTTTATTATTATACCTTTTTTTACTGTTATATCTTGTATTATATGTTTTAATGCCAACAATAAAAAAATACAATTTTCCATCTCTTCCATCCCTTTCTTGGCACGGCCAATGGGGGGGGGCCTCCAAATGAAGTTGCGCCTGGGGTCTCGGAAAGCCATGATCCGCCACTGATTATAATATTATTACAAATAATTATCAAATTCTAGTTAAACTCTTGTTTTTATGCCTTAATACAGTATTTTTTGAAGAACAAAAAATTTTACAAAACACCTAACTAATAATATTTTTTTTCTTGTAAGTTATCCATATCTCAAATGTTGGTAGAATCATAAAAGGTTCAGAGGAAACCGCAAAGTCACAAACTGTTTATTAAATGCAACTAGCTTCGGTCCTATAGGAACATCATCGGGCTGAAAACAATTTATCATAGATAGAAAGATCATGAGAATAACATTACAAATTCAAATCAATTCAAATACCAATCCTTACAAATTGTTAAACAATTAAAATTGATAATACAAAAAGAACTACTAAGTATACATTACTTGTAAATAGAGTTACAATTATTAAGTGTCACAAAATATAGCAAAAAATGTTTTATAGTTAAACGAGGTAGGTAATAAGCCAATGATTAAGTAGAGTTGAACGTAAAGAAAAGTATTATTGTTAAAATATCATTCAAATTAGTAATAAAAAAAAAACATAGTGCACAAATCAAAAAATAATTAAGTTAATAATTAAGTTAAAAATGTTACTTTTCATTACGTTCAACACTACTTAAGCATTTGCTCATTACTCCTTCTTGTTTAACTATACATTTTTTGCTATATTTTGTGACACTTAATTGTAACACTATTTACAAGTGTTGTATACTTAGTAGTTCTTTTTGTATTATCAATTCTAATTTTTTAACAATTTGTAAGGATTGGTATTTGAATTGATTTGAATTTGTATTGTTATTCTCATGATCTTCTTTCTATCTATGTTAAATTTTTTTCAGCCCGATAATGGTTGCAATACTTAATAAACAGTTTGTGGGATAGACTTTGCGTTTTTCTTTGAACATCTTTTTTAATAATAATTTGTTAATTGTTAAATCTATCTATCGTATATCTATGAAGTTATCTAAACAGTACGATGTCCAACTATATTGGGCCAAACGTGACCGAAATGTATCTTCCCGTCGGATACCTACCTACCTATTGGACAATAAAGAAAATTGTCTGAATTCGAAAGAGATTAATCTAAAACGGTAATGACCATCTAAAATCTACACTGGGCAATCAGTAACATTGAATATTCGTGTCGTAGGTAGGTATATATATTTTTATGTTTTAATACTAATTTTTCCAAACATTTTATAAATCAACTTGACCATTTGCTCAAATACTACTAGGTACTACTTCTTATACCTATAAATAAAGAGATTAATTTTGTAAGATTAGCTAAATAAAATAGGTACCTAGCTCTAATTATTGTGACATAGTTATAGGATTATTATGTTTGATAACCATGTACTTTGCATAACTGAACAATGTATGGAATGAAATATTTTTTGTCAGAATAAAAATAGTGTTTGTAAAATATGTAGGTAGGTACCTAATGTATCTAAGAAAATTTTTCATCAAAAAAATCGTTCAAGAAAAATTGGTATCTACTGTTTTTTTTAAGAATAAATATATTGTGATCTAAATATATTAAAAAAACGTAACAAATCATCTCACTAATTATAATTTGTGTTAAATGTACTAGGTATTAGTGGACTGTAATAATTTTCACTTCTTAAGTCGAAAATATAAAATGTTCTACTACTGATTTTTATACGATGTATTTGAGTTGGTACAAAATAAAATAGGTGCTTAGGTGTCTATATGTAATAACCAAACTGACCCCTGACCCCCACTGAGCGACGGGGTGAGAACTGAGAACAAACAGCAGGTGGCTTTAAAGTTTAACAGGGTTGCCACTGTTTACAAAACGCAATGCGATACAAAATAAAACTGTTTTTTATCAACTAAAATAAAACTTAATTTGTTAGGTGTTAAAAGGGGCGTATGAATTCTCGACGCAAGAAAACAGGTAAATTTTTATTAGAGGAATTTTCGACGCAAGGCAGGTAAGTAGGTAATAAAACAAAAGTATCTTCGAAAACTGATTTGATTGATTTTTAAATATTATTAATAAACTAATTATTACTATTATTACTATAACATGAATGATTAGACACTAAATTTACAAAAGCAAGTCTTGTTATTTGATTTAAATTTATACTTTCAATCATTCGTTCTAGAAACGCAATTTAATTTTTTACATTTTTGTCTTTAATTTTTGCTGTTTTGCTAAGACTATTTATTTTTATATAAGTATCTAAACTAAACTAATCTAAACTAACCTAGTAGTTTTAGAAAATGTATAATTTTCTAATTATAGCAAATCTCTATTACGACAACTTTTAATTATACTCATTTTAACAAAACAACATCAAAACTCACAATTATAAACAAAAATGAGAAAATTGTACCTAAGTGAAAAAAATTTACCTTGTAATTATAAAAATATCAAATTGGAAGGGCAGATTTTATTAGCAATAAAGGGATTAGGAAATACGTTTTCTGAACATTCTGTGTCGAATATTCATCTTGGATTATGAACCATTTTCTTTCTAGCAGGTAGTTGGGGTAAAAGCGTCGACTATTCACCCGCCGTGTTAAAGTTACCTTGACCGAAATCCTTTTCCGTCGGATACCTACTTACCTATTAATTACGATAAAACCAACCTAATAAGATTTAAAACATTTGATATTCATTAATGAGATTTCTTATTAAAGAATACGATATAATAAAAGTAGGTAGATCTACTTAAAGTGAATAAATAGTAATACATTTTTGATATTTGAGTGAGCGGAATAAACATTGTATTTAAATTTTTATTTTTGTAATGATTTGAACATTTAATTTTGTACTGATAGGATGAACATTTATTTTTGTAGTGATATGAACATTTATTTTTCTAGTGCTTTGAACATTTATTTTTGTAGCGATTTGAACATATATTATTACTATAATACTATGATGACTTCTCAACGTACCTACAGCAGTGTGGATTCTTGCTTTAGTTTACTTGGACACGTTTTTTCAAACTTAAAAGTTTTAGACAAGAGCGCAAAGAATGTTACGAATTCTCTAAAATGTATTTTCAGTTGGAGGTTTACTATCTCCTCCGGTTTAAATTTATGGAAAATATTGAAAATGATACATTTTTACTAACGCCTAATCTTAATCAGGATTGTCTCGAGAACTACTTTGGCTAAATAAGAAATGCTTGTGGAAATGCTAGAAAATTATTTATATCATTTATAACGGGAAATTTAAAACAAATTTTTGCTACAGTATATTTTCACGAGGCAGAAGGCGTAATATAACATCGGCATAATTGAAAAATATTGAGTTGTTATTTCTCTAATTATAAAAGTAGAATCAACCGATTATAGGAATTTGATCCCATAGGAAGGAAATGCACTGGTCTATTTTGGTAGATATTTTTTACGTGCATGAGTATTTAAACATTCTTGTTAAACTTGTTTAAAATATTGTTCATTATCCCAGAGACAAGTCTACTTCATTTTGTGAACTCAAAGCTTACAACCTTAGTAAAAATATTTTTTATATTTTGCACTTATAAAAATCTTCATTATAAAACGCATTTGCGTATCGTAATGTAACTTTTACGCACGCAAATTTTTGTTTTAAATGGTTGGCGACATGAGTGAAGTATCTAATGACAAGACTATTGACAATGACATTTGTGGCTAATAGCAATTTATTAATTTGATATTGTTCTTTAAGAAAGTATTTGTGAATATGAATATAATTTTTTACTTATATAATATATTATTGGTGGTGTATTAGTCATTTTAAAATATTTTAAAACATTTAACATTTCATAATTTAAATGTCAAAACTGTCAAATGTTATAAACTGCACAGTGCTGCCGACATACTTTTTAAAATCAAAATATTCGTAATTAAATAAAAATAATAAATTAATTTAAACAATGATAAAATGGCAAAATATAAAAAATATTATAAACAACTTATTTCATATGGCTGTTGTGGCACTCGTTCTTTAAAAAACTCATCGCTTCGCGATTCGTTTTTTAAACTTGAACTCGTGTCATAACAGAATTCCATATGAAATGCGTTGTTTAATATACTATTTCGTGGCTTAACAGTCCCTCCCGATAATTTTTCAGAGTTTTAAATATGATTATGAAGATAATATAATAATAAAAATAATCGACCCGACATCGTGGTGGTGGATAAAAAAGCTAAATCAGTGCTGTTAGTCAATGTTGCAGTTCAAAACAATAACAATATATTGGACAAACATAATGAAAAGACAGCAAAGTACACCGATTCTGCTATAGAACTAGGACAGATGTGGCATGCAGATAAAGTGGAGGTGGTACCAATTATCGCATCATTAACTGGATTCATCCCCAAACGTCTTATAGGGAGTTTTAGAAAACTTGGTAATCATAAAAACACTTTATTTATTGATTTGCAAAAAGCAGCAATTTTAAATACATGTCATACCGCTTTGCGGGATAATTTTCAAAATATTAGAGCCCTCAAAAAAATTGCCAGGAATAATTTAAGCTAGCGTGGTATTCGATAAATAAATTTCACTCCATAATTTGTAAATAACTTAATCCAATCTGTGACATCTGCCACAAAGCTTTAGGTTTGTTCCAACCAAGCAAAGAACCGTTCTAGAATGGTAATATTACCACTCATGAGACCAAATTAGTGCACTGCGCAACTCACTACACTACTGCGCACAAAAATTTTAGAACGGTTCTCTTCTTGGTTGGAACAGACCTTATAATTATTAGTTTAAAAAGATAGTACCAACTTTAGTTACACCAAATGCTAAAACCTAAAACTCAGATGGGTATTAGTTCAGTTTATCACCCTTTCATAATTTTAGGTCACTAAAGGTAGTAGATCGAAATGTACGGTTGTAGATCATTGTTTACCTTTTCTGTCAAAAAATTTCCACTTAAATATCGAGACGCCACGAAAAAATTTCCGGAAATTTTTTTAGTTACCACGGCAACTAAACAAAATTAAGGCATTTTATTAGTTAAAGAGTAGAGGTGTGAAATTTTCATAAACATTTTTTATTTTGTAATAGGATTATTGTTCACGTTTTTATTAACTATTGGTACTTTATTATTTTTATTTTAGTTTAATATACCAAAGCCATTAGAGGTTCTATTATCCCTCTTACAATATCCTTTATACCTATAAAATTTATTTAGATACCTACTTTACACTTAAACGTATTTTTTAAATTGTACCTATCAACTTGCTGTTATGTCTCTTGTTAGCACAATTTCTTATTTCACCCAAATTGAGTTTTAATAAAGTATGTACATAGATACTAACACTAACAACTAAAATAAAATAGAATATATTAAGGTACTATTACATTATACAAACGCTACCACTGATATTTCGCATAAAAAATTGCCTACCCCAACTGACGGTTATGAAAACTCCAGATGCCTACTCCCCTTCGCCCCTTCCATCTAGAGTACACACTCTGATTTATATTATTACTCTTTGATGAAGTATATATTTTACTCTTCAATTGTTTGAATAAAATTTAAAATTTTAGATAAGCAACTTTTTTGTCACTGACAAATGAACAAATGATCAGTTTTGATAACATTTTAGTTACCTAATTTCTATGGAAAACTTTTATTATAACTTGATGTTTTGTTAAAATAAGTATAATTAAAAGTTTTCGTAATAGAGATTTGTTATAATTAGAAAATTATACATTTTAAAAAAGTAGTAGGTTAGATTAGATACTTATATAAAAATAAATAGTCTTAGCAAAATAGCAAAAATTAAAGACAAAAATGTAAAAAATCAAATTGCGTTTCTAGAACGAATTATTGAAAGACTATATTTAAATCAAATAACAAGACTTGCTTTTGTAAAATTAGTGTCGCTTCATTCATGTTATAGTATTAGTAATAATTAGTTTATTAATAATATTTGAAATTAAATCATTTTTCGTAGATAATTTTATTTTATTACCTATTTACCTGTCTGGAGGTACCTAAATTCTTGCGTCAAAAATTCCTGTAATATAAACATAATATTTCTAACCGTGCGTACATGTTTTCTTGCGTCAAAAATTCATACGCCCGTATAGAAGTAGACCGATACTTTTAAAGGTATAATTTCGTAGGAGACGCTTTAAATAAATTATCTCTTTTTAACCCACACTTTATATATTATCTAAGTTGTGTACATAAAAACTTATGTTAACATATTATATAATAAGCAACATATCTATAAAACATCTTTTAATACAGCATTGGAGATGCTTAAAGGTGTTTCAGCTTCATAGTACAATCGGTAGCTGATATAACTACTGTTATAAATCAATCAAATATATTTGTTAAATATTATATATTACACATAGTCTACCTACTTTAAAATCTAAATTATATAAATAAAAGTTTCTGTAAAATATAATGAATTATTATTGATAAATACTTTAAGAATTCCTCTGAATAATGTATGTATTGTTTATCACTAATTCTGAGTTTTATGTGCACTGTAAATACTTGGCATTTAAGAAGATATTTTGATAATTTTTTACAAAATTTATGCTAAATCTTAGTATTCATTATTAATATTGCTCATAATATAAATCAGAAATTATGATGGTCTACTATAAAATGTACAAAAATAGTAGTTAGTATTTCTGAATATAAAGAGTGCTCTATGAGTAAGCTTAATCACATGACAACATGTATTTAAATTTTAGACTATTAAATCTGCAATACCAAATTATTAATATAGTTCATAGATTAAGAATAGGTACTTAATTTACGGATGGAATTTATGTGTAATCTACGCATACTTTAAGCCTAGTGGTACGAATTATACCAGAACATTTCTCTCCGTGTATGACCAATATTTTCGAAAAGCCTGTATATTTGCATTATTTTCATAAAATTGTTGACTGAAATTATTAAACTATTGATTACAAAACCACTTTTAAAAAGAATAAATATAAACGTAATGTACCTATTCACTAGACTTTTTTCGTTTCTTCTTCTTCTTTTATTTTTGATAGCCATATGACAGCAACCTTGTATAATCGAATCAGATATTACTTACTACGTACCTATTTACCCTAAGTAGAACTGAGTAGACTAACTACTTTTTATGTTGTATTTGTTAATAAGAAATATCATTTAGAAGTATTAAATACTTGAAATCTTATTTAGAGGTTAGTTTTGTCGTACTTAATAGATAGCCGACGGGAAAAATACATTTCGGTACGTTTAGTGTTTATCCAATATAGTTAAACTGTTGAACATTGTACTGTTTAGGTAGCTTTAACACCTGACAAATTATAATTTGGTGATTTGCTAAATTTTTCAATGTGCTTAGATACCAATATATTTATTCTCCAAAAAATACTGTTAGTATTTTTATTAAGTTTTTTTCGTTAAAAAATTTGTTAGATACATTACAGGTAGCTACATATTTTAGAAATACTATTATTTTATTTACAAATATTGCATACAATACATTGTTTATATTTATGCATAGTAGGTACATGGTTATCAAAAATTATGATAATCGTATTGTAGGTACCTATTTAGCTAATCTTATAAACAGATGATTCTTTTTATTTATAGTTATTAATAACTGTAGTATTTGAACAATTGGTCATGTTCTGAGGGATAAAAATAACATCAAAAATAATGTTTTGGTAACATATTTTAATAAACATGAGTGTTTAAAGTTACTGATAACTTATAGTTTAGATAGATGATCATTGCATTTTAACCGCCGGGACACGGGATCGAATCGGTCTCAGGGTAACTACCAACATTCTTTTATTTTTTTTTAAGTAAATAACTGAATTGAAAATATTAAGTGGTTTATACGATTAATTTTTTAAAACCAATTGTTTGTAGCAATACAATATAATATACCTATCCAACTAAATCTAGAAATCATACAGTTGTAATAAATGGGTACTGAAGGCCTAGCAAACAGACGTGTAATGAGTACATTATGCGATAACTTCGCGAGGGCGTAATTGACCTTAACCTATGAGTAACGTACCATACTTTATCTACGACTTCGGTTACTTACATATTAAAAACTAAGTAAGAACATGTATAATATATTTACTTTTTAACAAGTTGCAGAAAATTTAAATATATAAACTAATAAGAAAATTTGAGCAATTATTTTAAATTAATAAGGAAACAAATTTGTTTAGTTGCGCGTTTAAGGCCATTTCTTCTTGATCTGTTGTTCTATAATCAAACGCTTGCGTGTTTAAGCATATAGTGATAATGAACTTGATCTATAATATTCCATTATTGTATAATTTGATTCCTGTTTACAAGTGTATAAATAGTTGCAATACAAGGTACAATTAAACAAAACCGAAATCGACAGCAGATAAAAAAATATATATATATTATTGCATCGCTCTTACGTATCTGTGTAACTATGGTTTTAACCAGGCGTAGTTTGTCACATAATAAAAGCAATACCGACAAGGGAGTAGATAAAAGCTTTTATTTGCAATTAATCAAGAATAATAAAAAACTCTTGTTTTAACTGTTTTAATTCAACTTCCAAGTTTAATTGAAGAAATTAGGTTTAAAATTACAATTACAGCTGTGTCGCTAAATAAGTAGCATCGTCAGATTGACATATTGAAGTTATATTTTGTTTGTTTGTAGCTAGGTACCTGACGTTGACTCATACACTCATACACACTAATGATATTCAAATACTACATATTTGTGATAAAAAACAAAATTTAGATTTCCTCAAAGAACTTGAAATAAAAAGACATCTAGCAGATCAACAATTTAAAGTAGTTAATGAACAAATAAATCTTGGAAGTTCTCCACTATTAAACTGTTTACTTTGATTAAGTCTTCATTTTATACATAGCTAAGATGTAATTGTAACAGAAATATATTAAGTTATTCGAAAGATCAGCATGATTATAGTTTTTTCCTGGTTTTTCTACATCATTGCACAGTTATACTGATCTTAGAGGGAAATACATCCAGGATAATCCTTTAGGGCAAATAACATCTAGGCTTTAATATTGTTGTGTCTTATTACTTCCATACTTGGTCTAGCCTTACCTACTTCACATCAGGTACCTAGGTACAAACAAACAAAATGTAACTTCAATATATTAATCTGACGATGGTAGTTATTTAGCGAAACAACTGTAATGGTAATTTTAAACCTAATTTCTTCAATTAAACTTGGAAGTTGAATTAAAACAAGAGTTTTTTTATTATTCTTCGTAAGATGGACTTCCAAAAAGTAAGGGTTAGTACAATAAATTGCAATTAATCAGCTTTCGAGTTTAAAAACAAACCATGGACAGCAGTTATTGAAATTATAGCGGTTTAAAAATATTGGATATAAAATATAACAGGAACGGAAATTTCACATCGTACACTTACCGCCCTGTATAATGTCACTTATGGTCACTTACCTACCGCCCCGTATAGTGTCACAATAACTTTCTTATCGCTCTGTGTATTGTCATTTATTGTAATTCTTATACCGATCCGTATAATGTCACACTCAAAACATATGGGACATGTTTAAAGTAAGTACGTACCCGACACCCATTTCTATATAATTATATACATCATTAAAAGCCAATTAAGCTATTATGGTGAAGCCAATCGGTTATTGTTATTAGAAATCTGAACAGACATGCGAAAATGTTCCGAAATGTTACGCAATCCAAATATATCTAAAAAAAAAATGCAAAATACACGCGGTCGCCAAAAGTTACGTTTTATCGTTTTATTGACGATTTCTTAATAATCAGTCAGTTTGGACCCCTAAATCAATTTTTGGGCGCCAAAAGTAATGTTTAACTACAAAGGCAATTCGGCGCCGGGCGCCGAACTGGACAGAAGGCGCCGAAATACTTGGTACATGGCAGTTTGTGGGTCCAAACTGCCTGGTTAACGTACATATATATATATATATATATATATATTATCGGAATGTTTTTGGGGATGTGGCAATAAAACCAAAGTGTACTCTTTTTAGAATTTATTAACCGAGCTTTCGAACCTCTATGGGTTCATTTTCAAGGTGAGATTATAGGTAAAATTTTGTAAAAAACTGTAATAAATGTGACATGTTATTATAAAAAACTCAAAAAACAATATGATTTAAAAATATTGATTGAATATTAAATAATTAAATAATTAATAATTTTAAATCATATTGTTTTTTGAGTTTTTTATAATAACATGTCACATTTATTACAGTTTTTTACAAAATTTTACCTATAATCTCACCTAGATATACCTTGAAAATGAACCCATAGAGGTTCGAAAGCTCGGTTAATAAATTCTAAAAAGAGTACACTTTGGTTTAATTGCCACATCCCCAAAAACATTCCGATAATACAAATAGTTGGCAAATATTTCTATTTAAATTATATATATATATATATATATATATATATATATATATACGGCTGCATTAGCGGGCTTAACCCATTATCTTCATTTTTATATATATATATATATATTGTAATGGATCATTATTACTAATAAAAACAAAGCTTACCTTTTTAAGCATCCATCATAGCCATTACACTAATGGATTAATAAAAAAAAGGATATGCATATTGAAATACACTTTTCTTCTTAAAACATGTAATTACCCAAAAATAAGTATTGTCTTGAGTACAGTATAAACTTGATTATATCATAAATTTGGTCATAATATCACAGTAAAAGCCACAAAATAAACAATATTCTCTGGTCACAACAGGTTTCCATTTGGACTTAGTAGATACATCTTGTTAGAAAATGAGATGAATCTTCTGACCTAAAAATAATATACTTAGTATGAATTTGTATAAACAAACAGTATCTCTACAGTTACACTAAAACAAAGTAGTATAACTTACATATCTGATGATAATAAACAAACATTATGAGATAAAAGCCAATATAGGGTAGGTAGTCATATTGGAAAGTCAACATGTAAAAATAAATAATGCACATTAGTAAATGAACAAAATAGAATTAAAATTACTTACCTCAATAATTTACAAAAAAAGGATATCTTAATAAGTTTAATTGAATCTGCAGTTACTTTTTCTTTAGTACATCTTAAATTTTCAATATTATACTTTTCAATTACAAACATTCAAATAAATAAAGAATGTATTTGACATCTTATCTTGTATAGGATCCATATTTAATTATTGTATCACAATCAAAATTTTCCAATCCATAATGAATGCATTTTCACATAACAATTCACTTTTCACCTAGTTTTTTTTTTCAAAATTCTCAGTTTAATCTGAAACAATAAAAAGAAAATAAAAATCAAAAGTATTAATGGTTTCCACATGTTTAAGAAATCAACATGTAATTTTAGTTAGTAAAGTATTTAAATTAATATTATAAAAAGGAAGTACTTACAAAATCATTAAAAGACAAATTATAGTCTTCGATATTGTACAAACAAATATACCAATAGATTGTGAGTACCTAAAAAAAAGACACAAGATTAATTATAAACATGTAGCAGGTGTGGTGAAATACATTAAACTAATTCCCATATCAATAGTGTTGGACATAATCACATAAACTTTTGATTGAACATAGATATTGAAAAACTTAGTTTATAAACATTAACAAATGACAATTTATGTAACAAAAAGTATGTAGGATAATTGAGGAAATTGTTTATATAAATTTTAAAATGTTAACCTTTAATAACACAGAAAATATCAGCTTATATAAGGTATAAATAATACAAATAACAAAATCTTTTAAAAGTTTAAATTGTAGTTGTTAGAGTTTAAAATAGTAAGTTATCAGTTAAAATAGAACTAGTTAAGTGGATTTAGAATAATTTTAAATATAATAACTAGTGTTAATTGAAAATTTGAAAGTCTAAAATAAGTTGACAGCTCAAAATTTCCTAGGAAAAAGTACTTAGAAAATTATACAAACAGAATTTAAGCAAATATAAGGATGAGATCTATCTGTACATTATCAAAGGTACTATCAGAATTGTAAATTTATTACCTGGATTTTCGGAAATGTAGGTTATTTTTTTCTGAAATTCGAACAGTTGAAATCCGATGACGTCATTTTGTTTCGATAACCAAGTTATCTTCTTCAGAAACGCGCGTCAGGCAGATAAAAGTGTGTGTTGGTGTAGTGGTAGTGTAAACGGTTTTCGGTATCAGTTTCGCCAACGGTTCCAGATTCAACATTTCGGTCTAGACGTACAGAATAACTGAAAAATATATGTACTATACATTTGTATTCAAATGCGATAAAAAAACATTATTAAATTACTTAATGAGGTTAGGCTGGTTTTTATTTTTTTCCTAGACTTTATTCAGTTTGTCAGAAAATTAAGTTTATAAATTAAAGCTATAATTAAACTTTCGTTTAATCGTTGTGTACCTACAATCTCAACATTTTTGTCAGGTAAAATTTGGCCCAGGGAGTTAGGGCGATTAAGTATATGAAATCGCCCCAAAATTATTATTATTTCTGAAAAATTAACAAACATAAGATATAAAACACTAAAATATTAATAAAGAGGGTACAAAAATGGTAAATGAAATTAAATTCAACAACTTTTTTATCATTCACCTATTCTTTATCAGTTTTAAACAACGTTGAATTTAAAGCTGTATATTATACAAGGATTATGATATAACCATACCATGAAAGTTGCATTGGGTGCAACAAGTAAAATCATTCGTCACCAATGAAGAAATAGATTATTATAAATTGTAATAAACAATAGCTTTCAGTAATTAAGTGTCACCAAGAGAATTATAAATGTATACTGACAAGTTATAGATTCATTGGGACCATTTTATTCTTTCTTTTAAATACATTTTACATTCATTTGGTATCTTCAGGTTCCTTTGTTAAAATGCCTATCTGGAGCTATCTGGTCAACTGTAATTTGGTTCGCTGTAATTTTTTCCGTCGGCCAAGGAATGTGTGGGGTTGAGATGACTTTATTTGTTATATGTCAAATATTTGTTATTATATGCATATTTGTTCGGATTTACTTTTTTGTGTTTGGTTGCTTAAGAAAACCATTCACTAATTAAATAGATTAAATAGCAAAAATATACCTACAGTATTAGTAATATTTGGGAGTCTGTTTAAAATTTTTATGCGACCTATATGAAGATTTAGGCAGAATTCACACCAGAGCAATAAGCAACTGACAACTAGCAATACACGATACACAACATAATTATCGCCTTCAAAAGGTACGCAATGATTAATGTACGTATTCATATCAAACCGACGTCGATATCACTCGATAGAATATCTATGGATATTTTTATCAGCAGCAACATGGTATGTCGATCGCTAGAGACAGATGTTGCTTGAATGGTACACGTGTTGGTTTGTTTTTGCTCAAAATGGATGAAAAGGAAGATGTTTTTTGTACAAATTATTCAAAAATATCCGTGTTTATATAATTACACACTCACTGATTATTCTACACGCCACATTAACGGAAAAGCTTGGAAGCTGTGGAAAGAAGCAAAAATTTCAGGTACGTCTTTTACGTACACGCCGAGATATAAAAGAGTAAAATATTAATAAAGTGGGTACAAAAATGGCAAATTAAATTAAATGCAATTTTTTTATCATTCACCTATACTTTATCAGTTTTAAACAATGCTGAATTTGAAGCTGTATATTATACAAGGATTATAATACATATAACCATTCCATGAAAGTTGCATAGGGTGTTAGTAACTCACAACACCATAAAAAAATTATTTCTATTTATTGTGTCAGGTTGGTTTATTTCGAAACTAGCTTTATTTCCGCATTTTCTGAAATATCAATTTCATAGTACTCATTAAATCAGAATCGACGTATTCCAATATAAGTAAAATCATTCGTCACCAATGAAGAAATAGATTATTATAAATTGTAATAAAAGATAGCTTTCAGTAATTAAGAATCACTAAGAGAAATAATTTACAATTTTTACTGGTAACCAGCCATAAAGTAGAAAACAGAAGAATTTTAAAAAAGCGGTAATTTTAACCACGGGAATTATAAATGTATACTGACAAGTTATAGATTCATTGGGACCATTTTATTCTTTCTTTTAAATAAATTTTCCATTCATTTGGTATCTCTAGGTCCTTTTGTTATAACGCATACACCTATTTGGGCAACTGTAATTTGGTCCGCTGTAATTTTTTCCGTCGGCAAAGGAATGTGTGGGGGTGATATGATTTTATACAATGTATTTTTGTAAATGAATGATTTATTTGTAATTATGTCAAATATTTGTTATTATATGCATAAATGTTCGGATTTACTTTTTTGTGTTTGGATGCTAAGAAAACGATTCACTAATTAAATAGATTAAATATCAAAAATTATGATTAACATATACGATAAAAACATTTTTTAATTACTTATTGAAGTAAGGCATTACATTTTTTTTCTGGACTTTTTTCAATTTGTCAGAAAATTAAGATTATAAATTAAAGCTGTAATTAAACCTTCGTTTAACCGTTGTGTAAAATTCCAACATGTTTGTCAGGTAAAATTTGGTCCAGCAAATTAGGGCGATATACAATCGTAATTCGACCTAAAATTATTATTCTTTCTAAAAAATTGACAAACATAAGATATAAAAGACTAAAATATTAATAAAGTGTCTACAAAAATGGCAAATTAAATTAAATGCAACAACTTTTTTATTATTCACCTTTTCTTTATCAGTTTAAAACAATGCCGAATTTAAAGCTTTATATCATACAAGGATTATGATATAACTAGTGATGAGCAAATGCAAGACCAAGACCAAGACCGGGTTAGTCTTG
The DNA here is from genome assembly GCA_035357415.1 of Ophraella communa. NCBI lineage: Eukaryota > Metazoa > Arthropoda > Insecta > Coleoptera > Chrysomelidae > Ophraella > Ophraella communa. The sequence continues at coordinate 36,908,580 of CM068986.1, forward strand.
GTCTTGGTCTTGCAGTCAAATAAGCAATCTTGGTCTTGGTCTTGTTCTTGCAGGGTCCAGTCTTGGTCTTGGTCTTGGTCTTGCACCAAGACTCTTGCAAGTCTTGCACTTTTTTTCTGGGGTCCATTTTTACAAAAAAAAGGAAAAATAGTTTTTAAAAGCATTACAAGTAAAGAAAGATTAAATGAAAGGGATAGTATTTTTCACTATAAAAATTTTGTTTTCTTTATATTACATTGTAGCGATAAATCAAGTATGAAATAGTTATTATAACAAGTGCAGAAAAGTTAATTTCCGCAAGAGTTAGGATCAATATTTTTTTTAAAAGCAAAATCACCTCGAAAATTATTTAGATGCTTGAAAAGATGCGATTGTTACAATTAAATCTTTCATAGTGTCAATAAATACACGCGCGACTGTAGCTATAGCAACCCTACTTAAACAGGTGAGTTTGTTGTTGCTTTGAGTAAGGTTTACAGGGGTGATTTAATAAATTATGATTTTTTTAAAAACAAACATTTTAAAAATCCCTATTTTCATGTAAAATAATCTTAATTTTTTTACTATTTGTATGTAGTCCAACAAGATAAAGATAATAAAACAACAATTTGTCAAAAAGGTTATCGGAAAACATCTCTAATTAATAAAAAAAATGCGTGCGGGAAAAAATCTCCGTGCGGGAAAAAGATATTGTCTGAATTAAAATGTTGTTTTACGCATTCTTGTAGAAATTTTTTTTATAATTTATTCATTTTGACAATTTTTTTAGAATCTAGTTTTATAATGTGTCAATGATAATAATATATAGAATCAGACGTGAAAATCTAACATTTAATAATTTTATTTATGAGTTTGGAAATATATATGAATATTAAAGTCACTGAATTTTGCGCCTCTCTATAAAAAATTATTCTTTGCAGGCCTATTAGCTGGGATTTGAAATAAACTAATACTATGTTTGGTGTTGATGAATAAAAACAATAGGTAGAATACATTACCAATAACAGAGCTTATGTCCATATTTTAGAAAGATATATTTTAACAACAACTAAATACTAAGTTTTGACAACTGTTAGAAAAAAGTACCTACTATATATATAAATATCACAAAATATTTTTTTTCTTTTGATTCAAATAATGAAAAACAAAAATAGACAAATGCAAGATACATTTTTCATCATATTTTGAAGGTGACGACATACGACATATTAAGATTTCGTGGTCTTGGTCTTGGTCTTGCATTTTCTGCAAGACCAAGACCAGTCTCGCTCATCACTAGATATAACCATCCATGAAAGTTGCATTGGGTGTTAGTAACTCAAAACAACATAAAATACCCGACGAAAACGTTAAAAAATCATTTCTATGTATTGTGTTAAGTTGGTTTATTCCGAAACTAGCTTTATTTCCGCATTTTCTGAAATATCAATTTCATAGTACTAAATCAGAATCGACGTATTATCCCAATATAAGTAAAATAATTCGTCACTAATGAAGAAATAGATTGTTTTAGATTGTAATAAACAATAGCTTTCAGTAATTATTACTCAGAGAAATAATTTAGACTTTTTACTGGAAACCAACCATAAAGTAGAAAACAAAATTTTAAAAAAGCGGTAAGTTGAACCACGGGAATTATAAATGTATACTGACAAGTTATAGATTCATTGGGACCATTTTATTCTTTCTTTTAAATAAATTTTCCATTCCTTTTGTATCTCTAGGACCTTTTGTTATAATGCATACACCTATCTGGCCAACTGTAATTTGGTCCGCTGTAATTTTTTCCGTCGGCAAAGGAATGTGTGGGGTTGAGATGACTTTATACATCAATGTATTTTTGTAAATGAATGATTTATTTCTAAATATGTCAAATAAATGTTATTATATGCATATTTGCATGGTTTACTTTTTTGTATTTGGTTGCTAAGAAAACCGTTCACTAATTAAATATATTATATAACAATAATACATAACAAAAATATACAGTATGAAGAATTTTTAATGAAATTTATGAAAGCCTAGCCGGGTGCTTTTAAATAGTTGCCAATATTAGGAAAAACTACGATACCTATAAATATTCCTTCTTTTGCAATCGATTATCAATAGGTATCAATATTTTGATTTTCTATTGCGGCCTTTTAAAAAGCGTCTTTAAGAGCAGACTTTTCTTCTTTAAAAAAGAAATGGTTATGAAATCATTTATTTTTAGAATGCAAGATAAACAACAGTTTAACAAAATGAAATATTCGACATAAGGAAGTTAATTTTTCAAAATAAGGTGATGGAAGATTTTGTTTGTTTATTTCACAAAATAAGTGTTAAATTTCATTCTCACTTTAAATTAATTTATCATAAAGCGAAAATCTAATACGTTTTGTTGCTCTACATCTATACTTTCCGGTAGCGATATCAGATGTTGCAAATTCAAGTAAAAAAAATTAAAATTGCATTACGAGAAAAATGATATATGTCTGGTATCTACTCTTCGCACATATAATAATATAGTGGCTAAGAAGTACTTTTGGGTCGAAGTTTAAGTTCTTAAAAATAAAATATGTTTATTTTTCCGAATTTTTTTGGTGTCTAATAGTCCGATCGACTGCTGTAATTCTGTTTATGCATTTTATAGTAGGATTTTTGTCAAGAATATTTACCTATTGCATGGCCTATCGGCCAACGTAGGTACCTTATTATGTTAAATTATCTACATTATTTCAGTAGTAAATTAAGTACTTTGAACAGAAATCTAAATTTATTCTAAGTTATTGATTTTTTCTGACCAGTTTGTTTATCTCTATAAATATATTCTTTATTTATTTAGAGTGTATAGGTATAGAGCCTTTGATATTATATAATTATATTATATAATATAGTTATATTATATATTTTTCACTAATTTTCTTGTTTATTTACAGATTTTAGAAACAATAAAAATCAAAGAGAGAGATGGACATATGCTTCATTGTTACTGAAAAAGTACATGTTTATAGACAAAGCGATAAAATCCCATATAATACAGTATAAATATAATAACAATTATAAATAAATATCCAACATTATGTTTAATACAATGGTGACTAAATCATTGGTTAAATACTACTACTCTACTATAGAGATTTTCAGAAACATAAGTACATATAAACAGTAATGTCCTATGAAAAAGCTTATTAAAAAAAAGTGAAAAAATTTGTATGAAAAAAAAGATTTCACATTTCAATGTTGTTAGGGAAACGAAGTATTTCAATTCTTTAGTATATCTGCTTTATTTGTTTACTGATAATTTAAATAGCGCTAAAACTGTTAAAAATTATTTTTTCTATAATGTTAAATAGTTATATTTCCATCTGCATTTACAAAATTGTTTTATAGTCACATCCAATTATTTTGCAGTTAATCTAGGATATAATAATGTAGGCTTTCGAGTCGGATTCAACATAACTGGAAATATTAAATCTCCTGGTCTTTTTTGTTAACTAACTGCGATTTAACTTAAACTCCAAGTTTCATTTGTTAAATCGGAAAAGTACTATTCTTATTTTTCTGGAAAAAGTTATTTAAATTCCTATGAACTTCTAATTAACTCTATTACTGAATCACTGAAACCGTCTTGTTTCATATGAAAACATAAACAGCAATACACAAACAACAATAATATCTGTAATATTAAAAACCCACATAATGATTTTAAAGAACATTTATTTTTTTTGTTTTTGTTATATAGCTATATAATTATTTTAAAATCATAAACTCAGACAATTTAAGTTAAATGATTTGTATCAAAATTTTTGATGTAACTTTATATTTGTTGTAAAAAATGTTCAAAACATTATTTCTTAAGAATACTAATTTAATGCGTACCAGGAACATTAAATTCTTTTATTAATTTTACTTTGGCAACATTGTAATTTTTGGTCTCAAAGTGTATAATAATGGAAATCTTTTTTAAAATTGGCTCCGCCCTAAACCACGCCTTTTGGCCTCAATCTGAAGACTTAAAACCTAAAATTTTCGGATATCAGTGAGTCCATGGCCTCAATGTGTCAAATTGGCTCCAATCGTCCGTTACGCGGACAAATTGTGGCCCCAAACTGTCGATAGGAGGTATATATATATATATATATATATATATATATATATATATATATATATATATAATATTAAAGGTTTTTTTGAGGTAAGCAGTCAAATAAAAAAGGGCAATTAATGTAAACTCTTTATATTTGCGAAGCTTTCGAAAATGTTTATTCTCTTCTTCAGCACAAACTAAAATTATAATAAACTTTTAACATTATATTATAATAGATAAATTAAAAACTTACTATCGTGAGGTTAAATAATTTTTTTTGGCCTCATATATATATAACTTGTAAGTTTCTTGGGTTTGCAGCAATAATGAAAGAGTACTCTTTTAAGTTATTTATTCCAAGCTTTCGGTTATGATTATAACCATCATCAGGGAGCTACAATATTGTTAACATATTATATAAAATGTATAATTAAATTAATTTGAAACTTACAACTTATTGAGATTGTATCATCCAAGATGTTAAAATCATTAAAAAAACAGCACAAAACATGTTAAAAAACCTTTTCTTCGTGAATTGTAGTTATTAAAAACTTCCAACAAGAAAACATTTCACCGTAAAACACACATTATATAAATTATTATCATTATTACATTCCACCGGTTGAATGTGGTAATGATGCCACGTGGTAAAACAGAATAGGTTAAAGGTTAAAGTTCAACTTCATATTAATGCTCCGAGAGTGACATTGCGATCCCCAACACACCACAGAACACAAGGACCATAGAACGAATGAGTTGATGTTTGGCTAATGAGACCAATTTAGCAACCAACTCATCGTATCAGGCCACAGGAACTGAAGCGGAAGAGAAGATTGAAATGCCAAGGTCAAAGCAGTTGAAATTATTACAAGTACAACATTAAAATAAATGATTCATTATATATATATCAATTATAAAGACTTATGAACAAATGTAAGTTGAAGACTTAGAATTTGTTAATGTGTAACATGAATTGTAATAATTAAAGAAAAGGTATTTATATAACAAAAAAGTATTACAATTTAATTTTAGAACAAAATTGTTCAACAGAGGACCCAATGCAACACCAAAAGTCCCAACAGAAGAACAGACAAGGCAAGAAGATCCCCATTATAGGCTAATGAGACCAATGGCTAATGAGACCATCTGGGGTTCCTTACCATATCAGTCCATCCGAAAAGAGCCAAGGTGCAACAACTGGATACTCATCTGTAACATTATGTATTTTTATAAATCCCAATTAAACCAATTAAAGAAAATTTTATTATATAATCTCATTGTATTGACTTATATAATTAAGAAAAGGGAAACGAATTTCAAAAAAGGGGTAATATCAACTTAAAAGAGTTTGAAAATTGATTTGCAACACATAACACCACAACTGTACCTAATGACAGGATAGGGGACTCTAATTTTTATTTAAAAAAATTGGCTAATGAGACCTTTGGCTAATGAGACCAAATAGAGACCCTGTGATCTGTCACCACGCAACAGGGGTGCAAGTGAATCCGCAATATGTATTTAAAAATCAAGAGAGATATCATGGTCACGTTTTTCAACATCAATAAAAAGTAAATATGAAAACATTTGATTTAGATGTCCAATATCAGATGTATGATTCATTGAATTTTTATTTTGGCATATGTGAGCCATCTCCAGAAAAAGCCTCTTAACAGTGTTACTCTCCCGGTCCAAAACTCTAACATTGTTATAATCTATTACATGATCATTGTTTATATATATATATATATATATATATATATATATATATATATATATATATATATATTGTAATGTTTAAATATTTGACAATAGTATAATGGTTATAATATCAACAAAAGTTGTTTAATATTATTAATATTAATGATATTGTATTATTTTATTGTATATTTTGTGTATTTGTAAGAAAATTTTAAGTCAGAAATTATTTTATTATGTAATGTAACAATATTATATTTTGTACATAAATATGTTATTTAAAATTTACTAGAAACTTCGCGAATATTGAATATGTAATGTGTAAAAAAAAAGACAGATAATGTGTAAATAGGAGACAGATATATTTTTCTATATTTTATTTTGGAATGATCGATGATAGACGAAGTAAGAATGTCTTGTTATAAATAGGAAAGAAAGAGATACACATATTTTCCCAGAAATGACTAATCTCTAGAACAAAAAAACGAAGTTTCTAGAAAGTTTGAAACCTATAAAAGACTTGAACAGAGGTCGTAAAGAAAGGTAGGAGTAGTATATAATTGTTAGTCAAACATTGAAGATCTGAGTGTGAACAGTCAATTTGAACAAACAGTTTTTAAAGTAGTTATTATAACAAAGTGTTAAATAGTAACGTTAAGAATATAAAGTAAAACAATCAAAAAGTAAAATAAAGTGCCAAAAAAGGGACATTATAAGAACTAATCAAAAAAGTGAAATTAAAAAATTTTCGAAATAATACTTTTATCTTTGTCAACAACATTATTTAACCTGGCACTGGATTATGTGCTAAAAAATTTGAGCAAAGGAAATTTAAGAACAAAGGGAGGACAAATAATAGCATATGCGGATGATATAGCACTTGTAACAAAAAACAGAAAAGTTATGGAAGAAATGCTGCATGAGATAATAAAAGAAGGAGAAAAAATGGGACTTATAATAAACGCAGAAAAAACTAAACTACTTAGATACAGAAAAAAATGCGAAAACAAATTTATAAAGATTGGGAACCAAACTTTTCAAGAAGTTAACAAAATAAAATACTTAGGGGTAACTATATCCAGCGATGGCGACAAAGAGACTGAAATCAAAGAAAGAATAGCAACGACAAATAAAGTATTACAAGCTAACAAGAAACTGTTAAGAAGTAACATTCTTAGCAAAAGAACTAAATTAAGGATATACAAAACAATAATCAGGCCAGTAATGTTGTATGGAGCAGAAACATTGACAATGACAAAAAAACAGCAGGAAGATTTGAGAATACAAGAACGCAAAATATTGAGAACAATTCTAGGACCAAAAAAAATAGGAGATGATTATATCAGACGGACAAACGCGGAATTATCACTTGAATTAGAAAAGGATATAGTAAGAAAAATTAAAGAGCAAAGAATAAAATGGTTAGGACACATATGGAGAGCAGATTCAAACTCTACTATAGTTTCAATGATCGAGTGGAACCCTTGCAGTAAGCGCAGAAGAGGAAGACCTAAAACAACATGGTTGCAGGAAGTAGTATACGACCTTAACAGCATAGGAATAAAAAAATGGAAGGAGAAAACTCAGGACAGGAAACAATGGCAGTTGATAGCTGAAAAAGTATAAATGAGAACAAGAGGATTAATCCACCTCAAAAATCGGATTTAGAAAGCTTGGAAAGCGGCGCAACTCCTACGGGGGTGTTAAGCCAATATATATATATATATATATATATATATATATATATATATATATATATATACTTTTATATCAAATACACAAATACAACTCCTGGACTAATAAAATATAAACTTCAAACGAACATAACTAGTGCTGAAATATTTTATATGTTGGCACAATTGCGCCATGTTGCCGCGTTTTAACATGGCGTAGTATTTTAGTAAAATAAAAAGATAAATGTTATAGAAACTTCGTTTGACATTTACTAGATTTAAATACTATTTAAAATGCTTGGCAACATTATCCCGTTCTGACAGCTGTGACGTGCAATTATATTTATATAAGACAATAACTATTCTTCTACAATGGGAATTTTCATGCAATAGAATTTATTGTGTTGCTCTAAAATAACAAAGTATTTATTAAACATACATTTATCAAACAGTAGTTTACAAGTTAACCAAAAGTTAGCTTACCTAAAATAACAAAGAAACGACAATTAAAGTCTATTGTCCATTTTCCTTTTAATAAATTAATATAACATAAATGAAATTATTATATTTGTCAAATTGACAGTTCTATTTCCTTCATAACACTTAGCTCCATCTAGCGAGTAACAAACAACAACAATTTTTAAACTATTTCACCAGCAAGGGTATATAGTGTAGATGGACAGATAATATGTAAGAAACATAATATTTTTCTTTACATCTCCCTCCTTTAGCAAGAAAATTTTCCAAAAATTTTCATTCACAGAGTATGATAGTCCATCTTAACCATAAAATATTATATTAATCATTATTAGATTATTTCACTTGTACATATATATTTTTTGTCTTATGTTGGAATTGATTTAGGTATTGGTATTATCTTCGTAATGTGAAATAGATTTAACTCTGACTTCTTGTGACCTGTATCAATCCTATATATCGAATTTGATATATTTTCTATGATTTTAAATGGCCCTATCTTAAGCTCATCTAATTTATGTATATTTAATTTATTACCGTTCTCCACAAAGACCGTATCACCTGTATTTAAGTCAACTTTAGTCCTACTTTAATCAAATATTTCCTTATTGTAGTTATGGGATTTTATTGAATTCTTAAATGCTTTTTCCCTGTCTTTTATCCATTCTGATTCTGTTGTACTAGTTTTAAGTTGCTGTGGCAAATAGGAAACGTCTGTACCATCTAATAAATATCTTGGTGCAAACCCAGTAACCGAATGTTCTGTTCTATTATAATTTTCCACACACTTATGAGCAATGGTCGTCCATGCTGTTTTTTTATTATTGTCATTGATAACACACCTAATTTTGTTTACTAACGTTTGGTTTAATCTTTCATTTAAGCCATTGGAAAACGGAGCATTTACTGCAGTGAAAACCATTGATATTGATTTTTCATTAAGAAATGTTTTAAATTCTTTTGAGTTAATCCCTGGGTATTGGTCTGTGAGGAGCACTTCTATTTTATAGGAATCTGTTACCTTATCGATTAGCTTAATAAAATCATTAGCACTTTGGCTTTTTGAAGTAGTTATATAAGCATATCGCGTGAAATGGTCCACTAGGAGGTGCATGTATCTTTTAGTAGATCGCGAGCCTCCAAAGCCTCCAATCGTATCTATGGAGACAATTTCAAAAGGTTTTTTAGCTGGACCTAAATGTGACAGAAGACCGTATTTATCATAAACCCTCGTTTTATTTTTAATACAAATGTCACAATTTTTACAGTGTTCCTTAATATTTAACGTTAATTTTTTTGCTGTATAAAATGGACTAATTTTGTTTTGCATTTGTTTTACTCCCAAATGACACATGTCTCCATGTACTTCTTTAATAATTTTTTTACTGTATTCTTCTGATATAATAATTTTTTCCCGGTTTTTTACTTTTTTCCAATATAAATTATTTTTTGATGTTAGTTTTGTTTTATTTTTTTGGATTTCTTCATTATTTTCTTGATCAGCAATAATATCATTCAATGTTATCATGTTTACGATTTTTAATTGTTCATCTTTGTTTTCACTTGCATCTAACACCGGATTTCTACTTAAACAGTCAGCTTCTAAATTTTCCTTCCCCGGAGAATATTTTATTTTAAAGTCGTACTGTGATAAGTAGTATGTTAAGTCTCCTAATTCGTCGTCTGTCCTAGATTTAATATTTAAGTTTTCTAATGGTTTATGATCACAATATACTGTAAACGGTCTACCTATAAGCCAGTATTGCCAATAACGTACCGCTTCCTTTATAGCCAAACATTCTAAATAAATAGCTTTTTTTTTCTTTTGTTTTTGATTTAATTTCTTAGAAAAGTATGCCACTGGCTTATTTTTTCCATTAGGTTGTGTTTGTTTTAAAACTGCCCCTATACGTTCTAAAGATGCATCTGTGTGAATATTTATCGGTAAATTTGGATCAAATATTTCTAAGATCGGTTGTGAACATAGTAGGTTCTTTATATTTTCAAAAGATCTTTGGCAATCTTGAGACCAGATAAATCTTTGATTTTTGCGTAGTAAATTGTGAAGAGGCTCTAAAATGATGGCACTATTCGGCAAATACTCATGATAAAAGTTAATTTTTCCCAAAAACTGTCTAATATTTTTCTGCGTCTTTGGAATTGGAAAGTCTTTGATTGAAGCTAAATTGTCTCTTATCGGTCGTACTGTGTTATTTTGTATTATATGTCCTAGATATTTAACGGAGTCTGAAGCAAATGTACATTTTGTAATTTTTAACCTAAAACCTTCTTTTTGTATAGCTTCTAATAATTGTGTTAGATAATTAATATGTTCTGAAAAAGTTGAAAATATAAGTATATCATCTATATAATTGACTGCAAAATTGTTAAGTTTGTATTTTCTTAAAATATTACTTAGTACTCTTTGAAAAATAGCAGGTGATGTCTTTAATCCAAAGGGTAAGCAAGTCCATTGATAGTGACCCTCCTGTGTTACAAAAGCAGTTTTTCCCCTATCTTCAACTCTTAGCGGAATAGACCAAAACGCTGAATTAATGTCTAGAGTGGAAAAATATTTCGAATTTCTGGTCTTGATTACCAAATCGTCGATCAGTGGAAAAGGTTGAGCTTGAGGTATCACTATTTTATTTAGATCTCTAAAATCTATACACAATCTCGATTTTCGGTTATCTTCTTTTTTAAAAGCTAATGTTACTGGTGCCGCGAATGGGCTATAAGACTCCTCAATTAAGTTTCTGTCAAGTAACTTGGCTATTTGTTCTTCTATTTCCTTCTTGTCTTCGACAGCATCTATAAGGTCGTTTACAACAATATTTGTCTATGATTAAATCAATACGTGCTTCATACTCTCTGACTGTACCTATGTTATACTTGTTCTTTGCAAATATTGACTTATACGTGTCTATCAGTTTGTGTATTTCTAAACTCTGCGAATGATCTATATTTCCAAGACTTACCTTGAAATCTTCCTCTTTTATATGTTCATTGAAATTTATTGAACATGAGTTTGTTTCATTCTTCACCTCCATAGAAGTGTTGGTATTATTTTCATCCTTCTGCATTGATGCTTCTTTTTCACTATTAAATTTATGTTTTTGCGAAATTCTTAAATCTTCATCCTGAATTAATTTGAACTGTTTTATGAGATGAAGTCCAATTAAAAATTCATATTTAAATTCTTCTCCATCAATTATAAAAACATCAGCTTTATCTTCAATATCAAAAATTTTTATTGTAATAGTTGTCAAACCAATTGCTTTTTTAACACCATTAATTGTAATTAAATCACCACCATTTGAATTATACTTTTCTGCTTCTTTAAGTCTTATTAGTTTGGAATTAATTATTGAGACATTTGAGCCAGAATCGTATATTCCATTTATTTCTAATTTTGTGTTTAATAACAGTTTGACTTTTATTAATGGTGTTATTATTAGTTTTTTATATTATTGTCATTAAGTTCAACGTCAATCACGGAATTATTTACGGCCTTACTGTAGCTTTTCTTCAGTTTATTTTCTTCCTTTGGTTTGAACCAACATTTCTCTTCTGGGTGGAACCTAACACCTTTGTTTAAATTCTCGCAGGTGTTACACGGCTTTATTTTCTCAGTCTTTTCTTTATTGTTATAAATATTTCGTTTATATTTGTTAAAATTTTTCTTGATACCCGAATTTTCATGTTTCCCGATTTCTTTGTAGAGGTTTGCAGTTGTCTTTACAGTTTCCTTATCTATTTTATCTATTAGATAATCTGGTAGTCCTATTACTATAAGATTTATCATTGTCTTAACATCAATATTTTTGTTCACTTCTAATAACAATCTTTCCTTCTTTGTGGCATATTCCAACAAGGATCCCGTTTGAAACCGAAATGTAAAAGCATATTTTACTTGAGACCACCCCTTACTTCCATAAGTCTCGCAAAAATTTTCTTTCCAGTCCGCCCATTCAGAATTCACCGTCAACTTTATTAACATACTACCATACCAATCAAGACATTGTTTTTCCAACATATGTTTTAATATTTCAATTTTTTCGTTGTCGTTTATAACTTTGAATCTTGCACATTCACTTTCAAACTCGCTTATCCATTGGTAAGCATTCAATGTTTTATTTGTAAATTTCTCAATCACAAATTTTTCAGCGGTTTTTCCTATAATCTCTTTCTCTTGGACATAATTATTATTGTTATTTTGTGATGAAAAAGTAGATTCAGTTGAAATTTCTTCTAAATATTGGTCACCAAACTGTACATTCCTGCCTTCATCTAAATATATTTCCCTTAATTCGGTATTTAAGGGAATCCATACTGCACGGAATTGGTGCCTTTTTTTAAGTGAATTACTGATTTTCGCAAATACTTCTGAAGCTATTATGGCATCGTGCTTTCTGGCAGGTTTCAATTCGTCTGGAACTTCAAAAATACGGCCGTCCGGTGTTTCAATAGACGTTATACATATGATGTTTGTTTTCCCATCTGAGGAACCTTGGACTACAAATTTAAATCGTAATTTCTCCATTTTGTGTGATATTAACTAAAATTGTCGTTTTATAAGACAATAACTATTCTTCTACAATGGGAATTTTCATGCAATAGAATTTATTGTGTTGCTCTAAAATAGCAAAGTAGTTATTAAACATACATTTATCAAACAGTAGTTTACAAGTTAACCAAAAGTTAGCTTACCTAAAATAACAAAGAAACGACAATTAAAGTCTATTGTCCATTTCCCTTTTAATAAATTAATATAACATAAATGAAATTATTATATTTGTCAAATTGGCAGTTCTATTTCCTTCATAACACTTAGCTCCATCTAGCGAGTAACAAACAACAACAATTTTCAAACTATTTCACCAGCAAGGGTATATAGTGTAGATGGACAGATAATATGTAAGAAACATAATCTTTTTCTTTACATTTATACTAGACAAGCCATATATATTGTAATATTCACAAAATTTTCTATTCGAAATAAATTAATTATTATTTATTATTATATGTTTTATGTTTTTATTTATTGTAATTATATTTGTGGGATTAAAAAAATTATTTAATTGTGTATATTTTAATTTAATTTTACTTTATTTTCATTTTATTTATCACCCTTTCTTTTAATATTTAATATTACACTATTTAATACTTCTTCAATCTACTTATAGCTTTCAACAAACTTAATTTCCTATGTTTAGTTATAATTTAAAATTTATTGAAATTATGATTTACCTTGTATATAAATTGTATGAGCATAAGAAAACTCTATACCTTCAGTAGTCGGTTCAATTGATTTAAAACAAATTTAATTTACTTTTATTAATGATATAGTGAATGCACATATAAATCTTAATACAACCCTGTTTTTTTTTTTAAATTATTGACCTTCAAACATTATGAGATTATAAAATATCGATTCTTTCTTTGAAGCTTATACATCGATTTAGTTTATTTCTCGCTACTTCAGTACTAGTTCAAATTTGGTTAGTTCAGATTTATTATCATTTGTCATTGAAGATTTCAATCATATCACTCACAGTGCAATAATCACATGTCCACTTTATATCTTATTACATATGCTGTTATTAAATAAATTTAATATTTTAGATATATTCAAGCTCATCAGGATGATCATAGCCATACCCATTGCTATAAATATTCAGACTACTTTCTATTACTACCTATAAGTAACTTTTTATTTCAATATACACTTATTACTACCTCTTTTTGTCGTATAAGTTATTTATTACTTTATTAACTCTAAAATCATAACTTATAATATATAATGATTTGTACTAATGATATTTCATGTTTTGTTGATACCACAACTTAATTTATAACTCTTATCTAATATTCCTTAATGAAACATCAGCCTAATGATAATATGTAAACATTGATTGTCTCAAATAATATACTTTATTTTCGTCCTGTGTTTTAGGTATTGTTACAATTTAATACAAGATTCGACATCTAACAAGAAGATAATCCAACCATACTTCTGAGACATAGTATTTCTTACTCAAATTATTGTTGGAATCAAATTTGTTATTGTTGGAATCAAATTTATTAAGTGTTCTTAGTTAATTGTGTATAAGTTCAATTAAAGAAGCTTTGAAATTCATCTCTTTGAAGGGTTTTTTACAATAACATATCCTTTTTTTTTAAATAAAACATAGACTGTTTTAACAAATAAGGTAAGATTATTTTGATAGTGTTGACTCCGTTTGTGTTAATATATATATTGTTTTCCATAATTCAGTGTTTTTTTTGTTATTATTCTCCGTAGCTATGCCGTACTGATGAAGTCTAAGGAGACAGAAACACGTGTCTACGGCTGCATTAGTGGGCTTAACCCAATATCTTCATTTTATATATATATTAATATGGTTTATTTTTGGCTAATTTTTATATTTTAATTTGTTTGTTTTAATTTATCAATAGCCCCTCGTTGGTTCTGTCAATTTATAATGATTTAATTAGTTTGATTTTGTTGTTTTATAATCTTAATGTAATATAAAGTTTACTTTTTCTTTTGTATTTCTATAGTTGGGCGCCTTATCAAAATTTTAAGCTAGCTCAGTCTACTTAATTTAAAATTGAAATTTAAAATCTGACTCTCATCTTGGGTAGGATCCAAAGTTAAAATAAATATTTAAATATCATAACACAATGAATTTAATATCAAATGTTTTAAAAGAACTCATACAAATAAAATATAAACACTATCAATTGGTTTCCATATGCTTATTACAATGAAATTTATAAATATCCTGATATGATAGAAATGGAGATGATATACAAAAAATTAATTTACAGTCACAACAAAATAAAAACAAAAATATAAATCCTTAACTATCGGACGTACAGTCGGCTTTAAAATAGCATATACATGTTAAATGTGAATTTCCTTTACCTACCGAAGTTATAAAAACACCCTGCTTAGGAGTGGCGATTTTTAAAACGCCTACAATTAGGTATAATACACAGGCAATTTTTCAATAGAATACCCTCTCTGTTTAACATTAAAGATGTGGGCATGGACAACTGTTTGACTGATTTCAAATTTATTATTATTTAAACCGTGATTGGTTTATAGGCGACCCTTAAAATGAATTGAATGCAAGCGATTTTAGTTTGAAAATGTATATGCTATTCTGAAGCCGATAGTACCTTGTATTACAAAGTCCTTTTGAATAATTGAAATTGTCAAACGGAAAGTAACGAACACTCAGATCGGCTTCTCCTTCGTCTGCTATCGGAAATACAAATCATACAAATGACAAGATGGCTACCCAGGTCCCATTGTGGAAATGTCATTTGAATTTAATCTTATAAATTCTATTGGAATCCGTCTTTGTTTTGTCCAATTTATTACTTTGGTAAGTAATTTAATAATGTTAGAATACTTTTATGCATGTATTTTTGATATTATGTATTAATTTAACATGAACTGATTTTTTTTTATTAATACAAACTTTTTTTAGCAATTAATTAATACATACGATGTTAATGGAGCTGCTACCAGAGTGATAAGAGAGTGAATCATCGATTTCTTGGCCTTTTTATAGGCTTCCAGGAAAATGACAAATATGACGTAATTTTGGGATTCAATTGTTCATTCTGTCCAAAATTTAACCAAAATTCTCGAATATCAAGGTAATAAATTTACAAATCTAATAGTATCTTTGATAACGTACAGTGAAATCTTATCCTTATATTTACTAAAAATCCATTTATATAATTTTTAATTGAATTCTTCCTATGAAATTTTGGATTTGAAATAGACAAATTTCTTAAGCTGTCAATTTATTCTAGACTTTCAAAATTTGAATTTAAACTATCAATTGTACTTAAAATTACTATAAATCCATTAAACTAGTCCTATTTTAACTGATAACTACTATTTTAAACTCTAACAACTAAAATTTAAACTTTTAAGAGATTCTATTATTTGTATTACTTACACACTATAAAAGATGAGAACTTCAGTGTTATCAAAGACTCACAGCTTACAATTAATATAAAAAATTTACCTAATTATCCTACATACATTTTTGTTACATAAAATGTCTTTTATTAATGTTTATAAACTAAGCTTTTCAATAGTCATTTCACTATTCACAATCTAAGTGTTTAATCATAAGTTTGTTTGATTAAGTCCTGATGATGGTCTAAGACCGAAACTAGTCGCGCATATTTATGGTTTTACCATTAAATTTATTGTGGTTTGAATTAGTGTTTTATTGATAATTTAATAATTAGTAAATCTTAATTTCACAATTCTGGGCTAATACAAAAAACATACAATGTAAGGTATAAACGTTTAAGGTCGATATGCAATCAAAAATAAGAGAATAAATTTGTACCTCATTCTCTGGTGGTCTATTTTGATCAGATTTTCATGTTCTACGGGCTCGATTTAGTCGATCTAACAAATTTAAAAAATGTCAATGAGACCAAAAAAATATTTGAATAAATGAAAATAAATGTTTATTTATCGAAAAATTTTAATTTTCAATCAACCCCTTCTTTGCTTCATGCAAAATAATGATAATTCCGTGATAATAATTTAATTGAATTTTTTATTAATATTTCTTTATGAAGTCAGGACGGCATACAAAGGCGACTCGCGGCGCGTAGGAAGTCACTTTATTTTAGCAAACAGTTTTAAAAGGAACAGAGCGCTGAAAAGAATTGAAAGGTAAAAGTGAATACAAATGTGTAACAATAGAGTGGTATAAATAAATTAGAATTGATATACCAGGTGTATATAAATTAAGTAGATTTAAATGAATTATTTTAAGTGTGTATTTTAGTAAATAAATATATAGTAGTTAGCCATAGTGTGTATAATTTATCCTACTCACAAAAACAGTATAAATTAATAAGAAACATTATGTTGGAGATTCAAAAATAAATATTTTATATTTTACATTTCATTTTATGGAATGTTATTTATTATTTTTAATAAACCTAAAAGGAGGTAATAAAATAATAAAGATATTTTGAAAAGGGATTTTAATCCCAAACAAACATTTATTTATTAAGGTTTCCAAACTAAGTTTATTATCTTACAACACTCTTTTTAATAAAGGATTATATCATCTGTTCTACAGATGACCAACTACCAAACATTCTTTGTTTAATACCAAACAAAAGGTTGAAATGGAACACAAGAATATTTTTCAATATAGTTCTTCGATAACCTTAATAGAGTAAAGATCTTTCGTCTAATAAAGTAAAATAAATATATTAAATATACAAAAAGACATTTTTATTTAAACGAGTTATTCCCATTTCTCAACAGGTTATGGGCCCAGGATACTCGCTTTAATTTAGTGAAAATATTAAGTGAAAATATGAAAAGTTATTCATTAAAAAGGAACATTAAAGCCTTTGATGGTGAAAAGTACAGTGTGTGGAAGTTTAGAATACGTGCGCTATTAACAGAACATTATCTGATTAAAATTATAGACCAGGACATTCCAGAAAGATCACGCAGCTAAAAATATTATTGTGGAATATTTAGCAGATTCATTTTTGGGGTATGTTAAACCAGAATTAAGTGCAAAAGAAATTATTAAAAATTTAGACAAAATATACGAGAGAAAGAGTTTAGCTACTCAGTTAAATTTAAGAAAGAAATTATGAAGTCTTAAATTACAAGGAGAAAACAAACTGTTAAAACATTTTAATATATTTGACGATATAATTTCTGAATTGATAGCTGCTGGAGCAAAATTAGATGAGGCAGATAAAGTATCTCATCTCTTACTGACACTACCTAATTCATATAATGGTGTGATCACGGCAATAGAAACTCTTTCAGAAGATAATTTGACTTTAGCTTTTGTCAAAACAAGACTTCTTGATCAAGAAATAAAATTAGAAAATGAAAATCGAGATACAAGTAGAAAAGTCCTTCATGTAGAATCTTTTAAAAAAAAAGAAAAACATTTAATCCAAATTGATTGTACTAACCCTTACTTTTTGGAAGTCCATCTTATTAAGGATAATAAAAAACTCTTTGTTTTAACAAAACTTCCAATATTTATTTAAAAACTGCTTTTTTAAAAGACTCAATGACAGCCGTTTCGCTAGACAACTAGCATCGTCAGATTGACATATTGAAGTTACTATTTATTTTTGTAGCTAGGTACCTGATGTTTATTAGGTAGTTATAAGGCTAGACCAAGTATGGAAGTAATAAGACATAACAATATTAAAGCCTAGATGTTATTAGCCCTAAGGGATTATCCTGGATGTATTTCCCTCTAAGATCAGTATAACTGTGCAATGATATAGAAAAACTAGGAAGTAAGATTTAACGAACATTTAAGAGCATATAGATTAAAACAACCAGATAAGTCAAATTATGCAAAACACCTACTTGAACATCCAACCTCACTCTTTCACACCAATGACATCCAAATACTACACATTTGTAATAAAAAACAAAATTTAGATTTTCTTGAAGAACTTAAATAAGAAGACATCTAGCAGATCCACAATTTAAAGTTGTTAATGAACAAATAAATCTGGGAAGTTCTCCACTTTTAAAGTGTTTGCTTTGATTGAGTCTTCATTTTATACATAGATAAGACGTAATTCTAACACAAATATATTAAGTTATTGTAAAGATCAGCATGATATAGTTTTTTCCTGGTTTTTCTATATCATTGCACAGTTATACTGATCTTAGAGGGAAATACATCCAGGATAATCCCTTAGGGCTAATTACATCTAGGCTTTAATATTGTTATGTCTTATTACTTCCATACTTGGTCTAGCCTTATAACCACCTAATAAACATCAGGTACCTAGCTACAAAAATAAATAGTAACTTCAATATGTCAATCTGACGATGCTAGTTGTCTAGCGAAACGGCTGTCATTGAGTCTTTTAAAAAAGCAGTTTTTAAATAAATATTGGAAGTTTTGTTAAAACGAAGAGTTTTTTATTATCCTTAATAACATTTAATCCAAATAATAATTGGAAAAAAAAATCTTTTTTAAATAGAGGAAATAATAAACTTAAAAATAATAGTAAATCCCTAATAAAATATCATCATTGTGGAAGAAAGGGTCATTATAAAAATAAATGTTATTATTATTTAAAAGAACAAAAATATAACAAATTTAGAAACAGTAAAACCATAAAAACTGTTCAAACAGTCCAAATAAATGAGTCAAAAGAGGATCAATCAAATTTCGCATTTATGACAGGTGAAAATACGAATGTAATTACAAATAATAATAAAATAAAGTTTATTTTGGACTCGGGAGCTTCAGACCACATAATAAATAGAGAAGATTTAGTTGGAGATTTTAAGGAACTTCAGCCACCAATCAAAATTTCTATTGCAAAGAATGAAATCTTCATCTAAGCAACAAAAAGAGGAACGCTTAGGTTAATCAGCGAAATGGGTACCGAAGGAATTTTGGAAATCGTTTTCTTCTGTAAAGATATTCCTCACAATTTGATGTCTGTTCCTAGAATGCAAAGAAGTGGACTAACTATCATTTTCGATAATAAAGGTGTAGTAGTTACCAAAGAAGGTAAAGCTGTAATAAAAGGTAAGCCCTTAAATAATTTAATAATTGTTGATTTCATAATTAATGAAAGAATTATTAATACAGCTAATAAATTAATAGATTATCATATATGGCATCAAAGATTAGGTCATATAGGTAAAAATAAATTTTTAGAATTGAAAAATAAACAAATGGTAGAAGATGTAGTTCAAATTAAAAATATTTTACCAACATAAATTATGTGAATCATGTATAAACGGTAAACAATCACGGTTACCATTTAATAAAGAAAAAAACAAAAACTACATTAGGCGACCATTATTTATAGTTCATTCTGATGTTTGTGGTCCAATCACTCCTACCACAATGGATGATAAATACAAATCCGATGTATTTTCAATGTTTAAAGATTATGTAGCTAAAAGTGAGGCTCACTTTAATTCAAATTTAGTAAATTTATATATTGATAATGAAAGGGAATACTTATCTAACGATATGAAAGATTATTGTATACAAAAAGGAATTAAGTTTCATCTAACAATTCCACGAAATTCTCAATTAAATGGTGTGTCCGAAAGAATGATAAGAACGTTAAACGAAAAAGCTCGAGCTATGCTAATTGGTGCTAATCTAAATAAAATATTTTGGGGTAAAGCAGTATTAACTGCTACTTATTTAATTAATATAACACCAACAAGAGCTTTTTAACAAACAAAAACACCATACGAATCGTGGCATTATAAAAAACCACAAATAAAATATTTAAAAGTTTTTGGTTCTACTGTATTTGTACATAATAAAACCAGTAAAACAAAATTTGATAATAAATCATGGAAAGGAATACTGGTAGGTTACGAACCAAATGGATATCTGGTTTGGAATGAGGAGAAACAGAAATCTATAACTGTTAGAGATGTGATTGTTGATGAAACGAGTTTCTTAAAAACAAGACCTATTTCAAAATTAAAAACTAATAATTTTGATTACAATTTAAATAATGATTCTGTATGTAATAATAAATTAAGTAATGAATCAACATCTATACATGAAGTAGATGAATCTAAAATTTTTGATAAAGAAAAATTAGAATTTAATCAAAATAAAGTACCTGAGAAAAGAATTAAATTAGATTTAGAAAATGGGGAAATCATTAAAAATGTAGAAAGTCAAGTAATTAATAAACCAAAAAGAAGTGAAAGAATTAAAAACAAACCACCTATTTCATATAACGAAAGTATACACGAGCACATGATGTGTGCTCAATCACTTATATGTACGATCCCAACTTCATATGAAGAAATAAAAAATAGGGAAGATAGGGAGCAGTGGGTACAAGCAATACAAGAAGAGATAAATTCATTAAAAATTAACAAATCTTGGGTACTAGTAAAACAACCAGAAAATAAAAATATTATAGATTGTAAATGGGTGCTTGCAATTAAAAATAACGAATTTGGTAATCCAATGAGGTACAAAGCCAGACTAGTAGCTAAGGGGTTTGCTCAAAAATATCTAATTGATTATAATGAAACTTTTGCGCCTGTTGCTAGAATTACCAGTTTTAGAGTTATAATTGCATTTGCTAATCAATTTGATTTGATAATATATCATATGGATGTGAAGACACGGGTGAGAAGTAGGCTCCTAGCTCCAATACGGTAAAATTGATTTGGCAACTCCGCTCCGCTGAATATTCCGTCCAACAGTTACGAGTTAATATTAAAAATATATTATAACTTTATACCAATAAGTCTTAGTAGATAAAGATGTCCATAAATAAAATTTTGCACAGGGGTAGAAAAAACAATTTTCTTTCATCTGGCATATTCAAAAATTACTTACAAACGTTCCAAGTGGCCAAAAAATTGATTTTAAGGGAATTTTTGACGCAAATTCGGATATATCCTTTGGAGCTGTTGGATAGATGAAGATGTCCATAAATGAAATTTTGCACAAAGGTAGAAAAAACAATTCTCTTTCATCTGGCATATTCAAAAATTACTTACAAACGTTCCGAGTGGCCAAAAAATGGATTTTAAGGGAATTTTTTACGCAAATTCGGATATATCCTTTGGAGCTGGGGGGTAGATGAAGATGTCCATGAATAAAATTATGCACAGAGGTAGAAAAAACAATTCTCTTTCAACTGGCATATTCAAAAATTACTTACAAACGTTCCGAGTGGCCAAAAAATGGATTTTAAGGAAATTTTTTACGCAAATTCGGATATATCCTTTGGAGCAGGGGGGTTGATGAAGATGTCCATGAATAAAATTTTGCACAGAGGTAGAAAAAACAATTATTTTTTATCTGGCTTATTCAAAAATTACTTACAAACGTTCCGAGTGGCCAAAAAATGGATTTTAAGGAAATTTTTTACGCAAATTCGGATATATCCTTTGGAGCTGGGGGGTAGATGAAAATGTCCATGAATGAAATTTTGCACAGAGGTAGAAAAAACAATTTTCTTTTATCTGACATATTCAAAAATTACTTACAAACGTTCCGAGTGGCCAAAAAATGGATTTTAAGGGAATTTTTTACTCAAATTCGGATATATCCTTTGGAGCTGGGGGGTAGATGAAGATGTCCATAAATAAAATTTTGCACAGATGTAGAAAAAACAATTTTCTTTCTTTTGGTTTATTCAAAAATTACTTACAAACGTTCCGAGTGGCCAAAAAATGTATTTTAAGGGAATTTTTTACGCAAATTCGGATATATCCATTGGAGCTGGGGGGTAGATGAAGATGTCCATAAATGAAATTTTGCACAGAGGTAGAAAAAACAATTTTCTTTTATCTGGCATATTCAAAAATTACTTACAAACGTTCCGAGTGACCAAAAAATGTATTTTAAGGGAATTTTTTACGTAAATTCGGATATATCCTTTGGAGCTGGGGGGGTAGATGAAGATGTCCATGAATGAAATTTCGCACAGAGGTAGAAAAAACAATTCTCTTTTAACTGGCATATTTAAAAATTACTTACAAACGTTCCAGGTGGCCAAAAAATGGATTTTAAGGGAATTTTTTACGCAAATTCGGATATATCCTTTGGAGCTGGGGGGTAGATGAAGATGTCCATGAATAAAATTTTGCACAGAGGTATAAAAAACAATTCTCTTTATTCTGGCATAATCAAAAATTACTTACAAACGTTCCGAGTGGCCAAAAAATGTATTTTAAGGGAATTTTTTACGCAAATTCGGATATATCCATTGGAGCTGGGGGGTAGATGAAGATGTCCATAAATGAAATTTTGCACAGAGGTAGAAAAAACAATTTTCTTTCATCTGGCATATTCAAAAATTATTTACAAACGTTCCGAGTGGCCAAAAAATGGATTTTAAGGAAATTTTTTACGCAAATTCGGATATATCCTTTGGAGCTGGGGGGTAGATGAAGATGTCCATGAATAAAATTTTGCACAGAGGTAGAAAAAACAATTATCTTTCAAATGGCATATTTAAAAATTACTTACAAACGTTCCGAGTGGCCAAAAAATGTATTTTAAGGGAATTTTTTACGTAAATTCGGATATATCCTTTGGAGCTGGGGGAAAGATGAAGATGTCCATAACTGAAATTTTGCACAGAGGTAGAAAAAACAATTCTCTTTCATCTGGCATATTCAAAAATTACTTACAAACGTTCCAAATGGCCAAAAAATGGATTTTAAGGGAATTTTTTACGCAAATTCGGATATATCCTTTGGAGCTGGGGGGTAGATGAAGATGTCCATAAATAAAATATTGCACAGATGTAGAAAAAACAATTCTCTTTCAACTGGCGTATTCAAAAATTACTTACAAACGTTCCGAGTGGCCAAAAAATGGATTTTAAGGGAATTTTTTACGCAAATTCGGATATATCCATTGGAGCTGGGGGGTAGATGAAGATGTCCATAAATAAAATTTTGCACAGAGGTAGAAAAAACAATTCTCTTATAATTGACATATTCAAAAATTACTTACAAACGTTCCGAGTGGCCAAAAATGTATTTTAAGGGAATTTTTTACGCAAATTCGAATATATCCTTTGGAGCTGGGGGGTAGATGAAGATGTCCATGAATGAAATTTCGCACAGAGGCAGAAAAAACAATTTTCTTTTAACTGGCATATTTAAAAATTACTTACAAACGTTCCCAGTGGCCAAAAAATGGATTTTAAGGGAATTTTTTACGCAAATTCGGATATATCCTTTGGAGCTGTTGGATAGATGAAGATGTCCATAAATGAATCTTTGCACAGAGGTAGAAAAAACAATTCTCTTTCAACTGGCATATTCAAAAATTATTTACAAACGTTCCGAGTGGCCAAAAAATGGATTTTAAGGGAATTTTTTACTCAAATTCGGATATATCCTTTGGAGCTGGGGGGTAGATGAAGATGTCCATGAATAAAATTTTGCACAGATGTAGAAAAAACAATTTTCTTTCTTTTGGCATATTTAAAAATTACTTACAAACGTTCCGAGTGGCCAAAAAATGGATTTTAAGGGAATTTTTTACGCAAATTCGGATATATCCTTTGGAGCTGGGGGGTAGATGAAGATGTCCATGAATAAAATTTTGCACAGATGTAGAAAAAACAATTCTTTTTTAACTGGCATATTTAAAAATTACTTACAAACGTTCCGAGTGGCCAAAAAATGTATTTTAAGGGAATTTTTTACGCAAATTCGGATATATCCATTGGAGCTGGGGGGTAGATGAAGATGTCCATATGAATGAAATTTTGCACAGAGGTAGAAAAAACAATTTTCTTTCAACTGGCATTTTTAAAAATTACTTTCAAACGTTCCGAGTGGCCAAAAAATGTATTTTAAGGGAATTTTTTACGTAAATTCGGATATATCCTTTGGAGCTGGGGGGTAGATGAAGATGTCCATGAATGAAATTTCGCACAAAGGTAGAAAAAACAATTCTCTTTTAACTGGCATATTCAAAAATTACTTACAAACGTTCCAGGTGGCCAAAAAATGGATTTTAAGGGAATTTTTTACGCAAATTCGGATATATCCTTTGGAGCTGGGGGGTAGATGAAGATGTCCATGAATAAAATTTTGCACAGATGTAGAAAAAACAATTCTCTTTCAACTGGCATTTTTAAAAATTACTTACAAACGTTCCGAGTGGCCAAAAAATGTATTTTAAGGGAATTTTTTACGCAAATTCGGATATATCCATTGGAGCTGGGGGGTAGATGAAGATGTTCATAAATGAAATTTTGCACAGAGGTAAAAAAAACAATTTTCTTTCATCTGGCATATTCAAAATTTACTTACAAACGTTCCGAGTGGCCAAAAAATGGATTTTAAGGGAATTTTTTACGCAAATTCGGATACATCCTTTGGAGCTGGGGGGTGGATGAAGATGTTCATAAATGAAATTTTGCACAGAAGTAGAAAAAACAATTTTCTTTCAACTGGAATTTTTAAAAATTACTTTCAAACGTTCCGAGTGGCCAAAAAATGGATTTTAAGGGAATTTTTTACGCAAATTCGGATATATCCTTTGGAGCTGGGGGGTAGATGAAGATGTCCATGAATAAAATTTGGCACAGAGGTATAAAAAACAATTTTCTTTTATCTGGCATATTTAAAAATTACTTACAAACGTTCCGAGTGGCCAAAAAATGTATTTTAAGGGAATTTTTTAAGCAAATTCGGATATATCCATTGGAGCTGGGGGGTAGATGAAGATGTCCATATGAATGAAATTTTGCACAGAGGTAGAAAAAACAATTTTCTTTCAACTGGCATTTTTAAAAATTACTTTCAAACGTTCCGAGTGGCCAAAAAATGTATTTTAAGGGAATTTTTTACGTAAATTCGGATATATCCTTTGGAGCTGGGGGGTAGATGAAGATGTCCATGAATGAAATTTCGCACAAAGGTAGAA
This sequence comes from Ophraella communa, assembly GCA_035357415.1. Classification (NCBI taxonomy): domain Eukaryota; kingdom Metazoa; phylum Arthropoda; class Insecta; order Coleoptera; family Chrysomelidae; genus Ophraella; species Ophraella communa. Next base: position 36,933,953 of record CM068986.1, read on the forward strand.
AAAACAATTCTCTTTTAACTGGCATATTCAAAAATTACTTACAAACGTTCCAGGTGGCCAAAAAATGGATTTTAAGGGACTTTTTTACGCAAATTCGGATATATCCTTTGGAGCTGGGGGGTAGATGAAGATGTCCATGAATAAAATTTTGCACAGATGTAGAAAAATAAATTTTCTTTCTTTTGGCATATTTAAAAATTACTTACAAACGTTCCGAGTGGCCAAAAAATGGATTTTAAGGGAATTTTTTACGCAAATTCGGATATATCCTTTGGAGCTGGGGGGTAGATGAAGATGTCCATGAATAAAATTTTGCACAGATGTAGAAAAAACAATTCTCTTTCAACTGGCATATTTAAAAATTACTTACAAACGTTCCGAGTGGCCAAAAAATGGATTTTAAGGGAATTTTTTACGCAAATTCGGATATATCCTTTGGAGCTGGGGGGTAGATGAAAATGTCCATGAATGAAATTTTGCACAGAGGTAGAAAAAACAATTTTCTTTTATCTGGCATATTCAAAAATTACTTACAAACGTTCCGAGTGGCCAAAAAATGGATTTTAAGGGAATTTTTTACTCAAATTCGGATATATCCTTTGGAGCTGGGGGGTAGATGAAGATGTCCATGAATAAAATTTTGCACAGATGTAGAAAAAACAATTTTCTTTCTTTTGGCATATTTAAAAATTACTTACAAACGTTCCGAGTGGCCAAAAAATGGATTTTAAGGGAATTTTTTACGCAAATTCGGATATATCCTTTGGAGCTGGGGGGTAGATGAAGATGTCCATGAATAAAATTTTGCACAGATGTAGAAAAAACAATTCTCTTTCAACTGGCATATTTAAAAATTACTTACAAACGTTCCGAATGGCCAAAAAATGGATTTTAAGGGAATTTTTTACGCAAATTCGGATATATCCATTGGAGCTGGGGGGTAGATGAAGATGTCCATATGAATGAAATTTTGCACAGAGGTAGAAAAAACAATTTTCTTTCAACTGGCATTTTTAAAAATTACTTTCAAACGTTCCGAGTGGCCAAAAAATGTATTTTAAGGGAATTTTTTACGTAAATTCGGATATATCCTTTGGAGCTGGGGGGTAGATGAAGATGTCCATAAATGAAATTTCGCACAAAGGTAGAAAAAACAATTCTCTTTTAACTGGCATATTCAAAAATTACTTACAAACGTTCCAGGTGGCCAAAAAATGGATTTTAAGGGAATTTTTTACGCAAATTCGGATATATCCTTTGGAGCTGGGGGGTAGATGAAGATGTCCATGAATAAAATTTTGCACAGATGTAGAAAAATAAATTTTCTTTCTTTTGGCATATTTAAAAATTACTTACAAACGTTCCGAGTGGCCAAAAAATGGATTTTAAGGGAATTTTTTACGCAAATTCGGATATATCCTTTGGAGCTGGGGGGTAGATGAAGATGTCCATGAATAAAATTTTGCACAGATGTAGAAAAAACAATTCTCTTTCAACTGGCATATTTAAAAATTACTTACAAACGTTCCGAGTGGCCAAAAAATGGATTTTAAGGGAATTTTTTACGCAAATTCGGATATATCCTTTGGAGCTGGGGGGTAGATGAAAATGTCCATGAATGAAATTTTGCACAGAGGTAGAAAAAACAATTTTCTTTTATCTGGCATATTCAAAAATTACTTACAAACGTTCCGAGTGGCCAAAAAATGGATTTTAAGGGAATTTTTTACTCAAATTCGGATATATCCTTTGGAGCTGGGGGGTAGATGAAGATGTCCATGAATAAAATTTTGCACAGATGTAGAAAAAACAATTTTCTTTCTTTTGGCATATTTAAAAATTACTTACAAACGTTCCGAGTGGCCAAAAAATGGATTTTAAGGGAATTTTTTACGCAAATTCGGATATATCCTTTGGAGCTGGGGGGTAGATGAAGATGTCCATGAATAAAATTTTGCACAGATGTAGAAAAAACAATTCTCTTTCAACTGGCATATTTAAAAATTACTTACAAACGTTCCGAATGGCCAAAAAATGGAATTTAAGGGAATTTTTTACGCAAATTCGGATATATCCATTGGAGCTGGGGGGTAGATGAAGATGTCCATATGAATGAAATTTTGCACAGAGGTAGAAAAAACAATTTTCTTTCAACTGGCATTTTTAAAAATTACTTTCAAACGTTCCGAGTGGCCAAAAAATGTATTTTAAGGGAATTTTTTACGTAAATTCGGATATATCCTTTGGAGCTGGGGGGTAGATGAAGATGTCCATAAATGAAATTTCGCACAAAGGTAGAAAAAACAATTCTCTTTTAACTGGCATATTCAAAAATTACTTACAAACGTTCCAGGTGGCCAAAAAATGGATTTTAAGGGAATTTTTTACGCAAATTCGGATATATCCTTTGGAGCTGGGGGGTAGATGAAGATGTCCATGAATAAAATTTTGCAAAGATGTAGAAAAAACAATTTTCTTTCTTTTGGCATATTTAAAAATTACTTACAAACGTTCCGAGTGGCCAAAAAATGTATTTTAAGGGAATTTTTTACGTAAATTCGGATATATCCTTTGGAGCTGGGGTGTAGATGAAGATGTCCATGAATAAAATTTTGCACAGAGGTATAAAAAACATTTCTCTTTAATCTGGCATAATCAAAAATTACTTACAAACGTTCCGAGTGGCCAAAAAATGTATTTTAAGGGAATTTTTTACGCAAATTCGGATATATCCATTGGAGCTGGGGGGTATATGAAGATGTCCATGAATGAAATTTTGCAGAGAGGTAGAAAAAACAATTTTCTTTCAACTGGCATTTTTAAAAATTACTTTCAAACGTTCCGAGTGGCCAAAAAATGGATTTTAAGGGAATTTTTTACGCAAATTCGGATATATCCTTTGGAGCTGGGGGGTAGATGAAGATGTCCATAAATGAAATTTCGCACAAAGGTAGAAAAAACAATTCTCTTTTAACTGGCATATTCAAAAATTACTTACAAACGTTCCAGGTGGCCAAAAAATGGATTTTAAGGGAATTTTTTACGCAAATTCGGATATATCCTTTGGAGCTGGGGGGTAGATGAAGATGTCCATGAATAAAATTTTGCACAGATGTAGAAAAATAAATTTTCTTTCTTTTGGCATATTTAAAAATTACTTACAAACGTTCCGAGTGGCCAAAAAATGAATTTTAAGGGAATTTTTTACTCAAAATCGGATATATCCTTTGGAGCTGGGGGGTAGATGAAGATGTCCATGAATAAAATTTTGCACAGATGTAGAAAAAACAATTCTCTTTCAGCTGGCATATTTAAAAATTACTTACAAACGTTCCGAGTGGCCAAAAAATGGATTTTAAGGGAATTTTTTACGCAAATTCGGATATATCCTTTGGAGCTGGGGGGTAGATGAAGATGTCCATGAATAAAATTTTGCACAGATGTAGAAAAAACAATTCTCTTTCAACTGGCATATTTAAAAATTACTTACAAACGTTCCGAGTGGCCAAAAAATGGATTTTAAGGGAATTTTTTACGCAAATTCGGATATATCCTTTGGAGCTGGGGGGTAGATGAAAATGTCCATGAATGAAATTTTGCACAGAGGTAGAAAAAACAATTTTCTTTTATCTGGCATATTCAAAAATTACTTACAAACGTTCCGAGTGGCCAAAAAATGGATTTTAAGGAAATTTTTTACTCAAATTCGGATATATCCTTTGGAGCTGGGGGGTAGATGAAGATGTCCATGAATAAAATTTTGCACAGATGTAGAAAAAACAATTTTCTTTCTTTTGGCATATTTAAAAATTACTTACAAACGTTCCGAGTGGCCAAAAAATGGATTTTAAGGGAATTTTTTACGCAAATTCGGATATATCCTTTGGAGCTGGGGGGTAGATGAAGATGTCCATGAATAAAATTTTGCACAGATGTAGAAAAAACAATTCTCTTTCAACTGGCATATTTAAAAATTACTTACAAACGTTCCGAGTGGCCAAAAAATGGATTTTAAGGGAATTTTTTACGCAAATTCGGATATACCCTTTGGAGCTGGGGGGTAGATGAAGATGTCCATGAATAAAATTATGCACAGAGGTAGAAAAAACAATTCTCTTTCAACTGGCATATTTAAAAATTACTTACAAACGTTCCAGGTGGCCAAAAAATGGATTTTAAGGGAATTTTTTACGCAAATTCGGATATATCCTTTGGAGCTGGGGGGTAGATGAAGATGTCCATGAATAAAATTTTGCACAGATGTAGAAAAAACAATTTTCTTTCTTTTGGCATATTTAAAAATTACTTACAAACGTTCCGAGTGGCCAAAAAATGTATTTTAAGGGAATTTTTTACGTAAATTCGGATATATCCTTTGGAGCTGGGGGGTAGATGAAGATGTCCATGAATAAAATTTTGCACAGAGGTATAAAAAACATTTCTCTTTAATCTGGCATAATCAAAAATTACTTACAAACGTTCCGAGTGGCCAAAAAATGTATTTTAAGGGAATTTTTTACGCAAATTCGGATATATCCATTGGAGCTGGGGGGTATATGAAGATGTCCATGAATGAAATTTTGCAGAGAGGTAGAAAAAACAATTTTCTTTCAACTGGCATTTTTAAAAATTACTTTCAAACGTTCCGAGTGGCCAAAAAATGGATTTTAAGGGAATTTTTTACGCAAATTCGGATATATCCTTTGGAGCTGGGGGGTAGATGAAGATGTCCATGAATAAAATTTTGCACAGAGGTAGAAAAAACAATTCTTTTTTATCCGGCATATTCAAAAATTACTTACAAACGTTCCGAGTGGCCAAAAAATGGATTTTAAGGAAATTTTTTACGCAAATTCGGATATATCCTTTGGAGCTGGGGGGTAGATGAAGATGTCCATGAATAAAATTTTGCACAGAGGTAGAAAAAACAATTATTTTTCATCTGGCTTATTCAAAAATTACTTACAAACGTTCCGAGTGGCCAAAAAATGGAGTTTTAAGGAAATTTTTTACGCAAATTCGGATATATCCTTTGGAGCTGGGGGGTAGATGAAAATGTCCATGAATGAAATTTTGCACAGAGGTAGAAAAAACAATTTTCTTTTATCTGACATATTCAAAAATTACTTACAAACGTTCCGAGTGGCCAAAAAATGGATTTTAAGGGAATTTTTTACTCAAATTCGGATATATCCTTTGGAGCTGGGGGGTAGATGAAGATGTCCATAAATAAAATTTTGCACAGATGTAGAAAAAACAATTTTTTTTCTTTTGGTTTATTCAAAAATTACTTACAAACGTTCCGAGTGGCCAAAAAATGTATTTTAAGGGAATTTTTTACGCAAATTCTGATATATCCTTTGGAGCTGGGGGGTAGATGAAGATGTCGATAAATAAAATTTTGCACAGATGTAGAAAAAACAATTCTCTTTCAACTGGCATATTCAAAAATTACTTACAAACGTTCCGAGTGGTTAAAAAATGTATTTTAAGGGAATTTATTACGCAAATTCGGATATATCCATTGGAGCTGGGGGGTAGATGAAGATGTCCATAAATGAAATTTTGCACAGAGGTAGAAAAAACAATTTTCTTTCATCTGGCATATTCAAAAATTTACTTACAAACGTTTTGAGTGGCCAAAAAATGTATTTTAAAGGATTTTTTTACGCAAAATCGGATATATCCATTGGAGCTGGGGGGTAGATGAAGATGTCCATGAATGAAATTTTGCACAGTGGTAGAAAAAACAATTTTCTTTTATCTGGCATATTCAAAAATTACTTACAAACGTGCCGAGTGGCCAAAAAATGGATTTTAAGGGAATTTTTTACGCAAATTCGGATATATCCTTTGGAGCTGGGGGGTGGATGAAGATGTTCATGAATGAAATTTTGCACAGAAGTAGAAAAAAAAATTCTCTTTCAACTGGCATTTTTAAAAATTACTTACAAACGTTCCAAGTGGCCAAAAAATGGATTTTAAAGGAATTTTTTACTCAAATTCGGATATATCCTTTGGAGCTGGGGGGTATATGAAGATGTCCATGAATGAAATTTTGCACAGAGGTAGAAAAAGCAATTTTATTTCATCTGGCATATTCAAAAATTACTTACAAACGTTTTGAGTGGCCAAAAAATGGATTTTAAGGGAATTTTTTACGCAAATTCGGATATGTCCTTTGGAGCTGGGGGGTAGATGAAGATGTCCATGAATGAAATTTTGCACAAATAACCAAGACAAATAGAAATTTACAAGTAATTAAAGAAAATGTGGACAAAGAAATTAAAAATTTTAAGGTACAAGGAGAAAAACAAGAAAAAAACCTAGAAAAATTAAAAGGAGAAGTAGGAATAGAATTTGATGAGGCTAGAAGACAAATAGGAGAAGGTAATAGAATTGTATATGGAAATAAAAAGATTTTATATTCAATAAAATTTGACGGAAATTTTAATACTATATATCCCAAAAGTTTTATAAGTATAATTTGAAGTAGTTGCAGATACAAATAATACACTGATTAGCTTAATACATTATTGATTGGTGTTAACCTGTGAGAGTACATCGGTACAACTAACATAAATGGCTGGCGGAACCTCGATGCTGGTTCTGGACGCTGTCTTTTATAGTCGCTGTGACGTACTTCCAGTTTCTGCGACGTGGCTGAAGTAACGTGTTCTGTTCGGCCCTGGACTCTTCCTGTAGTGGTACCAGGACATCACACCCCCATGACAAACTGTGAACAAATTTATTTGTTCACACAATAATGCAATATAAAAATCTTCAAAGTTATGCGTTTCACTGTAAGTCTTTTTAAAACGATTCATGTACCACAGTTCAGCTTTGTAGCTAATGTTTACATAGTTCGCGCAACACATACCACGGTTTTAGCTTACTTACGACTTTGTCCCCGACCGCTTATTATTTTTTTTGTAACCAAAGCTCCAGCATATCACCTTAATCCCGTAATGTAGTCTCAAATTACTTTCCCAGCATGTAATCTCTCAGCTTAACCGGAGGCTTCGTTATCCTTTTCCCGGATGCTGCTTTTGGTTCTTTTGGACGATTCTGTATTGGCTGATGTCTTCCGTTACCCTGTGAACCTCGCTGGTGGACTTCACCATCTGAAATTTATCTATCCATTTAGAGTACGAGTCCACTATAATTAACAGGGGCGTTTCTAATGTAGTAAGACCTGAATTTAGTGAAAAATCTGGTTGTTTTTAAATTACATGTAGAGTAGATGGCGATAGTGGTTTCAAATTAGTATTTTTCTTAGAACAAAAAGAAACAGGACGGAGTCTGTCATATATTAACGTTAAGGAAAATTTGCGATGGAAGTCGGCCATCTTGAAGCTCCATGTATGACGCATTGTTTATGTTTACATTCTGCAAATGTCAAAAATGAGCGCATAGGCGTATCATTCGGTTCTTATAAACACTAAATTATTTAGAACACTAAATATATTCACACACTTGATTGGTTGAAATTTATTAAAAATAAAAACCCTGCTATAATTTTTATTTATTTTTGGGTACGTCAATGAAAACGGAAATAAAAATTGACAATTGGCCGCCATATGCAAGCTCCTTTCTGGACTAAAGGTCATTTTGTATATACTCTGTCCTGTATTTTTTTGTTCTAAAGTATTTTTATTATAAATTTAAATATTTTTAGAGCTTGTTGACTTTCTTTATCTAAGACAGAGATGAAAATATGAATTTAGCTTCGTAAATCTTTGAATGTTTCCACGACATACACTTATATTTGACCTTGAGACCATAAACAGATGAAAAATACCTGCATATTTTTTATTAAATATTCTATTTGGATACACTTTGGAAGTTTGTTGTGTTTCATATTTCATAGGCGTAACAAATTAATTGTTTTTAGGATTGCGTTATACATAATCTTTAAACCTAACTGGCTTATTAATATGGCGTCCAGATCTGGTTACAATATTGTCACTTTCTGGGCTACCACTGCTGCTGTTGGTAAAGGAAGGAGTCAATGTCTCATTATAACTTTCCAGCTTACTAGTATTTTGACTTAAAACTATTTAACTTCCTTGTTCAGAATCACCTTCCTTTTCCAAAGCTAACTGTGTCATTGGGCTGTTCGAAGGTTTAAAAAAGAAGTAATTCTTCGATATGTATTACCATCTTCACATTTAACTATAAATGACCTTGGTGTATTATAATCACCTACTATTTTTCCTCTTTTCCAAAATTTTTGTTTTCTTACCTTCATTATCACATCATCGCCTTCTTTGAAGTCAGGCCCATTCTTTGACGTTTTATCATAGTGTTCCTTTACACTACCCTGTTTTGCAACTTTTTTATTATATATTTCAACTACTTTAGGTTTTAATAAGTCGTCGTCAATAGGCAATGTTGTTATTAACATTCTACTATTAAGTAATTCAGATGGAGACTTATTTAGCCCACAAAGAGGAGTTGTTCTATATTCCAGAAGAAAATGAAACAAATCCTCTTCTTGTTCGCACTTTCTTAACATTTGCTTGCATATATGCACTGCCTTTTCTGCGAGTCCATTGCTTTTTGGATACCTTGTACAAGAAAAAACATTCAGACACCAATTTTTTAGGCAAACCTAAACCAGAGAAAATTAACTTTAAACATTTTAATACTTCCTGAGCTGATTTGTCTTTTAGCTTATGCAACTCTATCCAATTACTGTAGTAATCAACTAATATGAGGACCCCCCAAACTCTAGCAGATCTGATGCCACAAACTCAAAAGGCAGTTTTGGCACTTCATGCGGAACCAGTGGTTCTTTAACATTATTTCTGCTGAACCGTTTACATGTCCTACAATTACTAATAAACCTTTCAATTTCCACTGAGATTCCTGGCCAATGAAACAGCTTACGATCCCTGTTCTTTGTCTTTTCAATTCCTATGTGCGTTTTGTGCAATTGTTGCAACATATAGGTATAACCTCAAACATATCGGCACACATATCCTATTATTAAACTAAACTATACCTTCCTTAATAATTAAGTCTTCTTTAATTGTATAAAAACTTTTAATCTCTTCACCTACTAACTGACTCTTATTAGGCCACCCCTGCAAACAATAACTCCTTACTAAACTAGACAACTATCTGTACCAATTTTATTTTTTATGTCTTCCATTCTTACTTTAGAAATAGGATATTCAACCTCTAAACCCCTAAACAATGCACTATCTCCGACATTTCAACATCATCCTTAACCTTATCTTTGACATATAAACGACTTAACAGATCAGCGATATACATGCGGCTACCTGGCAAGTATTCAATCTTAAACCTGTATTTTAAAACTTTTAACTTCATTCTCTGAAGTCTTCCACTAATTTTACTAATCTCTTTGGCTTGTATGCCTAATAACGGTTTATGGTCTGACTGAACTATAATTTGTCTCCCAGAGACAAACTGACTAATCTTATTTAAACAAAAGCATATTGCCAGGTACTCCTTTTCAATCTGTGCAAACCTTTTTTCAAAGTCTGTAAGACTACATGAACAAAAAGCAACAGGTTGTCCAGCCTGCAAAAGACACCCACCTAACCCATCTAGACTACTGTCACACTGTATAGTTATTGACTTCTTCGGGTCAAATATTTTCAAGGTAGGTAAACTGCTTATTAAAGACTTTCGTCTTTTAAAAGACTGAGTATGCTCATTGTTCCAAATAAATTCGACATTGTTTTTTATCAACTCTCTTAATGGTGCTACAACTTTAGCCAGACTAGGCGTATACTTGGTTAAATAGTTATCCATACTTAGTACTCTTATAAATTCTTTTTTATTTGACGGCGTTTCTACTGCTACTATGGCTTGAACATAGCTTTCATCAGGTATCACGCCTTCCCCTGAATATATTTGTCCTAAATACTTTACCTCTGTAACTTTATATTGAACCTTAGACTCATTGAATTTAACATTATACTGCAACAATTATATCATCAAAATATATTTGAACCCCCCAGATCACCAAAAATTTGCTCATTAATTCGCTTAAAAACTTTTGGGCTTGTTGCTAGCCCTAATGGAAGTCTCTTGAACCGATATTTGCCGAAAGGTGTAATAAATGTGCCAATTTTTGAGCATTCATGATCTAACCCTATGTGATAAAACCCATCCTTCATATCTAGTACTGTAAATATGCTTTTACCTTGTAGTCTTAAACCAATCTCTTCTGCTGTAGGTATAGGATGTTTATCTGCACAAATATTTTGACTGGGGTCAAGACATATACGTACTGACCCTCCATTTGGTTTTTCAACGCACACAATATTATTTACCCACTCAGAAGGACCATCTGCTCTTTCAATAACACCACTATACACAGTTTGTCCAGTGTTACTTTTAGTTTTTCTTTGACTACCTCCGGTAGCCTTCTACAACATCTTACTATTGGTTCATAACTATTTTTTAACTCTATTTTATAATTAAAGGGAACTTTTCCTGTATCTTCAAAAACATCTTTGTTTTTCTTTATAAAATATATACTACAATAAACCTTATTTTATAATCATGCAATTTAAAAAAGTAAGTTAGAACAACATAACCTACTGATTTTATTTGTTGACCTCCATACCCTACTATTCTTTGGTTGTTATTTACAATTTTGTTGACTCCTTTAAGTTTTTAACATAACTTAGAGGTAACACATTACAATGTGCACCCGTATCTAGTTTGAACCTAACTATGTCATTATTTATTATTACAGTTTTAGGGTTATCAGGACTAACTACCTTATCTAATGCAATAGACTCTATTACCAGACATTCATTATGTTTTTCACTTAAAAGTTTATTTACTGACCTTTTCCTTGCTTGCCTAGGCTTTTGCAACCTACTGAAAAATGTCCCATCGCCCCACACTTATTGCATCTCTTCCCATATGCAAAACATTTTCCTCTAGTATGCCTTCTCCCGCATTTCCAACAGTTGTAAGCTTCACCTTCTACTCTTGCTTCTTCCCGTCTTCTTGTTAAGTCTTGTTTCTCTTCATTTTTTATTAGATTGACTTCTTTACATTTTAATTCTTTGGTTTGCATTTTGGTTGCTTCTGTCGTTAAACATATTTTTTCTGCTACATCTAACGTTAAACCTGCTTTGTTTAATAACTTAGCCTGTAAATGACCATCAGTGACACCTAAAACAACTCTGTCTCTGATAAGAGACTCTTCCTAATCACCAAAATTACAATTTTTTACAAGCACTTTTAACGACTTAATATAACTTTGTATATTTTCACCTTCTTCTTGTGACCGACTAAAGAACACATACCTGTTATATGTTTCATTCGATCTAGGCTTACAATAGTTATCAAACGCTTGTACCACATTTTTATAATTTTTTTTTCCTCGGCGTCTAACTTTAACGTGTTGAACACATCTAAGGCATCTTCTCCTGCACAGTTTAAAAATATTGCTAATTTACGTTCGTCTGACTTGCTATCGAGGCCACTTACCAGTAAATATATCTCAAATTTTTCTTAAACTTTTCATAGTTTTTGCTTAAGTTCTGGTCAAATACAATGGGTGATGGCTGCTTAAAATCCATTATCTTTACTTTATATGTTTTTCAGTTTTGACACCATTTTATAGGTATTTGAAATAATTAGTCTTGATACTTGGCTTTATTAATACAACTTGAAGTTAACATGTGTTCGGGTTGCAGGTTCCCTGAAAGAGGCGGTATGCCTTGACAGTGTTAGCTTAACTAAAGGTATGTTCAGATACTCTGACGTAACAATAATAAAGTTAACATTTTAGGTAAATATTGGTTTAAAAAATAATGTTAAAAGGAAAGCTAGTTCCATAAATAAACTTTAAGACAACCAGTAGGAGGCCTCTAAAAACTATATTAACTAAAATTATTGGTAAGCAAAGCAGCAGAAGTCAGCTAATTGGGACCCCTTTGTCATCTGACATAAATTTATGTCCCTATTTGACTACCATAAAAATGCTCTGGAAGATTAATATTATTATTTAAGTTTTCACATTAATTTCTTGATTATATGAATTTATTATTAAAGAACACTTTTTTAGATGCCTTCAAGAAACATTAATAAAGAAAGCTCCCTGGAAAAAGTCCCTCATAAATCGGTTTCGACATTATTGTGTCTCATCATTCTGCATCCTGCAGAGCAGGATGCAGAATGATTCTTTACGCTAATACATAAACCGTGAATCCACGATTCAATGATAAAGTCGCAAAAGCGCCATCCTACCGTCAATTTGCAAACCAACAGATCAAAGGTAACTGTATTCGATACATAACAATACAAGAATTATTTCTATAAGGTGCAGTCAATAAAAAAAAAACTGAAAAAGTAGAAAATTGTTTCCACCTGCACCCAGGGTAAAGAAACTTAACAGTTTCTATACCAAGCTTGACGGTTTTCTATGAAAAAACAACTACTTCCTGAGCTATATGCCCCAACGGACATTAAATTACTTTCCAATAGAAAACGTGATGGCGACCGACTTCGTCGATACTTAAAACCATCTTTATCGATTTGCAAATCAACGAGAAGAACACTACTCGTAGACCGGATTTAGACTAACCTGAAACGTTCGTGATTTTAGGAAAAATTTGATTAACTTTAATAGGCCTGAATGAAAATGAACTGAATTTATAGTTTTGTCAAAAGCTTTTTCAATGGCTAAAAATATAGCGCTACACGTCCGTTTTGCAGTCCAGTTTTCAAGTATACATTCGGTCAGTCTTAGAGCCTGCTGCTCCCAAGAGTGTTCAGCTCTAAAACCAAATTGAAAGTCCGGGACGATTCGTCGTTCGTCAGTTTCATCTTTGATTCGCTCAAGAATAACTTTCTCGACTACCTTTGATATCAAACTAAGTAGACTTATTGGTCTGTGGTTTTGAGGGTAAAGCGGATTTATCCCTGATTTTTCTATTAAAATAACGATGGCACTCTTCCAACTGTCGGGGAATTTTTGTAATTTTAAAATTATGTTTGTGCTGTTTTAGCTGTGAGGCAGCTGTTTAAGCTGGAGATTTGTACTGTTGTCATCTCCTGGAGCTTTTTTCGATTTAAGTGTAAAAATAATGTTTTGAATTTCTGTGTTTGTGGTCGGGCGTATTGCCTTAAAAGGCAGTGTTTTTATGTCAGAATCTACCGCATTTTCGACCTTTCCCATTCGATATTGTCGTCTGGGTCCCTGTTTGACGAGAACTGAAATTCTAGTGAACCCGCAAAGGTGAAAGCTTTGTCCTGGTTTGAGTAGACCAGGCCTGAAGTTCGCTGAACGGTCTTAATTTTAAGCCTTTTTCTGAGAGCCCACAATGGATTAGGATCATTACAATCACTGATCGTTTGGAATAGAGGGATAGAGCAAGAGTTTGATGCAGGAGTTGATGTGGAAGAGGTACTCCGAAATAACACTGATTTGTATTTGATCCAATTCACTCGTGATCGTCTTGCATGCATCAGATTCGGTTGCCAGTTCTCAAATTCTAAAAGATTAGGATTGTGGTCCGAGCTGAGTTCCGCTTTCACCTCTATTTGGAAGTTCACGTTGACATTTCTGAATATAAAAATATCAAGAACATCAGCGATCCCTGTATCAAAATAAGTTGGTTCTTCTGGCCCAATAATTAGATATTCATGTCTGGTTGAATGTGTATCTAGGGTTTTCCCTTTTTTATTTGTTCGCCTTGAATTCCAGTTCGGATGTTTGGAGTTCAAGTCGCCTCCGATTATAGTGTTTTGGTCGCGGGGTACAATTTTGTCTTAGTATTCTTGCAGAAGATCATTAGAGGGTGATAAATTTAATATACCGAAACTAGTGTGTGATTCCCGAAGCCATCGTTATTTTAACCACTGTGTTTTCAATGTTTTTGGTGATGTAACGGTTTATGAATGAATGACAAGTGTCTTTTTGGATTAAGATCGCGGTTCCGTTGTTCCTGCCAGATAACCTATCAGTTCTGTAGCAAAAGTAATTTGGAATTGTAAAATTGAGTGCGTGTTTGAGCCACGATTGAGAGATGAGAATTATGCCTATGGGATAAGACTCTAGGAAGTCAGTCAATTCGTCTTTTTACTTGAAATGCCACAGGCATTCCAAGCCGCTATCTTTAAAGAGTTAGGTTTTCGTCTATTTGTCACTGTGGGTCTTCGAAGATGTTTTGTTGTGTCCCAGGTGTTTTTGTTTTTGCCGTTTGGGCGTATGTTTTCTTTGTTGTGATATGTTTGATTAGTGTCTGTGTAGTGTTTGTGTTATTTTTATTTTGTGTTTTGTGTGCTGGGCAGCCCCTGTAGTTTGCAGGATGAGCTCCCGCACAGTTCGCACAGCAAGCCGGAGTATCCGGGGTCTTCTTGCAATCTGAACTTAAGTGGTCCAGCCCACATTTGACACACCGTGTTTCCAGGTGACAAATTATTTGGATGTAACTAAAGCCCTGACATCTGTGACACTGTACCGATTGAGTGTTGGACCGCTGTGTCTCAACTTTAATTTTTATAAAAAATAAGTATATTGGTCATATTCTAAATATTCTTGCTGTGATTAGTTCGAGGAAGCTCAACAAGCACCAGAGGCATGTGTATTTTGTCGGTAACTAGTGTGGTCTTTTTTGTCTTTTCGTCAGTCTGTTGAGTTGTGACACGTCTGTACATTCTCGTGACCTTGATCGGCTAAAATTTCAGGGCTTTAAGCTCGTTCTCAATCATTATGTCCGAGATGTGATTGGGAATGCCTCTCAAGACCACTCGAAGAGTCTTGTCTGTAGGTAACTGGAAAGTATAGTAAAGTTGCCTTGTCTATCTAATTCTCTAGTTATTGTCATATGGTCTTCAATTGTGTTGCATTGGGGGTAAATTGGATTCCTTATTTTTTGTTGGCGGCATTCGATATAGATACATTTTTAATTTTAAATATTTTTAATAGGTCCAGCCAGGTTGCTTTATTTTTAATGGTGATGGAGGAATTTTATTTTTAAGCCTAACGGTTTGATTGATTTTTGCTGCCGGTTGTTGGGGGAGGGGGTATAGTGTAGGGAAGTCATTGTTAACGACACATTTTTTATGTTATAAGCGAGTATGATCTTCCTTAGAGGACACAGAGTCTTTCCTTTTGGAAAATCGGGAGGATTTAGTCGAGCTGTCAGAATCGTACTCTGAATCATGTAGCATATTATTAACTTTTGTTTTGATGTCATCCTTATTATCACAGTCAACATTCATGTCAGAGTCGTCATTATTATTCATCAGGGGAGTAAACCTATTTTTAATTAAAGTCGGTTGTGGAGACGGGGAAGGTGGGGGAGAATAACGTACATTTTTTTTCTTTTTTTTGTGCTTGGAGAAGAGTCCGAGGTGTTTTTAGTCAAAGTATAGCCTAGCCTTTCGGCAAGTAATAAGAATAACTCATTTATCATTGACAATAGATTTGATGTCTACTAGAGGTGGGCAAATTTATGGATAAAACGATAACCTATCGATAGTTATCGATAAATCAGTTATCGATAAAAGAAAAATATTTATCGAATTATCGATAACTTGATGATTATCGATAACTTTTATTTATCGATAACTTGATAATTATCGATAACTTTTATTTATCGATAACTTTTACTTATCGATAACTTAATATTATTGACAACTCATATAATATGGTTTTCACTTCCTAGGTCGATTTTGTTTGTGGGTCAGAATAAAAATATTGATAATCTCAAAAAAAACAGCGAATCGTCTTTCGTCGTCGCAACTCAACCATCGCCGGCTGATAACTTATTAACTTATAGATAATTATCGATAGTTATCGATAATTATCGATAGTTATCGATAATTATCGATAGTTATCGTTGGTGATCGATGTTTATCGATAGTTAACAATAACAATAACAATTTCAGTTATCGATAAACGATAACAATTCCAGGTCGCCCAGGTCTAATGTCTACTGATCGGACATTTTCAACTGGACTGGTCGAATTTGCGTGTTTAATAGCCGGTCTTTTCATTTTTGGGGGGAGTTTACCCGCGTCCGCAGACACGGTTTCCACTGATGGTCTATCTGTTGCTGTAAATTTGGCGGGGTCGGATCTGGAAATGTTCTTAGGGTGTAGAAGAGCCTCTTCTACACTCATGCACACACTTTTAAAAATGATAAATCACTTTTTTCACTTGGACAACTACTTTTTTGCAGAGCAAAATTAGCGACGTGTAGCTGTCAAAAATTAACATTTTTATGTTTTTCCTAAAAGAGAACGTAATTTCTTGAAAAATCAAGGTTCTGTGTCAGTTGGTCGCAAAGAGGATTTAAATATTTTTTATCTTTTTTTAAATTTTCTGCCTAGTTTAGAATTTTGATGGATAATTTTTGCTTTTATTTATTTTATTGTTATTTTTTGTTTTAATATTTATATATAATATAATAGATTAGCCATATTTTTTTAATCTGGCAACATAGCAAACATCTTTACTATTTTGAAATTTGTCTAAAATGAAGTGTTATAATAATACAAAAAAAATGTATTTAGAAACCATTTGATGCTGCTGAATAAGAATAACTTGTCGTATTTACAACAGGTAAGCATTAAGTTATGTTTATTTTGGGTTGAAATATTTAGCAATATTAACTATTTCTAATTGTTTCCATGGCAAAAAATCATTTTCGTAATTATTATATAAACCCTTTATAAAATTTTTATGAAAATCGGAGAGTTCAACAAATTCTTCATTTTTTCCCATATACAAATTCTACCATTGTTTGTAGGTCTACTATTAAAAAGGTTTGGATAATCTAACTAAACAACTAACTAAACTGTGGTAGGTAGATTACATTAAAGTTATAAGTAGAACCCATGTGTATTTTTGGACTGTAACATCCTTCCTAGTGGCTGACCAAGGCCCGTATTCTTGACTAAGGGAGTAACGCTCTCCAAGAGATATATTTTGAGTTTTTCACTGCAATGACAGAATAACCAAGCAAAACAAAAGATAAAACATATGTTATCTCGTGAAGCTCTATTCCCTCAGTCAAGAATAAGGGCCCAATAGTGCAACCTAACCAACTAATAATGTGTACACCCCTAGGGTACAGTCCAAGTCTAAAATATTCTACTAAACTAATAGATGTATAAGAAATTAACCCAATCAAAAAAGTGAGTTCATATAACAAGTTCAACATACTTTAATCTACCTGGACATACCTTGCAGGGACAAAACAAATCAACAGAAAGTGATTATTACTGTAGTTTGTCCTTTCATCTATTTAGATAACGTACCTCCTTAGTTCTTTCGCTGGTATTTTTCCGCATGGGAAAACAAATTTTAGGAGAAGGCACTAAAATATTAGGAAGTTTCACAATATAATCTGCTTTAGAGGTTGAGGGCTAGGAAAGGATGTGTTAATGCCCCTAAATCTATGTACGGTTTGTGATTGTAGTCCAAAGACTCTTTATAATTGATGGCAATTGTCTTGCGATTTCATTAATGATGACTGTCTTAGGTATGGAGGCAAAATAAACGATAGGAATTGACCTGTCTTTAAAAGTACTCAAACATGGATAATTGGTCTTATTCGGGATTGTACTCCATGGTATCCAGACACGATCTCTCAAAATACTGGCGATCATCAGACCAGTAGAGCCCTAGAAAATACCGAAAATCGTAGTAACAATTCCGGAAAGTCTCTCCAATCAGCCTAATAAACATTCCTTGGCCACCTCTAATTGCGCACAAACAAGATCACAAGCAACCTTAAAAACTCTAATTATTTTGTTAAGAAATAAAACAGGGTGATGATTCTCTGGAATTCTAAAACAAGGCTCTCCTTCAACAGTGTGAGTTGGTAGTCGCAGGGCTACAGGTAGCATAAGTATGCAGCCGGGCATCCATAATGCTAACTTGGTCAACCGAGGAGTAAACAGGTGTATTGGTAACTTAAGAAACTGCTGTGTTATTCACTTTTTAAGTCATCGGGCAACCACTCACAAACATGTCTAAGGTTCTTCTAGTGGACGCGTGGAAGTTGCTTAAAACTTAATCACAATGATAGCCGTTTCGCTAGAATTAGCTTCGTCAGACGCATTAAATGTGGAAGTTTCGTTAAAACGAAGAGTTTTTTAGTATTCTTTTTAACATATTAAATAAAACACAATAACAAAAATGCACTATTTACAATTGTTCTCATAGCAACATTCAAATAACAAGACTGTATACAACCCAAATGGCTATATTGGTTCGAGACTTTAGAGGTAATATGGACAGGGTTTTTCCATAACACTGACTACCAGACTACTGAATCATTTCATAAACAAACACTTTATTTATAAAATACCATGGCAAAAAGTTTTCAAAATTCAGACTGTAAATATATTCTATTTTCATGACACATTCTGATCAAGCAAAACTGAAGAATGTTAGTTGGATACTAAGGTCCTATACAGAAGGCTACCCAGCTTTAGCTATAGGTGCGAAGACAATCTACTTCTTTTCTTTTATTTCTTTTTTTTACATAATTATGGTGATAGATTTCTCCCCTCAAAAAAATGTTTTTATATATCAAGGCCCTTAACTCAGGAAAATAAAATAAAGCACATACAGCACTCTTATAAAAAATATTAATTTTACTAATAACTTTTTATGATAACATAATAATCAAAATTAGTCAAAATTATTATGGAAAAAAGGTAAAAAAGAAAAGTTTAGAATTAATTTAGCTCGAATAATTTATAATTAATTTTTAAATAAAAAGTCTAAGGGCCGGTTTATTCACCTTTCAGTAAAGTGTTCGGTAGCGTTACTGAGAAGATTGTCGTCCGTAAGTGTTTATTCATCTCCTAGTAACGCCAAGTTTTCAGTAATTATAAGCTACTGAAGACTTTAACTTACAGATCGATCGGACCTGTCATTAAGGAATTACAGAGGAGATTCTAACCTAAAATTGTTTTTCGTGTGTTTTGTGTTTTTACTTAATTTTTTTAAAATGGATTTTATTGACGAAATAAATCTTTTTCTTGACCATATTAACGATCGCCGACCTTATAATAGCCAAAACAGATTTCACCAATGGGAGAATTTAAACTGTTGGGATAATTTCGTTTAACAAAAAAATCGGTTGCACTAACTTAAGCCTTCATAGAAGAAATACTTTTACACCAATCTGAAAGGTATTTTATTGTAAGCTATGTTAGAAAACCATTTAGGAAATAATGAAATTTTTTAGAAACAATCCGATTCCGTCACTGCAACAGCTTTTGTTAACCCTCAGATTTAACTTGTAACAGTACCTGTTAACATTTTAAGCACCTGGTATCCTAAATAATTAGTACCGCTAGCTCCATCTATCATAAAACATTTTTAATAATAAAATAATGAATACGGTCTCTATAATTATAATTGGAAGTTCAAAGTAGCTACGCTACGAGGTGTACTAATGAGTTGGCATTATCGAGATCCAGAGGTTTTAATAATTATTCGAGTCTCATTTCTTCTATTGATTTACTGTCATATACAGGTATGTTTTTTTCCAATTTTATAATTCCTTTTTGTTAAGATATTTATAAAATATCGAAAGTTATATTATATTTTATTATATCAGATGAGAATTTCAACATATTTTATTATTATTCAAAGAATCTTTTTATGGTAATTAAAAGTATTAATGATAATTTTTTATAAAGGCTGTCAAAAGTACATTTCTGGAATTTTGATTAGTGTGTAAGATTATTAAAAAGTAAATTTAATGTAAAAATGTATCTTTTGTAATCTATTAAAATACGTTAGCATCTAACTGTAGATTTCGGACTATGCTGATTTGTACTTTTTGTGCCAGAAAAGTAAATGTAACACGTGTTTGACACTGGTAATTTTCAGAAAGTTGGAATATAAAACAGTAAACTAGAGGCAACTCTTTAGTAAACTAGAAGCAACTCTTTAATTGAAGAACCAGAAAAACCAGAAGCATCTCTTGAATTTGGAGATTACATAAACTTAATTAACTTGTAAACTGTAAGCTTCGTAACTGGATTATCTCTACAACTGGGGCAGATCATCCCTCCACTAGTGATCCTCTATAATCATTTGGAACCACCTAGACAGTGCCGTAGCGACCCCAAGGTGCGGCGAAGGATCGTCCACTATCGTAACAGATAAGTTTATTGAGATCTATCAAGTTTACTGTTCCCATATTTTTTCTCTTTTATTTCCGTGTATATCTATCTATATCGTCAACTGTAGTAGCATAAGTATTTTTAAAGAATTGTTTGCGGATTATTTTGTTGTAACGTATTCTCTACCTCATTAATTTCAGCACCAAGGAAATCTTATTATCTTTTACATGTTTGTACCTTTTCAATTCATTTTTTTATCTTCATAGACAGTTTTTTCTGACATCTTTCTGTCATCTCATGATACTTATTTAAATAACTCAGCTTAAAACAACTTTCTTCAGTAGTATCATAAAAAATAAAAAGATTTCAGTGGCGCCCTTATAATTTCTTAAAGAAACAAATATTGTACAATAGTCAGAGCTAATGAACTTACTCACCCCTAGCCGTGGTGTTTAATTATCATAATTTTTGTGTAATAAACATTTATAAATTCTGTTAATTATTGAAGTATCTTTTACAACTACATAATTAAAGACGAAATTAAGCTTAATGTTTGTTTTATTGTGAATTGCATTTTTTCTTTTGGTATATTGTTATTTTTTCAAAAAAGTTAACTAAATATTTTTATAAATTCACTATCAACGACCAACTAATATTACAAATTGTCGCCCAACGCACAAATAATATTACAAATTGGCGCCCAAACGCTGGTTTCATTTTTTCTCTGACTGTACAATAATTTTTTTCTTTGGGAAATAGTTTTTCTATTCGAGAAAAGTACTTGGTACATATATCTACATATTATTTTTTTTCATAAATCATTTTTTTAAATATCTTCAATATTAATATTACGTAATTAATTTTTTAACTATCTTAAATATTTTTATAAACAGTTCAATTTCCTTTGATTTTTCCTATTGTGTTTAATACCTATATTATCCCTCACGTACCTACAACACTGATAGATATATTTATTTATTTGCTTAACTATATTGATTGTTCAAATTTGTAGCAAACAGTTTATTTCGACGATAATAACTTGTACTTTTTATTGCTTATTTAGGTACCAGTTTTTTGTTTTTTTGGTTAATGACTTTAAAATAGAAATTTTAATATTAGCGTTGTTTTAAAAATAACCTTTGTAATTTATATTGAAGCAGTTTGATTTTTATTCGTTTGGGACTGGTTTTTTTGTCTTTCTTTTCTTCTTGACAATTAGGAAAGTTTTGCATTTTTAAAATATTTAATATTTTTACAATTTTCTTTTGAATTAAAATGAAAGCTGAATATTTGAAAGCACATGAACTTGTTTATGAAGTTTCATTATTTGATGTAGAGGTTCCTTCAAAGGTAGAGGAGTTACGTAAGCTTTTTAGAGGTTTAAGGGCACAACAATCCGCTGATAGGTCGTTTAAGGAGGGTGTGAATTCATATCCTTTCGAGGATGATTTAAACGAAATTAATATAACATTAAAGGAACTTAAATCGGAAATAGATTCTTTTAGTGGTAATAAATTAGATTCAGCTTATAAAAGAATTTCAACAAGGTTAACTCATGTAAATGGTAGGATACATAGGATGAATGTGTCAGATAGTGAGCAAAAGAAAAAGCAGGGTATTTTAAAGAGTAAAGTTTTAATGTTAGAAGCAGATTTAGATATAAAAATTCCGGATCCAATTGTTACTAGCAATCCATCCACTTTGGGAAGTGATGCGCAAAGTAATGTTATCAAATACAATGACATACATAAATGGGACATTTCTTTTGATGGTACAGGTTCACTTCATGATTTTTTGTCGAAAATAGAGTTGCTGAAAAATTCTCGAGGTGTGTCAGATGATGAATTGTTTATTAAATGTTTTGAATTTTTTAAAGGGTCAGCATTAGTTTGGTTTTTATCTATTAAAAATAAAGTAACTTCTTGGTCACACATTGTGTCTAAACTTAAAGACGATTTTTTGCCTTGCAATTACCAGTTTAATTTAGAGTTAGACATTAACAACAGAATGCAAACAGTTAATGAGCCAGCACATTTATTTATTGCACAAATGGAAAACATGTTTAGTAGATTAGATATAATACCGGACGAAGAAAGTAGGGTTACGAGAATTAGGCGAAATTTGTTACCATTCCATGTCTCTCAGTTAGCTTTGCACTCACCTAAAACTATTGATGAGTTAAGTAATCTTTGTAAACGAATTGAAGAATCACAGCTCTGGGCTGATAGAGGTAGAAATTCAGCTACAGTAAATAATAATTGTTATCTTAATAATAATAATAGTTTTTTTGAACCAGAATCAAATTTTAGAAATCGGCAAAACACTGTTAGGTACTCTAGTAACTTTGTAGCAAATAATAATGCACATAGATCCCGCGGTAGCAATACAAATAATAACAATGTTTCGAATAATTCAACTAGAATTTGTTGGAATTGTGATAAGAGAGGTCATATATATAATAATTGCAGATTACCTAGAACTATTTTTTGTTATGGTTGTGGTAGGAAAAATGTGGTTAAGTCAAAATGTTTTCGTTGCTCAAAAAACTCAATACAGACTGGACAGGAAAGTCTGGGCGCTGTTTCCAGTCAACCAAGGGAAAATATACCGGACAATCAATCACAAAAAACCAAAAATTCAAATGCTCACCGAAACAAAAAATAAATGTCTTTACTTCTCCCAGTGAGTGGAACAATTACCTTAAGTTTGTACATAATTTTTTAAATGACATTTCTTTTACTACTTCTGATTGTGCAGGTGATTCTGATCATATTAATATTTTACGTAATTCATCTAAATCAAATTTACAGACAACTAGTTTAAGGGAGGTATCTAATTCTAATGTTAGTCCCTTGTTTGTGAAAAAGAGTAACGATAATAGACCATATCTCAATATTAAGATAAATAATATTGAAATTTTAGCTTTGATTGATAGTGGAAGCAATTCTTGTGTTTTGGGTAATCAAGGTTTTAATATTTTGCATTGTCTTAACTTACCGATTCAATATGAACTTTTGCCTAGTATCACTACAGCTGATGGTACGGTACAGAATGTTATGGGTTGTATTTATGCTCCGGTTTCTCTCAATGATGTAACACATGAAATTAAGATTTGGATTATTCCTTCTATTGCTCACTCTTTGATTTTGGGGATGGATTTTTTAAAAATATTTAAAATTGATGTTGATTTTCACTCTTTATCTTACTCGATGTTATCTTCTCTTTGTGTCATTAATGCAATTCAACCAATTTCTGCATTGTCTTACTTATTTAAATAACTCAGCTTAAAACAACTTTCTTCAGTAGTATCATAAAAAATAAAAAGATTTCAGTGGCGCCCTTATAATTTCTTAAAGAAACAAATATTGTACAATAGTCAGAGCTAATGAACTTACTCACCCCTAGCCGTGGTGTTTAATTATCATAATTTTTGTGTGATAAACATTTATAAATTCTGTTAATTATTGAAGTATCTTTTACAACTACATAATTAAAGACGAAATTAAGCTTAATGTTTGTTTTATTGTGAATTGCATTTTTTCTTTTGGTATATTGTTATTTTTTCAAAAAAGTTAACTAAATATTTTTATAAATTCACTATCAACGACCAACTAATATTACAAATTGTCGCCCAACGCACAAATAATATTACAAACTAAAAGCTTCTAATTTCTAATATTCTTTTAAAATCTCGAAAAAACCAAACAAGATACACAGCTGATGCAAAGTAAAATGTCATCTGTCAAAAAAAACTGTAGAACTCATTAGTAGAGTCCTTAGAACAAAAAGATCTTTTTGTTCTAAGGTAGAGTCAGTCTCACAAACCACAGAAAATACACTGTTGCCTTATCTCCCGTAGTGATAAGTATTCAGTAACTACTGAACGAATAAAATGCGTTGAATAAACACAAATTGTTTACAGGTGACCTTTAAGTTTAGTGAACAAATAACTAACGGATACTTTACTGGACAGACTTTCAGTAAAGTGTTCAGTAGCGTTACTGAGAACATTGTCGTCCGTAAGTGTTTATTCATCTCCTAGTAACGCCAAGTTTTCAGTAATTTTAAGCTACTGAAGACTTTAACTTACAGATCGATTGGACCTGTCATTAAGGAATTACAGAGGAGATTCTAACCTAAAATTGTTTTTCGCGTGTTTTGTGTTTTTACTTATGGATGTTATTGACGAAATAAATCTTTTTCTTGACCATATTAACGATCGCAGACCTTATAATAGCCAAAACAGATTTCACCAATGGAACAATTTAAACTGTTGGGATAATTTTGTTTAACAAAAAAATCGGTTGCACTAACTTAAGCCTTCATAGAAGAAATACTTTTACACCAATCTGAAAGGTATTTTATTGTAAACTATGTTAGAAAACCATTTCGGAAATAATGACATTTTTTAGAAACAATCCGATTCCGTCACTGCAACAGCTTTTGTTAACCCTCAGATTTAACTAAAAACTTCTAATAATCTTTTAAAATCTCGAAAAACCAAACAAGATACACAGCTGATGCAGAGTAAAATGTCATCTTTCAAAAAAGACTATAGAACTCATTAGTAGAGTCCTTAGAACAAAAACATCTTTTTGTTCTAAGGTAAAGTCAGTCTCACAAACCACAGAAAATACACTGTTGCCTTATCTCCCGTAGTGATAAGTATTCAGTAACTACTGAACGAATAAAATACGTTGAATAAACACAAACTGCTTACAGGTGACCTTTAAGTTTAGTGAACAAATAACTAACGGATACTTTACTGAACAGATGAATAAACCGGCCCTTAGGGCCGGTTTATTCACCTTTCAGTAAAGTGTTCGATAGCGTTACTGAGAAGATTGTCGTCCGTAAGTGTTTATTCATCTGCTAGTAACCCCAAGTTTTCAGTAATTATAAGCTACTGAAGACTTTAACTTACAGATCGATTGGACCAGTCATTAAGGAGTTACAGAGGAGATTCTAACCTAAAATTGTTTTTCGCGTGTTTTGTGTTTTTGCTTAATTTTTTTGAAATGGATGTTATTGACGAAATAAATCTTTTTCTTGACCATATTAACGATCGCCGACCTTATAATAGCCAAAACAGATTTCACCAATGGGACAATTTAAACTGTTGGGATAATTTCATTTAACAAAAAAATCGGTTGCACAAATTTTAGCCTTCATAGAAGAAATACTTTTACACCAATCTTGAAGGTATTTTATTGTAAATTATGTTAGAAAACCATTTCGGAAATAATGACATTTTTTAGAAACAATCCGATTCCGTCACTGCAACAGCTTTTGTTAACCCTCAGATTTAACTAAAAACTTCTAATAATCTTTTAAAATCTCCAAAAAACCAAACAAGATACACAGCTGATGCAGAGTAAAATGTCATCTGTCAAAAAAAAACTATAGAACTCATTAGTAGAGTCCTTAGAACAAAAAGATCTTTTTGTTCTAAGGTAAAGTCAGTCTCATAAACCACAGAAAATACACTGTTGCCTTATCTCCCGTAGTGATAAGTATTCAGTAACTACTGAACGAATAAAATACGTTGAATAAACACAAACTGCTTACAGGTGACCTTTAAGTTTAGTGAACAAATAACTAACGGATACTTTACTGAACAGATGAATAAACCGGCCCTAAAACAACAAAATGTGAGTTCATAAAGGAAAATGATCAGCATGAATATTGTTAATGAACAAGTAAATATAAGTAGATCCATTAAAAGACAACATACATTGAATATTCAAATATTAGACAGTAATAATAAAAATATTGTATTTACCTGAAATACAAGAACTACACACTGATTTTGTTTTATTAACATACTTTTATAGGTCTTATCATATTCATCGACCGACATGCAATCCCTTAATTAATCCTCTTTTATTTTATTATAAGCCTACCTCACCTCGTTACCAAGTATAAAACTTTTGTACTGTATGCGGACTTTTATACTAAATAAGGGTTTTAAAACTTAATAGTGGCATATTTAAAGTTGGTACCTAGAGATGGGGTGTTAGGAAAATTAATTATAAACTACTACAATAGCAGTTCAGTTAAATCAACTACTTAAATGTATCCTGAAATTTCCGATCAAAAAAATCATTATTTGATCGTTTGGGATCTGCGATACAATTAATAATAAGCCAGAAACTTAAATCAAAATGATATAACAAGTGCAGGCAAAACGATAAGATAATGTCTCGAAGCGAAAAAGGCACACACTGGGAATGAAAGGCAAAATACAACATTCGGTAGTTTCCCAGTGCAGGCCGCGGTGATGATCGATTCGGTCCCGGTAGGTCATAGATTCAAATGTGTAAATTTTAATAGGCGTATTGGGTCCCAATGGTACTTAAATACCTGAAGATTTTAAACATTTTAAAAATGAATATAAATAATATTTTAAGTGAAAAAGGAAAACAAATGTTAGTGATAAATAACTTTAAATATAGTTTTCAAAAGTGCTTAAAAGTGGAGAAAGGCATTGGATATGTACAAATAAAAAGTGTAAATCATATATACTTAGTTTGGGTGAATCGAAAGATATAACTTTGACAAAACGTATTGAAGAGCATTGTCATAGCACAAATATAGAAAAATTGAATCGCCAAATTGTAAGCTCTTCTTGCAAACGCAAGGCAGTTGAAGACTTGTCCGAAAAGCCTGCAAAAATTATTCGTCGTGTACTTCAAGACAATCTGCCATCAATCATTACAACAAATGATGTAGCAAATATTTTTTTAGATTAGGTTAGGTTAGGTTAGGAATTTTTAAATCCTAAAATGTATATCTTTACAATAATATTTCAATGTAATAAATATATCAAATTTTTAAATTAGTTTTATTACCTGTTATTCATTTGGTTTACCAACAGGTGGCTGGGACCAAATCCATACATTATTATTCAGGTAGGACCCAATAAGCACGTTATTTTTGAACTACCTGCTAATTGGGACCCAATAAGCGTATGCCCGTGCAGGCAAAACGGTAAGGTAAGGTAAACGGTAAGGTAAGGTACTGTCTTGTGGAAACGATAGTTAACGCTAGAATCATAAATGCGCAAAGCCAAGTAATTCCAGGCAATGCGAAACGAAGTGTCCCATGGGAGAGACACAAATAAGAAACACGATAAGTAAAAAAACAAAGATTTGTCATAATGACGTCACCAAAGGTAAGTTACTGCTTTACCAGTCAACAAATATTTGGCAGGGCTACAATACTTACGGCGTATAAGGGTAAAAAAATACATAGATTAAGACTGAACATGTTAGGTAACAATAAACGATAATAGATAAAAATAAATGTAATTAAACAAAGAGGTGATTACTAAATTACACCCATGATCTTATCAGGGAATATGGTACATGGTCCAGAACTCTATAAAGGTGTGGCCAATATGAGATATAGAAGAGAAGGAAAAGCGACTGAGAAGTTAAGAAAGGAAAAGAGAAGAATAAAGATAGCGATCCAGCAGTAATTTTTTCTCGTACCGACTCGACAGAGGCCAGCCTGGTCCAAAAAGGTTACTCGTTCTTTGTTTGAGACGGTAAAAAAACAAAAAAAAAACATATAAAAAATAGGGCAACCAAAACATGAACGACATAAAACTATTTTAGCAATGGGGGCTCTTTCAGGGTGGCTAGCCGGTATTTTTTTTAACAGAATGAATATGTATGTATGTATGAGTTAGGGGTGATAATTACACTGCGACCTATAGGATCTATTGTGTCCCCCCTTACTTGCCATGCTCTGATATTTTCTCAGACCTATAGCAGCTCTTCGAGTCCTATTTTCCGGAGGAAGTTTAGGACATCGTCGGGCTTCAAATCAGGTAGATCCCCTTCCTCTATTTCATGTGCTCCTAGGTATTTTGCAAGGCAGGGCATTCTGAGAGTATGTGTATTGAGGTTTCATCCTCTTCCTCACAGAATCTGCACTTTGCTTCATCTGCTAACCCTAGTTTCTTCATGTGGCTTCTTAACCGGCAATGCCCGGTTAATATTCCCGTTAGAATTCGGAGCCTTTTTTACTGAGGTTGAGGCAGCTAAGAGATCTCTTCTGGTCATAGTTCCCCAGTAGTATCTTAGATTGCCTCAGTCCTTCCAGCTGATTCCAGTACTTGGATTTTTCCTTCTCCATTTCTTCCCTTAGTTTTCCTAAGATTACTCTACTGCTGATCCCACAAGACGGTTCTGGTCCCAAAAGTGGGGTTTCAGCTCCTTTTTTGCCAGCTTATCTGCTGTTTCATTCCCCTCTATTCCTATGTGTCCCGGGACCCATAGGAGGGTGACAGTGTTCTTCTGGCCTAGTTCATTTGGTTTGCCTAGGCATTCCCAAACCATCTTGGAACTGATTATATTTGAGCTCAGCGGTTTGATGGCTGCTTGACTATCCGACAGGATCACAATCTCTTGTCTGCGGTAGTTTCTTCCAATATTGAATTCAACACATCTTTCGATGGCGCGGACTTCTGCTTGAAAAATGCTCGGGTATGTGCCCAAGCTTTCTGAGTATTTGGCTCTCGGTCCAAAAACACCTATCCCAGTTCCCTCGTCTAGCTTGGAACCGTCCGTATACCACTTTATGGTATTCTGGTTTAAATTCTGTATGGTGTCTTCATCCCATTCAGATTTATTACTCAACTTTGTGATGAATTTTCTCACAAAGTTGAATTTCTTTGGCATATCATCTTGGGGCATTTCCCAAGTTTGATCAAAATGAAGTGATCGAGGTTTTTCCCTGATAATTCCTTCTTTGATCATTCTATATATTGTTTTCTTCCTTACACTTTCTAGCAGAATGTGCAGTGGGGTCAAGTTTAAAATCACCTCCATTGCAGCAGTGGGGCAAGTTTCCATTGCTCCAGTGATACATGAACAGGCTAGTCTCTGAATCTTAGAGAGGTTTTTCCTCTTCGTATTCAGATTAGCCCTTACGCCCCAAGCCACTGCTCCATATGTGATTAATGGTCTCACTATTGCTGTGTACCTACATCCATTGCAGGATACGTGGGTTACATCCCCAGTTCTTCCCTGCAATGTTCCTACACACCATGAGGGCCTTGGTTGCTTTGTGTATTACTTCGTCTTTGTGTTTGTTCCAGAGTAACCTGCTATCTAGAATTAGCCCTAGATATTTTACCTCTGTTTTCCACTCGACGATGTTCTCCCCTATTTTTATGATTTTTAGATTAGGTTTCTTTTTCCTTGTAAAGGCTACTAGTGTGGTTTTGGTGGGGTTGATGCTGAGTCCCACCGAGTCACACCATTGTTCCGCAATGTTCAATCCTGTTTGAACAATATTACAGAGGACATTTTCATACTTCTCTTTTGCCAGGATAACCATGTCGTCGGAATACCCTAGACATGGTATGCCTTCCCTAGTCAATTGACAGAGCAGACTGTCCAAAGTGAGACTCCACATAAGTGGGGATGCAACTCCCCCCTGTGGACAGCCTCTGGTCACATTAATGGAGATAGTGTCTTGTCCTGCCTCCATTTCTGCGATTCTTGTAGATAGCAGTTGCGACATCCAAATGGAAGTCGTTCTATCTACTTCTTTCTCAATCAGTGCTCTTTTGACTGCCTCATGTGGCGTATTGTCAAAGGCCCCTTCTATGTCTAGAAAGGCACATACTACGGTCTCTTTTTTGTTCAGTGCGTCTTGGATTTCGTCAGTCAACTGTGTTAAAGCGGTTTCCGTGGACTTTCCCGTTTGGTACGCATGTTGACGAGGGTACAATGGCACCTGTTCCAAGATTTATGTTCTAATGTAGTTGTCTACAGCTTTTTCCATCGTTTTTAGAACAAACGATGTGAGGCTAATCGGTCTAAGGGATTTGGGATGCATAGTGTCCCGTTTCCCTGCTTTTGGGATAAAGGTGATTTTGGCCCTTCTCCACGCTTCTGGTATGTATCCCAGTTCAAGGCTGCTCCGACTAATTCGGATCAAGTGTGGAATTATTGCCTCTTGGCCCTGTTGGAGTAGGGCAGGAAATATTCCGTCCGTTCCAGGGGTTTTGAACGGCTGGAAGGTGTTCATAGCCCATCTCAGCCGTTCTTCACTGCATATGTGTTTTGCCATTGCAGTGTCTTCCCTGGTAGGTCTTTTAGCTTTCTCACTTTTTGTTCCCGAAGGGACAATTCCTCCGGGAAAGTGAGTTTCTAATAGGAGCAGAGCTCGTTCTTTTTCGCTTTCTGTGAAGCTTCCATCTGGCTTCCGTAGTGCCATTACAGTGTCTACTTTTCCTTTTGCCAAGACTTTGTGTAGCCTTGCTGCAGAGGGTGTAGCGTCTATTTCTTCGCAGAATTTTCTGAAGCTGTTTCTTTTAGCTTTTCTAATCTCCTTATTATATGTTGTAAGTTTCTCGGTGTAGCTCTGCCAATCTCCATTACGTTTGGCTCTGTTGAAGAGCTGTCGCGTCTCGGATCTTAGGTTTGACAGATGACTGTTCCACCATATCGCATCTTTTGCTTTTCTAGTCCTTTGGAGAGGACAACTGGATTCATAGGCATCGAGTATTGCCTCGTTCAGTTCTATGAGATCATTTTTTAATACCAGGTGATTCCTGGCATTTCTTTTAGTCTTGAGACTTGCAAGATTTAGTTTTCCTGGGGTTTCTCCTGAGTGCTGGCTCAGGAGGATTACACTTTAATCTGAACATAATCATTCTATGATCAGAGAGGGATGGTTCGTTCGATACTCTCCAATCTTTCACCCTATCCTTAAGCTTCGGTGTACTTAGTGTTATATCTAGTACTTCCTTTCTTGTTCTGGTTACAAAAGTAGGGGTATTCCCTATATTGTGTATAACAAGATTCCTATTAAATATAAAGTTTAAAATTTTCTCACCTTTGTCGTTGGTGTCTGTGCTTCCCCATATGGTATTGTGACCGTTAGCGTCGCATCCTATGAGAAGCGGCAGCTTTTTCTGTTCACAGTAGTCGACTAGTGTTTGCGGTTCTGTAGGCGGTGCAGTCTCGTCCCCTGCAAAGTAGCATGATGCTATCATGACTTCTTGACGTCTATTCTCGAACTCGAGGTTTGCTCGAATCGGAACGAGGTCTCTCGTCATAAACTGTGACACACAAAAGTGATCAATGTTGTTACTCACCAAGATGCATGCTCTGGGTATGTCTACATTACTCACTTTGTATATCAGTTTGGCTTTACTACTTGCGAGTCCTCTCACCTGACCATCACGGAGTAGGTACAGTGGACACCCGATAATCCGGCTCCTGTCTAATCCGACGCCTCCTGTAATCCTACAAATATGTGTATGTGCATTTATACTTAATTTCATAATAAAACGTAAGCAGAATCTTATCATGGGATATGTAATTTGTCGTATTACAAAGGTACTCTTTCGTAAAAAATTCCGGGCTATAGGGGGTCTAAGGCAGTGCTCTATCTGACAAATTCGATAGTCCGACACTGCCTTGCATAATGTTTGTCGGATTACCAAAGGTCCACTATATATAAAATCCAACTCAGCATAAAAGTCAAAATGAACAGATCTCTGGATCAACAGCAATGATTAAAACTGACAAAAGCATCAATCCTATCTCAAATGAGACTAAAAATTAAAAAGAAGATACTCAAAATGCGAATAAATAAAAAATTAAAATATCATGCAGAAATCCAAAATCAAAACAAACACTGATATCGAGCAATAAAATACAAATATAAAACAGCATAAAAGTATGAAGATACAAATACACACTACCGCTAAATGTCAGTTTTAAAGTAATAAAATTGTACAATATTTTAATTTTTACTAAGAAATTCATACATATAACTGTTTCAAGATAATATTTTAAACTTTTATTAAAAATATATACTAAATAATACTATAAATGTATTAAAAATGCATTACTAAATGTCCTTCTTTTGGCAGTAAATGATTCTGTTATGTTAAATAAAAATAAATAAAACTAGATAATATATTCAAGAAAAAGTCAGTGTATCGGTTTGAGAAGCAAAGATAAAGGAGGAAAATAGGACTCCCCATTGGAAGAACCTCATTTTCCCAATTTTACCGAATATATTTATGGCTAATTTAGAATACAAAATCTTTAATTCTAGTTATAAAAACAATATTGTATTTTGGTACAGATATACTATGTTGATGATGTGTTAGCAGGGTTTGTAGGTAGCGAATGGCAGTTAGATATATTTTTTAATTATATTAATACCTTGCATCCTAAAATTAATTTTATATTAGTAGTTGAAAAAAATAACTTAATTAATTTTCTAGATTTAAGAATTGAAAAAGTTAATAATTAATTAAGTTATTCAATATACAGAAAACCAACACAAACAGATGTAACTATACCATATAATTCAAATCATCCTATATCACATAAACTAGTAGCTTATAATTCCATGATACATAAAGCATTTTCAATTCCAATGAACCAAAATAATTTTAATAAATAAATTGTGCTAATAAAACAAAAAGCTACATCTAATGGCTATTCAATACATTTGATTAATTAATAATAAAGAACCAAAAATGTCACTAGAACTAATATTTCCAAAACAAACTAAAGAAATTAAAAGCTATAAAAATATTACATATTGTGGAAATATTTCCAATAAAATTTCAAAAATAATATCTTCGGCAACATCAGCATTAATATAATTTAAAACACAAAATAATGTTGGAACAAAATTGTGAAAGTGAAAAAAAATTACCTAAATTAAAAAAAAATCTGGTGTTTACAAGATTAATTGTTCAAAATGTAATGCAGTAGGTATATATAGGTCAAACAGTAGGAAATTTTGAAGTGAGATTTAATGAACACTTAAGGGCATATAAATTACTACAACCAGATAAGTCGAACTATGCAAAACACCTACTTGAACATCCAAACTCACCCATTGACATTCAAATTTGTGATCAAAAACAAAATTTAGATTTTCTAGAAGAACTTGAAATTAAAAGAGATCTGGCAGATCAACAATTTAAAGTGGTTAATGAACAAATAAATCTTGGAAGTTCTCCACTAATAAACTGTTTACTTTGATTGAGTCTTCATTTTATACATACCTAGATAAGATGTAAGAAAATATAACATACCTAAATACCTATATTAAGTTATTGTAAAGGTCAGCACGATATAGTTTTTTCCTAGTTTTTCTATATCATTACACAGTTATACTGATCTTAGAGTGAAATACATCCAGGATAATCCCTTTAGGTCTAATAACATCTAGGCTTTAATATTGTTATGTCTTATTACTTCCTTACTTGATCTAGTCTTAGCTACTTATCAACATCAGGTACCTAGCTACAAACAAACAAAATGTAACTTCAATATCTCAATCTTAGTATTTTGGAAGTTTGTTTTGTTCATTGTTCTTAGTAGGATGGACTTCCACAGAATAGAGGTTACTACAATCAATTTCTTATATAATAAAAAGTACCTACTGCAATTATGAAGTTCGTTGCCACATACTGATGTTAAGGAGTGGTAAATAAAAGACGTTATTTAATGTTGTTCACAGTATAATAAATACTGGTATACTTTAGAATTACATTATAAATATACAATGTGTATCGTTTTTTTGTATTTTTGTGGTTTTAAAATATTTTCTGAAAATAACAATTTCCCACAAAGCAATAGTTCAAACATCTAACTTTAATAATAAAACATGATTTACAAGTCACAGATATTTTACGAACAGTAATATGTTGCATTTAGAGAAAACTTTTGGACTTACTATTTCTTTGAAATTTATCGAATACGTTTTTACACATAACAGTCCAAAATTTTTCTATTACATTTAAAATACAACAAGTTTGATATATTATATTTCACGCTAAAAAGGCAATTATACTCACAATAATGTTGAACTTTTTGCGTAAACAGTCTCTTTTTCAAATCGTAGAGTCATAATTTAATTTCCGGAGGTATAAAACTGTGGAAAATGCAACTGAATATTATTAGGGCAAACCACAATGAATTTTAAATTGTATAATAACTAGGTACGTATTATCGCAATTTAAAAAAAATAGATATCTAAATAAATAACAATATTGTAGGAACTGAAATTATATTATACTAAGAGCCTAAACGATTTAAAAAATGTATTAATGTACATTTAAATACTTACTAATATTTTTACAATCTTAACCACAAACGACCCTATGATTTGACCAAAGTTTAAAGAGAACAACTACTTTTACGCAAAGTTAACACAAAATTATTTCTTAAACATAACTAATAATATTGTCAAATAATGGAATAAATGGTCAGTGGATATTTACATTTTTTAAAGTTATATCCATAAAACATAAAAAAAATTGTAAGTAGTCAACTTTTTTGGATATTAAGTTTTTCTTTTTGATATTTTGGATATGGATTGGTACTTTTGGTCCCAACGTCAACTAAAAAATATTTAAATGGCATATTTTAAAATTTTTAAGACATTTAAAAATGCACTAAAAAGAAAACCAAAGAAAATGTTTGTCGTACATACTTCTAAAGTCTTTGTCAGTCTTCATAGATATACTACCAATCACATTTTTATTAAAAATTTTGCTGGAAAATTGAAATTTTTGGAGACGACTAGAAAACAAACATATATTTATTTCAAGAAAATATGTGGGGTTAAATGATATTACTAAATTTATTTGGTATGCAGAAATGATATTTTTTTCTCATGTTGCTATTAGATATAATTCAAATTGTTTTAATATTCCCAGATACATTCTTGCATAAAGGTTTCTAAAATGAACAAATTTGCAATCCACACCTTATAGTTTGCTTTGCAAAATTATTTCATTTAGGTTCTCTTTGAAATTACTCAAGTAATTTTTTTATTAAACACCGATTAACAGGTACTGAATTGTTAAAAACGAATTTTTTGTTAAAAGTGAGAAGACACTTTTTGGTGTTAAAAGCTGTACTTATCTTAAACTAGACTACTTATAAATAAATAAACTTTGGAATATGTCAACAGCAAACTTTAAATTAGGCTTTTTTGTTATACCCGAACTGAATATTTCCTATCGTACTTTTTACAATTCAAATGATTTCACAAAGGTAAGAAACTTTCACTTTGTATCTTTCTCTGAAATGGACAATTTGCAATTGAAACAGAAAGTTTTATTTCAATTTTTTGAGCTGTGCATATAAATTAAAATTAATAAGATTTTTGAGTAATATTCCTTTGAGACTTAAAAACATTTTAATTATATAAATGATGCAGGTAATGTTAAGAAGAAAATAGTTTTATAAAAATGTATAATATGGAATGTTAGCTCTGTTAAATGTGTAGAGGAGATACAGTCTCTTAAGATATTAATAATTTGTAGTTCCATAACTACAACTATGCAACTAGTTTGAGTGGTTGCATCTTAGCTTTACTTTGTTTTTATCGAATATATATTAAATACATGGTGAACTCAGGTGTTGAAAAAAACTCGTCTTTTTCAATTTGTACAGAAAGAAAATATTATATTCAGTTTTGTTCTAAATATTTGAAAAACATTTTAAGTCAACAATACATTCAAAGTTCAGTATCTTTAAAAATCCATAGGTTTATTTAGACGTATACCGACTTTTAAAAATTTTTTTTGGGTGTAAAATACTCAAAACTTGGATTACCAAAAATACTGAATCAAATTTAGTTCAGTTTATAACAAGACTTCTACTTGAAACCTTTAATTTTTTCTCTAAAATAACACCCTGTGTTACATTATTCAATGAGAATGTTTAACACTTAGCCTGAAATGTTCTTTTGTCACAACCCAATAATAGACCAGGTTAATTTTTTAACATTTTTTTGTTGTAATGTAGACACTACTTTAAATTTATTATATGAACAGGGTGATATTTTTATAGGGTTACTAGATATCTCTTTATATTTTACTTGGGATCTCTAATATCAATAATACATTTGACGGTTAAAAAATCATATTATTTTTAAAAAATCATATTATTTTGTGATGTGGAATTTTTCAAAAATTTTGTTAACCGTTTTTAAATATGCCACGATAATCCTGTTTGAACTGTTTTTTGCTACCACAATGAAGACGGCTTTATGAGCAAAACATTTAAGCTACTTAATAGGAAACAGTAAAAATAACATAAAAATCTAAAACCTTTACAATGAATTATTTTAGTAAAACTTCCACTGATGTATTTATGTTGTACTAGCATTCGCAATTAATAAGCAATGTCCAAAAAAATAAAGTTTGTTCAAGACGAGGAGTTATTTTAAATGTATATAATAATTTAATTGTTAAATTAATTTCATAATCCGCTCATTTTCATTGCAAAAGTCTTAATGTTTTTAGTTTGAATTTTCAGTGTATCCTACTGCAAATATTACATACCTACTAATTAAAAACTCTAAAGCTATATTAGTTAAGTGCCGTCACCGTGTTAGTGTCTCATGTACAAAACAAAACTATATAGTGAATCATTTAACCTAACCTTGTACTGTAAGTGTCAAAAATTTGACGTATTAATATAATAACTACCAGCTATTAAGTATAGGTACCTTTTGTATTAACAATTTACAAAAGAAATTGGGCGTCTTTCTTTTGTCGTTTTCCAAGTAAAATTAATTTCACTAAAAAAGTATGTGAGTATAGTATTTTTATTGATAGAAATTTGAATAGCTTATTTGAAAAAAAAATTGCAAATGTAGTCAAGAAAATATTAATTAGAAAAGAATCTATATAGGACAAATGACAAAAAAATGATGACAAGGGTGGACTAAAACATTACATGTTAAATTTATTGTACTAACCCTTACTTTCTGGAAGTCTAAGAATAATAAAAAACTATTCGTTTTAACTCAACTTCCACGTTTAAGTAAAAAACTAATTTTTTAATTAAACGTGGAAGTTGCATTAAAACGAAGAGGTTTTTATTATTTTTAGCATTACATGTTAGTTATGAAACCAATGGGGAAGACCGCAAAGATATGAAATCCTTTCAAATATCCTTTCAATCGATGAATAATGATGTAGGTTGACTGTGTACAGAACATCATGTGTCAAAATCGTATTAAATAGATTTCCAACATTTTTAAATCAATTACCAAAAAACCTGATATTTCATACATTCTTGTTATATATATATATATATAGTTTTAATAGAAATATTTGCCAACTATTTGTACAATCAGAATGTTTTTGGGGATGTGGCAATAAAACCAATGTGTACTCTTATTAGAATATAATTACCGAGCTTTCGAACCCTTAGAGGTAATTATATTCTAATAAGAGTACACATTGGTTTTATTGCCACATCCCCAAAACATTCTGATTATATATATATATATATATATATATATATATATATATAATATATATAATCATAATCCACATATACCATGTAATGGTGTGTGACATGGATAAACATTTAATTTCCATATACAAATTTGGCCCATTCTTTTTTATTTTTTGCTATTTTTTTTGCTTCCGTTCATGTCGTACCTCTTTTTTCTAGTATTGTAGCAACCACTTTATCCCACGTATTTTTGGGTCTACCTTTTTTCTTTATTTTTACTGTTTTTGCTTCTCAAACTCTCTTTACCGGTCTTGTGTCTTCCATTCTTTGTAGATGCCCCCACCAGATATTATATTCAAGTCTTGTCGTATTTGGACATTTGTCATTCTATCCAATTTTGTTACTCCTCTAACCCGCCTTAGATATTTCATCTCAGCCGCTTGTAGTGAGCTTTTTTGCGTACTTGTTAGTGTCCAAGTCTCACATCCATAAGTCAATATTGGCCTATAGATTGCTTTGAAAACATTTAATTTTGTTTTTGTGGAGACTTTCCTTTTATTAATAAAACTATTACTTAAGCTGTAGTAGATATTTAAAGCGTTTTTTATTCTGGTATTGATTTCTAGGTCTTCACTTCCTGTGTTTTCTATTTTAGTTCCTAGATATTTGAAAGAATTCACCGATTTAATTTTTTGACCTTCTAGTTCTATATGTACATCATGAAGTTTAGTTGTCA
The DNA here is from genome assembly GCA_035357415.1 of Ophraella communa. Classification (NCBI taxonomy): domain Eukaryota; kingdom Metazoa; phylum Arthropoda; class Insecta; order Coleoptera; family Chrysomelidae; genus Ophraella; species Ophraella communa. The sequence continues at coordinate 36,972,038 of CM068986.1, forward strand.
TAATCGCAGTCTTTTCTAAATTTATTTTTATACCGTATTCCTTCAGCGTTTGATGCCAGATTTCTAGATTTTTTTGTAAGTTAAAACATCTTTGTATTTGTGGTCCCTTTCATGTTGGTTTTTTTTCATCAATAAATTTTAGTGCACCCTTGATGAAGCCAATAACCAGTTGGCGAAATATTAAGTTGACTAGTAAATAGTTTTGTTTTATTCATAACCGAAAAACCTGATATTTCATACATTCTTGTTTTCTCATATCAGACGGTTGATAACCAATAGAGAGAATAACTATTGAATTATTTTATCTTTACTTATATATACAGGGTGATTGTTTAGTGTAAGGAAGCTCAGTAGATCTGTTATAGTAAAATTATATTATGTTATAGTAAAAAAGTTAATATCGAAAATTGCAGACAGCTTTAAACGACAATTTAAAGTTTTATTAAGTTATACCGGGTATTTAAAAATTAGTTAAAATTTCACAGGGTGTTCCATAAGATGATGGCACACCAAACTTGTGTTTTTTAATGGAATAAACAATAATGTCAAACTGTGAGTTTCTGAAAAACCAATCAGGGCCAACCCATAATAATTATTGGCAATCTTTAAAATATCTACCAAATGAATACTTTGATAAAAAAATAAAAATATCTAGAAAACTGATAACTTTAGGTATAGGAAGTACTTAATAAAATTTGAAGTATGACATTAGTACTTTTCGGTAGTGATATAAAATATAGGGTGTTCTATTTAAAATTACCAAGAAAATAATGTACTAGCATTTTGACTTACCCTGTATTTAATTTAATGAATATTATGAAAACGAATATTATTATTATTATTATTATTAACATTCAATAAGAGTAGAGGATTAAATCCTATTATACTCTAAAAGCTAAACAAATTTTGGTACTTAGCTGTTTTACACTTAGCTGAATTACATATAATTAAATTAAACAAAAAAAAAAAAAAAATACAATTAATTAATTATTATCGAGTCTATTCTTAAAACTATTTGTACTCGGAGCCATAGCGACATAATTCGGTAATGAATTCCAAGCATGAAAAACCCTATTTGTTAAAAAGTTTAACCTGATGTTGGTTCTGCAGAGTTCTCTTCTTAGCTTTCTGGAATGGCCTCTTAACCGCTCATCTGTATTTATTATAAAGAGATTTTTGAGTGGAGAAGTTTCGTAATGAAATGCATTAAAAGTTGTGATTAAGTCACCTCTAAGTCTACGTGCGGATAACGGAACTAAATTCATGATCCTTAAACGATCTTCATATGAGGGACGCACTAATGAATACGGGATCCGTGTTACTCTTCGCTGTACATTTTCCAGCATATTTACGTCACGCTGAAGAACCGGGCACCACACTGAATTAGCAAATTCTAATATTGGTCTCACATAAGTTTTATATAACTTTGCTAAGGTTCGACTGTCACAGGACGAAAAAACTTTACTAATAAGGTAAACCATGCGATTGGCCTTATTACACTGTTGCAATGCTTGAGGGGTCCAGGACAATTGTGAGTCTACTAACACGCCGAGATCAGAGTGACAATCGGTCTTTTTTAAAACGGTGCCGTTGATAAAATAATTTAACCGAGGATTATTTTTGCCGACATGAAGAACGACACATTTTTCTATATTAAGCGGTAGCAACCAGTCAGTACACCATCGAGAAATGCTGTCCAAGTCTTTTTGCAAACACTGAGAGTTTGTTTTAGGATTGTTGTACAGCTTTGTGTCATCCGCATAAACCGAAAACTTTGATGAAATGATGTATTTCAGCTCCGATGTAAATATATTAAACAGTAGTGGCCCTAAAACCGATCCTTGGGGACTCCACTTATTACGTCATGTAGGGGGCTACTTGAAGACTGTATTCTTACTGAAAATTTTCTTTCACTTAAGAAGGCTGAAATCCAGTTTAACAGTTGCCCGCGAATTCCAATCCTGTTTAATTTTTTCAAAAGCCTTTCTCTTGGAACTTTATCGAAAGCCTTGCTAAAATCTAAGTAGATAATATCGATATCCTGTCCCATATCTACTTCGGTAGTCCAGTCATTTAGGCAACACAACAAGTTGGTAACAACCGATCTTCCACTGGTAAATCCATGTTGTTCGTTCGGGATTATTTGGTGCTGGTTTAAAAATATGTGTAAATTATCCACAATAATTGATTCCATAACTTTGGATATAACTGGAGTGAGACTAACAGGCCTATAATTTTTGGGGTCGAGTTTATCTCCTTTCTTAAAAATTGGTTTCACCCGTGCTTCTTTCCAAATAAATGGGAGAGTAGCAGAGTGGAATGATTGTTCCATAAGCAAATGGAGCGGATATTTCAGAGCATTCGCACATGATTTCAAGAAAGTAGGAGAAAGATTATCTGGTCCTGGAGATTTGTTGGTGTCGAGTTCTTTAAGTTTCCTAAAAATATCATCAGGAGAAAATTCTACTGAGGCAATAGAACTATGATTTATGGGTTCATAATGCAAGTCTGGGAGCGGGCCATCAGGTTCTAAAGTAAAAGATTTATAAAAGCTCCTAGCAAAAGTTGTAGCCACTTTCAAATCATCATTTGTAATATCACCTGAGTCTGTTTTTAATTGGGGAACAGAAACTTTCGTGTTTATGGAAGTTCTAATATACTTATAAAACTTCTTTGGATTATTGCTGTCTATAATATTTTTTTTCATAGTCTCTCCTAGCATTGCAAATTTTTGTTTTCAATAGATTGGCAACATTCCTATGCGTAACAAAATCATTCTCCGAACGTGATCTTTGATACTTTTGCCACAGGGCTTTCTTTCTCTTAATCAATCTTTGAATATCCCAATTAATCCAGGGTTTAGAAGGAAATGTAGTTATAAGTCTTGAGCTTGTATTCTTTTTTATGATGTTGCTACATTGTTCATGAAAAATATTCCAGTTTTCCTGTACATTTGGTAACGATAGAACGGAAGCCCAGTCAACCAGTGACACATCATGATCAATACCTCTATAATCAATGAAATATCTTGATGAGTATAGTTTTTTTGGATTAGTAACAAGAATCAACTGCATTTGGAACTGAAGAATTGTATGATCGGATTTAGCAAAAGGGGGATAGTATTCTAGATTGTTTATTAAATCATTATCAGAAGTAATAATTAAATCCAAGATGGAGGGTTGCTGCCCAGAACGGAAACGAGTTGGTTCAGTAACGATTTGTTGGAGATGTGAATCTTGTACAAAATCAAGAAGAAGTCTAGATGAAGCATTTTGAGGTACAGGATGTGGCCATTTTAAATCTCTATGATTGAAATCACCGGCAATTATTAGGTTTTTGTACGTTGAAGCTAGAATGGATAAAAAATCAATAAGTTGAACATAATTATTGTAAGCAGTATCAGGCGGTCTGTAAACACAGCAAATCGTAAAAGATAAGTGTTTATTATGAAAGAGAAGACACATTGCCTCGAAGCCAGGAATATTGAACGGTAAAACAGTTATTGTAAACTGAGAAAAAACAGAATCTAACACATAAATGCAAACTCCACCTCCAGTCGAAAGCCGGTCGTTGCGGAATATAGTATAACCTTGTACATCTATGATAGAATTAGGTATATGTGGTTTAAGCCAGGATTCTGTTATAAGCATAATAGTAGGCTTCTCTAAATCCATATAAGGAACAAATTCATTGAGTTTTGCCATTAAAGAATCAATATTAGTATAAGATATAGAGTAATTAAGAAAATTTGACTGTTTCAGTTTTTTGATGGTACAATAGAGGGGTTCCTCTGATAAACTTTATAGTAATATCAGTCTCGCCTTTAGCCTTTCGATCATTTAGCTCCTTTCTCAATTGATCCAAATACTCCATTTGCTTAGGTGTTTTATCATCTCTAATAATAAATTTATCAAAACGGGTTCCCGTTAATGAGTTCTTGCGTTTAAGAATATCTTTTGCAATTGATGGATTGTCAAATGAAAGTTTCATTAATTTTGGTCTATTGGGTGAAGGTTTGCCGATTCTGGTTATTCTAACAGGAATATGTGGGGTTGAATTCCCACACACTACCCCCAAAATATCGGATGCTAATTCTTCATCATGCTTATTACGTTCATCGATAGTGCCTGTACTTTCTGGAGCACCAACAATAATTATATTCTGAGCTCGCACCATCCTCTCGGTCGCCTCCGAAACAACTTCTTCAAAAGTTTGTGGTGATATCTTTTGGTTTGTAATTTGTGTGCCTAGATCATCAAACTTTTTATTTAATTGTGACATTTTAGTTTCAAACTCCTTTTTAAAGCCCTCAAAAAAAGCTTTTAATTGATCAAGATTACCAATATTTCCTGAACAATTATTACAAAGAATCTTAACGCTTCGTGATTTATTTCTAGTCATTCTAACGTCTTCGGCGGACTGCATTCCAACACACTTCAAGTGTACAGTGGATCGACATCCATCACAAATTGTTGTTGCCGTTGACCCTACAGCTGATCGGCAGTTTTGGCAATCACTCATATTTAAAACTATTTGACCTTGGTAACGATAAACAATTAATGACTAACCTGTTTATTCGGCAGAACAACTTCCAAATATCTTCTAATTACTCGCTTAATTTATGTTGCACAGATTTTAATTTTTCATTAATATTACCACTGTAATTAGACGATTAAATTGATGCCAATTAAACAAAACAAAAATAAATATTTCCTTGCAAAAATAGCAAATAACTACGAGCAATTTTAAAAACGTTCTACACAGTACCGTTGTTATTATACATTCAATATGTTTTATAATTTTTAACAATTATTAAAAAACTATGGTTGCAATAGATTAATGTTCCTATTCTTCTTTATAATTAAACAGGGGGTTAAACTTGATACGATTTTCAGGTAATATTGGTTATAACTTTTTAAATACCCGGTATAACTTAATAAAACTTAACATTGTTGTTTAAAGCTGCCTACAATTTTTGTTAAAAACTATCTTTTATAAATTTTACTATAACAGAGCTACAGAGCTACCTCACACTAATCAATCACCCTGTATATATATATATATATATATATATATATATATATATATATATATATATATATATATATATATATATAAAAAGACCAGGAGTCTTTGCTGACCGTTAGGAAATAACTTGTAAGTTTCTTGGGTTTGCAGCAATAATGAAAGAGTACTCTTTTAAGTTATTTATTCCAAGCTTTCGGTTATGATTATAACCATCATCAGGGAGCTACAATATTGTTAACGTATTATATAAAATGTATAATTAAATTAATTTGAAACTTACAACTTATTGAGATTGTATCATCCAAGATGTTAAAATCATTAAAAAAAACAGCACAAAACATGTTAAAAAACCTTTTCTTCGTGAATTGTAGTTATTAAAAACTTCCAACAAAGGTTTTTTAACATGTTTTGTGCTGTTTTTTTAATGATTTTAACATCTTGGATGATACAATCTCAATAAGTTGTAAGTTTCAAATTAATTTAATTATACATTTTATATAATATGTTATATATATATATATATATATATATATATATATATATATATATATATAGGGCTTACTATGCTAGAACAAATACTTTTATGCTTGGTCGAGAGGAGTGCACGGGCTAGTACGTCACACTGCACTAACCCAATGAGAGCCGTCCGGAAAAATAACTCGTACAATTGTATGTTTGAAATAAAAATTATTTAAGTTAACATTATTTATCATTTAGGCGAGTGTTTCAAAACATTTGAGTGAATAATACCCATTATAGCCAGAGGAATACTATACTTTGTCCACGACTTTCAAATAAAATTTACAAAAAAAATTGCATGACAGCACATTATTATAAACACCAATAGACACATACGTAATATGTGTTACCGATACAGAATATACTTTGGTATGGAAAGCTGGCACACACACATGAATTTGGAAGCCAGTTTATTTACAATATTTTATATGATCTTTGATTTACATGCTATTCTCGACGATTTTCTTTGACTTTGTGGTCTTTCTGGTTTGTAATTTTAAAGTGCTAAATAATGTAAGTATTTAACAATATAAAATCCAAATTTATAGACTATAGTTGATGATGGAGGATAAACCTAAGTATGTTTTTAAGGTTAGATTTTACTTTAATACAACTAAATTTTTTTATTAGATTAAATAAATTTGCCACTATAATAATAAATATAATTTTGTCCTAAAATATACCTTGTCCAGTATAAATATAAGTGCACGTCTTGTTTGACCACGGCAACATGGCGCAATTGTGCGCCATATAAAATATTTTAGAACGAGTTATATATTTATACTGGACAAGATAATTGTACCAGGTAAAATCCAAAAATACTGTCTAAAAAAAGTAAAAATAATATTCGCATACCAAGTTTAGACAGACGTGCTATTGTGACGTCACTAATAGGTAATATTATACTTGAGGAGGCACATGTACCGATAATTAAGGTTTTATAGGACTTTCGTGGACAAAAATATATAATTACATCACATAGAAGTTTTTAGGCATGGAGATCACGATTATGCTGTTTTTGAATATTAGTGGTCTTTCCCATTATCCTAAAAATATGTTGGTGCTTCCAAAATACAGATCAAGAATATGATTCACCTCTTTTTAATTTCTCATTTGGTCTGTGGGATTCTAAATTGTATTAAGCTTAAAAACCACTAACTTCGACAATTTAAGTTCCCTTACCATTTAGATTCTATTTTGATAATGCAATGATTTATAATGAAGTAGAATGCAATTATATTTCTATAGTAAATAATAAATAAACGTTATACTTTAAAAGATAATTGAAAAAAAGTGTCATAAATGAAGTTTGACTATACTCATACATTTTTCTTTTAAATCTCGGATAACGACTGTGTACCTCCCAAAAAGAAATATTCTAAAAATATTGCAACATAAAACAAAACAAAATCTACAAATAGAAAACATCTACTTCTCTTCATAACCGTCTTCAAAATGGTTAAATGTGGGAAAGAGTGTATACTATTGTTTGTTGTAGTTATTTAAAAAACGAAAATCTTGTCGATAAATTAAAACATTAAAATCGAGTTGCTGAGAGATTTGAAAATATTAGCGGGCACATCAAACGTGTGCTAAGACGAAAAAAACCTATGTACATGCTCATAAAATAAAAAACCTTATGTTTATTATTCTTCTCTTCTTAAACTCGGCAACTAAAAAATATTTAACAAATACGTACTGATACAAAAACATTAAAATTATATGTTGTAAAAAAATATGTAGAAATAATAGCTATTCCAAGTCTTATAGTTGTGAAGAAAAAGCTAAAAATCGTGGAATGATATTCTAAAAACTAGCAAGACCTTGGTCCGTTTGTTTTTTTTTAACAAAAATACTGACACTGGGTGTAAAAAAAATGATATAAGATAATAATTTCATAAAAATTTGAATACATAAGCACTTACTTTATTGTAAATCAATTCAAATTTTATATGAGAGTATTGTCTCAGTGTGGGTACTTAAATCATATGAAAAGGGTATTTTTACTTAATAGGTACAGAATAGCTAACTTTAACAACAGAGCTCAATTAATAGAAAAAGTAATAAATGTACAAAAAAATATATATGTATAATATATATATATACTTATATACATATGTATATATACATACATATACTTAATAAGAGCATGGTATGGTTAAAACAAACTATTCTGTGAACATTTACGAAAACTTAATTTACTACAACAATGTACAAATAAACCTTAAACAAATTCTTAAACAAAAAAAACAACGTTGTTTTATTACAAACACTAAACAACAACATGGGAACACAATAATTTTCTGTTTAGAAGATAAGCGCGTTTATGATTGGAATTTCATGAAACGAAACAAAACAAAATTTTCGAGAAAAAACACCAATAACTTTTTAACGAAATAGATTTAAAATTGATTTAATTGTAAAGATTTTATTTTTAATAATACCAAACTAATCTCATTCTTTAGCCTGCTAATTTTTTGTGTTTTATTATAAATTATTTTTCTCTGAAATGGCACAATTTAAAATCTATTGGAAATAAGTGTTAGTGTTAATTCGTTTAAAGAAATTATCTATAAATGCTAAAAAATAAGGAACAACTAGACGCGCTGAGACTGCTTTACAAACTATGAGAAAGTTTTTTAACATTTAAAAAATAGGATTTTTACGCGTATACTCAAAATGTTACTTTACATTGTTCTATTGTAACCATTGTAACACACTCGTTTGGACCGCATTTATATAAAAAGAAGAATTTATACTGCAGGCGATAGATGGCCGGCCAGTCCCCTGGAGTATTAAATTAAAGGCATTAAAAATGTCTATAACAAATTATCACAATAACTAATGTAAATATTTTACAAACACTAGGTATTCAAAAAATTGCACAAAATGGTGGCACACTTGCAGATTTTCCACAAAAATTTTACAATTTTCGTATATATAATTTACAAATATTTTAAGCAGAAATATAATTTATGGTAGCGTAAAATTAAATGAGGACAATCTTGAGGGTAAAAGTAAATAAATAAGAAATCCCTAATCATGGTAATAAAAGTTCTTACTGTGACAATGATAAAAAATATTTTTTCCTTAATATTTAAATGCGTTACCAGCACTTGGCATTTTTTTTAATTATGTTTGTTTTTTATGACAACTCATTGCACTATTTCGAGAAGTGTCTACTAAATCGTTCTTTTCGGTACCAGTTTTCTAGTACCATAAAACAAATCTCCACTACCGAAGTACTATATCTTGAGCAAGATACTGGAAGAGTTTATCCATAAAAAACTAACCTATTAAGTTATGTAGTAAGTAAGATCTTTCTGTAAATAAAATGACAAAAATATTTTTCCAATGATGGTAATTTAATCTTAAGAATTTTGATAAAAATGTTTTAAGTAATAAAATACATAAGCCTTTATTCTAAAGGTACCTAAATATGTAAAAGATACACGTTTTTACGTTAGCTTCCGTATTATAAATAAATTGGTTAATATTTTCTTAATCTTTGATAGCACACTAAAGGATCAGAAAGGGTATTTCTTTAATTTTTCGCCACCTTTTTGTCCGCTCAAACTCAAAATCATCCTAACCTTGTTAGAATTTAACAAAAAAATTTGGCGCGAGAGTTTTCAGAGGTATTTTAAAAGTGAAGGTATGTATAAGTTAGGTTTGTTTTTGAACATTGAGCTTTTATTGAAATTACTGTTGCATTGCAAGCGTAAAAAGTGAAACACATAAAGATTTAAAACAGATGTAATGAGAATTGGAAGAACTATAGAACTTAAGTTATAAAACATTTTAAATTCTTTGTAGTGATTATGGGGTCATTTTCGCAGATGTTTAAAGATTATTTATTTATAATTTTATAGATACATATTTTTTATTCATAGTCATTGGGTATTTTTGTGTAAGATTTTTTATACGTACTAAGCCAAATTGAAAAAATAGTAAACTGTTATGTAATCAACATTATTCATAGTATGGAGAATGAAATGATTACATTATTAAATAATTCCTAAATAAGGGAAGTCGATAGTTATTGTAGAAAGCAAGTGAGGTTTGAAGGAACTTTGTCTAAAAACGACTACGAAGCACTTTTAAGGAACCACAGAAAATCTGTCACCATCCACTTTTTTAAAATATAAACGAATCAAGAATGCCCCATGTCTAAGTCGTGGCGCTGCGATTTTAACCAGTAAAGCTTATAGAGCAATATAAAAATGTGATTACTTTTTATACTGCTGCTCAAAATTTGCTTAAAGTTCATTGATGTGTCATTTAATATATCTTGTATCTTACATATCCTGTTCTATAATTTTTTATTTTATGTTTATGGCTAACCTGTTTAAGCTAAATGATATTGACTCTAATTAATTATAACATTTGTGTGACCTTTGCTGGATCCATATTAACAACTACAAAAATTAATAAGATTATATTTGAATTCAATTTTCAATGTTCTTCCAATTCAAATTCTGTAGTTTTTGTGAATAAAAAATCTGGCACATATATGGTTGGAATGTTAAGATTTGAACTTCGAACTAAATCTCTCATGAACTCTTTTGATTTAAGCTTGTGTTTATTGTTTGTAAATTCTATGATTAAATCTAGATAACACTTGAATAAGGAGAAATTTAGTTTTTAAGTTCAAATGATATGTATAAAAGTATACCATATTATATACACCATAGTATTGGATTTTTTGGTCCAACTTAAATATGCGTTTTTACTGTAAAATCTGGTTGGGTTTGCGGGTGTCAGTTCTATGAATATAATTTTTTACCATTTTTACAGACAACTTATAACGTTATCTTTTTATCGAATGAATGTGACTTTTCATTGTATATGAACAATTAGTTTTAAATGAAAAATGTATTTTATGTTGATGTTAATGTTTTTTTATTTATTAAAAAATTGAAGTATTTGTTAATGTAAAACTTCCTGTCCAGGTAATAGGTGCGATGAGAAGTATTTGCAATTAAGAAACACGTTTTAATATTAACACTAAAGCTAATTTAAATAAAAACATTTTAGTGATTTATAAATGAATTGATTTATTTTCGAATTTTACGATTTCTGTGTAGAAAGATAAAAACCAATTCGGTGGAATGCAAATGGTTTTTTTACACATAAATAAAATCTTTTTATCTTTAATTTAATATTAAACTCCAACTTCCTGTGTATAATTATGACTTATAATTCAAATTAATTATTTGCTACTAAAATAGTAAAAAATGATATTTGTAAGAACCAACGATTTAAACTGTCGGAATCGGTTTGGTTTTGGTTGATCATAATCTGACGGTTGTTGAAATGGGGAAAGGAGGAAATGAAGCTTTTTTAAACTCTACCTGGAGTCAATCTTTTTTCTCTCAAAAACAAAATAGCTTCCTTTTTTCAAATATATAATATATTCAATATATCTTATATACTAAGTAATATTGATGTAAATATATATGTATGTATATACCATCTAATTGCACTTCATTGTTTATATGACAAAAAATCAACAAAAATATCACATGGAAAATCAAAAGTATGGGAAATTTTACAGTCAATTTTCCATTTTTTTAACGAATTCTTCGCACAAAAATATAAAACGAATAAAAACGTTTCAATGAGTTTAATACTCAAAAATTCATACTTGGCATTTTAATGGAGATTTTTTTAAAAGAATGTTATATTCAATTTTTATAGGTACCTACATATAAAATTAAATAAATTTTTAAATACAAGTTTTAGTTAAACATAGCAATTTTAAGGTTTTCATAATTAAAATAATTAAATATCTTTACCATTTGCTTCCAACATCATTTTAGTTTGTTGTGTGGAGAATCCGTTTATAATCAAAAATTCAAAGTATTTTTATTAATAAACTACTTCTAATTGTTTAATTTTATATAATAATATTTAAAAGATATTTTTAGAGAAAATATACATCAAAAATTTTGATTAAATCACAGATAGATATAATTTTTTCAATTGTGGGAATATCCCGAGGGTTTTTCGATATACATAATAAATCTTATCATCAAAGCAGTTTGAAGAGTTATGCATCGTTCATAACCATTTTTCAAGGAAATTATCCCAAAATAATTTCTCAGTTCAGAACAGAAATATTTTAAAAAATTTACTTATAACTAATTTACGAAAAGTATATTTGATTCATTAACCTATTAGGAATATTAAATTAAAAATGATAAAAACAGCTTTAAACCTACTTTAGAGAAATTTGTCTTACAAAATGGTTATATACTAATGGATAGAACAAATTTTTGTACATGATGAGGCTTACTTCACGTCCAAGACACATAGAAAAGACATTTATTTTGGGACATGCCAAAAACACCGAACAATAAACATTTATTTACATGAAAAAGTCAAACTGACAACTTTTTCTAGGATAAGAAAATTTTGTAGATAGATTGTTAAGAACATAATATCATAATTTGGATCATAAAATTAATCATAAATTCATAAATTAATGAAATAATAAATAGCTCATCAGCTAATAAGTAAATTACTTTAATTAGCAAATTTTTACCTCAAAATCTAATTGAATGGACTCTTTATTTAAACATTATTTTTGGTCCTTGCTTCAAAACTTAATGTATTTGAATTAATAAATAAACTTTTATAAAATTTATTGTACCAACCCTTACTTTGTGAAAGTCTATCATATTAAAAACATTATTGAAAAAGGTTTTTAACAAAATGATTACTTAAAAAATACCATCTTTTTAGCTTGATGACAGCTGTTTCAATATATTAATACTTTTTTAAATAAACCGTTCTGTTAAGAAGTTATTTTTAAGAACATTAACTTAATATAAACTTTTACTTTGGTTTTTATAAAAACCAATTCATTTTTCATTTAATTGGAGTGTGGAACCAGTTTTATTTTTAATAGTATCTAGGTACGTAGCCAAACAAATTTCGTCAAATTTTCTCATCCTGGATCTTATTTTATAGAAATTCTTTGACTTTTTGACGTATTTTGTATAATTTCAATATGAATATATTTTTAGAATAGTCAAAAACATCTAATATACAATTAACTGCTTTGATGGAAAAAACTTAAATTGTAATGGAATCAAAATGGCATTGTTTATTCAGCTCTAAAAACCACCATCAACCCGAATTATTTGTCGGTTAAACTTGCAATTGATCCCATTATTACAAAAAAAATATTCAATATTCAAAATAAAATCAATAAATCATTATTATCATCAACAAACACCGTCATATATCGAGCTCATTTGTTTATTTACTTACAACCACATATATTTTATGAAAAATGTTTGTTAAAGTTCTTTTAAGCAGTACGTCTTATCTTCAGGATGAAATTGTGTTAGTTACGATAGATGCTAACGTTTCGGGGTGGTGTCAGTCCTGTCCCCCGTCTGTCTCTGAGGCACTATTTTCCGCCATTCCTAAAAACATCGAACGAACTTTTTAAAACAATAATCAATCTATCAACTTAACAACTTAATCGATTGTTTTTAAATATTATCCTATATTTACCATTGTGGACCGGTAAAACCTCCCGAAACCGCACCAACATTTCGGGTTTAAGATTTTCAGGCTTTACTAGATCCTGTTTTAAGAAAATTCTAGGCTGCTTTTGGTCTTCATCTATTAATTTCTTTTCACTAGACGTATTTGAATCATTCGAAAGTTCTATGGTGTGAACTTCAGAGCTGTCTTTGTCAAATCGAGATGACGAGTCATCATCAATGTTTTCATCTCGTGACGTTTCTCCTATAATGAAATGAATTAAATAGATAGATATAAAAATTTAATTTTATATATTTATTGATTTGTATAGAAAGGCGTACCTGTAACAAAGTTTAAAGGACTTATACTCTTTCGACAGGTATCATCTTCCGAGCTATGTTCATCTAAAGCTGTAGGTTTGGATAATGGTGTAAGTCTGCTATTTCTACATAGTTGATCCAACAGTGCTTTATTCGACATGTTTTCTGGAGCAACGTTTTTGTCTTCATTTAAAGCTTTATCTTCGTTGCCAGGTACTCCTGATTCGAGACTTGACCTTATTATTCCGTCGAGAAACGAACCATTTGCCGAAGCGCCATCTAATAACGCTTCTGCTCTTTGTCTAGCGTTTTTAGATAGCGGAGGCGCAGATGATGTTTGAGGTGTCGACCTTGAAGAGTCTTCTTGAAGTTTTTGCATCATTTGTGATGCGAAAAATTCCGTGTTGGGACCCGAGAACGGTGATGTAGGAGGTCTAGTGTAATCTAAAATAGGTGGAAATCCTGGAGGCGCCCAAAATGGAAATGGTGGAGCATTATAGCCCGCTAAAGGTGCCATTCCAGATTCAAATAATGGCAACTTTATTCCATTAGGAGAGGTCGGCGAAAACTTCTGAGGAGGCTTCATTATAGGCTTGAGTTTTTCTTGGGAATTTCGTATATCATTTTGTTTGAGACTAGCAATTTTTTCATCAACTGGGTTTGGTTTAGGATCACGTTTACGAGGCCGCATCAAATGTCTTTCTTTTACTTTGTATTCAAGAGTAGAATGAGGTACACCGTAGTAACTACCAGCACGATGAACTGACATTTCACCCCGTTGAACTGCTCGAACTGCTTCCACTAAACTGTCTCGATCGTAGTTTCGATATTTACCCCTTTTTGGCCTTGTACCTACAAATAATTTAGTTTTCAAAATACGTCTAATAATTATTTATTTTTTTTATTTACCTTTTCCACCAGTAGGGGCACTATTGCTTTGTGGTTTTAGAGGTTGTTGTTGTTGCTGCTGCTGAAACTGTCTACTCAGGTCATGTTGAGTTTTAATTACAGAAATTCCACTACCTAGTGGAGGAGTAAATCCTCCCCGTTTAAAATCAATATCTAATATTGGCCTCCTCGGTTCCATAGACTGTTGAAATTTTTGACTAATACTTTGAGCTATAACATCTTTAACATCTTTTATTATGTGACCTTTTGAAGGTAATATAGGAGGAGATCCGGATTCGCTAGTTACTGGGGGTGAGATTATGCTTCCAACTGAAAAAATACCAATACTTTTTAAATATCTTGAAAAATTCCTACGTTTATACATTATTCTTTTTTTTATAAGTATTTAAGTTTACTCAACAATGAGGAAATAAATTATTAGATGTGTAGTAAACGGTTGAACGAAAGTTCCACTATTTATTCGAAAAATATGTTTTAAATTTCAATTACAGCTGTTTCGCTAAAAACTAGCATCGTCAGATTGACATATTGTCAGTGGACTTTAACATAGTAAGGGTTAGTACAATAAATTTTATTTAGACTTAAATTTTGAACAACCATTTAACCGTTTATAATTTATTAGTTAAATTAAACAAGTTACCTGTAGGTTCGACTTGATTTCTAGTGGGATCGCATCCATTTTTATTTGACGTCGTCGGTTTGTAGGACGGAATTTTAAGTATCACATTTGAAGGAGAATCTTCGGTTTCCATATCGGATTCCGATTTAGTTCTCTCACCTTTCGTTATCACCGAGTTACTTGGACTCGGCCTCGAGATGAGTTTCTCATTGGCACCGTTGTTTTGTATCTTCAGCAACTGATGGTCTTCGGTGATTATACGTTTCATTAATTCGGGTATCATATTTGACACCATTGAACCGTCAGGAGATTTATGGGGAAGCAATGATTGGGACGCGAGGAAAATATTTTGAAGGTAGGGCATTTCTGTTTGGTCCAAGCCACCCTTTTGAAGGAGTGTCTTTAAGGTATCTGGGATCTAAAAATTAATTAATAAAACTGATATTCAGACATAAATCATATTCTTACCTCTCTACCACTACTAAATCTAAACAGATCTTCAATAGAGAGTAAAGGAGCCTCCAAAGCCTTTTCGACTTCCTTTTCCTCCTCTGTTCCAGATAAATCTTTTTCATCTTCCATAGCTTCTTCCTCTATCGGAGTAGAACTATTCAGATGCGATTCCCTCTCTTTTTCCAGAGCCAACTTATACACTTTATTCCGTAGCGTTGACCTGTAGTTCAAAAATATAAAATAAAAAATTAAAGTAAATTTTCCGAATCTAAACTGCCACACAGCTACTAGGTGATACTGGTTATAAATATATCTTGAAGGTAATTAATTAAATTCAAATATGGTTACTATTGTATAGAGGTAGTTTTTACCTGGGAATTCCATAAATTACGGCTGCTCGTCTAGTGCCCAATTTTCCTGATTGGATATCTCTTAGAGCCGCTTGAAGTTCGTCCTCGGTGTAGGTTCGTCTACCTGCAACTGCTGACATTCTAGGTTTCGCTCTGAAATCAGAACTAAAATTATGTATATATTAAAAGGTGTTACAAATAAATTAATTGATATTGGAGAATTTAAAAAAAAAGAGCGATTAATTATTATTTCTAAAAAGTATATTCTTCTCTTCTTTCTCAATTTGTTTTAATGTATGTATCTCATTTTTGGATCCGTGTTTTCGAATAATTCGTGCAAGAGGGTCGTTTCTCACTTCTATAAACTCACCAAAGCAGGGCGCAAATGAGTCTCTCATCGGACCAGAACCAGCAGAGGGATAGCATATAATTCGACAGGGTATACTGCTTCTCAGTGGGTGGCCAAAGCCATCAGAAGCACTGGGTAACAGACAGACACAGGCGAAGAGAATGCTCAATCGTCCATCTAGATCCATTTTGCATTTTGCTGTCTGATTATACAGGAAAAAATGGTAATGGAGAGAAGGAACAGCGTAACACTGTCAAGCGAGTCTTAGAGCTTGAAAAAATGTAGAACTAGGCACAAATGGATAATCTATGAAGAATGACAGGATAAGCTTTTTTGTACTGCAACCACATACTCATTGACAAATATGCAGAACTATAGCAGGCCAACATAAACATATTTTATCTCTACATGAAATAACAGATATTAAATGGAAGAACGTAATTATGGAAATAATCATATAATATGTTGATGCTTTAACTGCATTACGATAAAATAGTATATTAAAAAACGCATTTCATATGGAATTCTGTTATGACACGAGTTCAAGTTTAAAAAACGAATCGCGAAGCGATGAGTTTTTTAAAGAACGTGTGTCACAACAGCCATATGAAATAAGTTGTTTATAATATTTTTTATATTTTGCCCTTTTTACCATTTTTTAAATTAATTTTTTATTTTTATGTAATTACAAAAATTTTTATTTAAAAAGTATGTCGGCAGCACTGTGTAATTTATAAAATTTGACAGTTGTGACATTTAGATTATCAAATGTTAATGTTTTAAAATATTTTAAAATGAATAATATACCAATAATAATATATTATATAAGTAAAATATTATATTAATATTCACAGATACTTTCTTAAAGAACAATATAAAATTAATAAATTGCTATTAGCCACAAATGTCATTGTCAATAGTCTTGCCTTTAGAAACTTCACTCATGTCGCCAACCATTTAAAACAAAAATTTGCGTGCGTAAAAGTTACATTACGATACGCAAATGCGTTTTATAATGAAGATTTTTATAAGTGCAAAATATAAAAATGTATTATTAATATCCAGTGGTCGCATAGTCTGTGAATTGTTGTTAGCGCTTTTATTTTATATCTTTCTTTTTTATATATATCTATGACTGCAACCCATGTCTACCTGACCCTTTATTTAAAAAAAGTGTCCAACATAATAGTTGCTTTCTCCTTTATGATATCGTGGAGGAATATATTACTAGTGGATAATTCAAATTCTCACATCAAAAATAATTGCGTATTGAATCTAGCAGACTAACAATATTAAGAGATGTTATATAAATGACATAGGCTAACTAGTAATTGCATTTACTTAACACCGGAATTAAATTTGATATTTGAATGATATAAAAGTTGAAAAATGTAATAGGGTTCAGAGCTACCAGGAAAAAGTATCTTAGTTACTATAGAGTAACTTAGTTACTTTGAAGTATCTAAGTTACTGTATCTTAGATACTTTCTTAAAAGGAACTGTCTCTTGTAACTTTAAAAGTAACTTAGATACCAAAAAGTATCTAAGAGGTGATAAATGTAAACATAAGTGAGTGGACAGTTAGGAGGCGACTTTACGTTGGTGGAACGCTGCTTGACCGCCGCTTTCTTGTGCTAGGTTGAATTTTGCACGAGAACACTTGGCTTGGACAATAGCAGATTTTCTGAAGAACCGCGATTCTCTCTCACAGGCTCAGATAGACGTGTAAGAGTGTGGCGACGATAAAGCGAGAGATATGCTCTAGCGTGTATTGTTGAGCGACTTCCATTTGGTGAAGGATGTTATGGTATGGAGGGGCATATCTGTTGACACAGGTACCCGATAGAGGTTCTACAATACCATGTTTTACAGTTCATGGTTATTCTTAGAAAGCCCCTAACAGAAGCATAATCGATAAGATGGTCATTAGTTATTGAATATTTAGCCAATACACATCTTCCAGGATATAACCTGGTATCACTCTTATGCAAGGATAAACGTTGCTTTAATCTTTGGCCAGTTTGACCCATGTATTTTTTGTCGCAAGCAGAACACGGAATACAACTACTACATTAGGTAAATTCAAAATTGGAGTTGTATCTTTTACTTTGCTAAAAATGTTGGTTATTGGCTTACAATATAAATACATATGATCAAAATAATAAAGAATTAGACATTCAAACCAATAATACAAAATTATATATATCATTTCAATACATTAGAGAAATTTCATCTAAATTAAGTAGAATTTTTAAACCATTAAATACTATTAAAATTACGAGTAGAACATGTCTTACCTTAAACAAAATTTTTAGTAAAGTAAAAGATACAACTCCAATTTTGGATTTATCTAATGTCGTATATTGTATTCCTTGTTCTGCTTGCGACAAAAAATACATAGGTCAAACTGGTCAAAGATTAAAACAATGTTTATTCTTGCATAAGAGTGATACCAGGTTATATCCTGAAAGATGTGAATTGGCTAAACATTCAATAACTAATGACCATCTTATCGATTATGCTTCTGTTAGTATTTTGGATGTACAAATTAACAATAAAAAAAGACTTTTTTTTGAAAATGGCATCTATATCACAAGACAATGATATTATGAATAAAAAAAGTGACCATAAAAACTTGAGTGACATTTATTATTATCTGCTATCTTTGGATAAACATACAAATAAAGATCTAAATAATACCTAAAATTCATGACATCTATATGACATTTTTATTTTGATTTTAAATGACATTTTAGAAGCTTAATTTAAAATTATAAAAAAGAATAAGATATCCTTATTTTTTATCATAAAACAATTAAATATTTTAAACAAAATTTACATTTTTCATGAAAGAAGAAATTAAAAATTATAACTTATTATTTTCTACTCTTTTATTACATTTTATCTCAAACAATTAGAGAGTTTGCGGTAAGGTGTTTTACGTTATAAAAATTTCCGTTATAATGTATAACGTGAAAATGTAGTAAAAATTATACCGTATAAAGCTTATTTATACGCTATTTTTGAAAATAACGTTAACCAATCAGATTTTAATGCTTATAATTTACTTTCATGGTACAACAAATGTACATTGTAAAATGTTGTATCATGACTATCATTAGTTTCAATCCTGTGTATTTGCAAAAATGTATAGTTCAATAATGTCTTGTTTTTCAAAACGAAACAAGAAGCTACAATTATTGCTCTGCACTGATTATAAATTAAAATTAATTTGTAGAATCAAAGTATTTTTCTTTCTTCGACTGCTTTTTGTTAATCAGTAAATAGAAGGAAATCTTCAATAATCAATGTTACTAGGGGTATATACAATCAGGTTTACCAAGGCTTTGTTCATGATTCTTATGGTTATTATTTTTCTCTTTCTTTTTTAAACTTGCACTAGTGACATATCATATGTCATCTGTAACCTTGATTTTTAAGGTACGATAACCGCAAGCTATGTTTACAAATTTTACGATAAACGACAGTATAACGTAAAATAGAGAGTTTTCACAGCTACAACGACAATTTTAACGTACACGTCTTTAATATTTTACGTACGTCTATTGCTTTGCGTACGTCAAATATTTAGCGTGTCACGACAAAGACGACGAAATTACGGATGTAAATGACGTCCGTTAAATGACTATTAGACTATAAAATTAATGCCAAATTGAAGGAAAAGAAGCAAGCTGAATAATTTCTTCGATCGTCTATAATATTGCACTAATTAAAGTATGGGTGCCGGTTATGTTTTGTGGTTGTTTACCTTTTTTTAATGTACACGACAAGTTATGGCTGCGAAATCTCTGCTGACATTTGTTACGACAACGTAAAATGTTGTGTACGTCAAATTTAACGGTTGCTTTACGTATGGAATGCGAAAACTCTCTAATAGGAGTCTAACGTAACGTAAAACGACTGACCGCAAACTCTCTATTAAGTTGTTTATTAATTTTATGACGTTATTTTGTTTTATAAATAATTTGACTTAAAAAATTTTTTTTAAATTCCAAATTAAATTAAAATAGTTTTTATGTTACATTTACCATTTTTTTAACACCAATTTTGTTTATACTCGTGCTTATTCCTTGATAATGAAATAAATATATTTCGAAAGCTTGGAAATCAAGTAAAAGAGTTTTCTTAAAAAACATTGCCGTATACCCCAAAAAATTCTGGTTTAATACCTATTAGTCGGCAAAGAACATAAATTTAATTATATACATATATATATATTTATATATATAAAAAACACAATTTCTTTACTTTAATTTTGGGTATTGTAGTCAATATATTGACTACTATACCCAAAATTAAAGTAAAGGAATTGTTTTTTTTTTCCAAACTAGTCAAAAAAATTGTGACTACTTTTCTTTATATATATATATATATATATATATATATATATATATCGAGAAAACTCTTTACTTGCTTTCCGAGATTTTAAAATATTTTTATTTCATTTTCAAGGAATAAGTGTGAGTGTAAACTAAATTGATGTTAAAAAGTTGGAAAATTTAACATTTAACATATATAACTATTTTCACTTTTTGGAATTAAAAAAAAAGTCAAATTATTTTTAAAACAAAATGTCATAAAATTCATAAATACAATTGCTTATGATAAAATGTAATAAAAAGGTAGAAAATAATTGGTTATAATTTTATTTCTTCTTTCATGAAAAGAACATTGCATAAACCTATGTTTGATTGACACATTCTCATTAATACTTAAACAATTATCATCTTTGGTATTAATATTGATCCTGTTCAATATCTCTTTTTTACTACTGATAAAAAATTTTGTTGCACTTCTTGTTTTACCATTATATTGTTCTTTACAGCCTGATGATGGTCTGATGTAGACCAAAACTAGTTGCGATAATTATAAAAATTTTACCTCAATAAAAGTCTGTGGTTTTTGACTTTGAGTTTTATTGGATCATTTCTAAACATTTATTTGTTTTATGATAAAAAATAGGATTATCTTATTCTTTCTTATAGAATTAAGCTTCGAAAATATCATTTTTATATTTTGCACTAGTAAAAATCTTCATTATAAAACGCATTTGCGTATCGTAATGTAACTTTTAGGCACGCAAATTTTTGTTTTAAAAGGTTGACGACATGAGTGAAGTATCTAATGACAAGCCTATTGACAATGACATTTGTGGCTAATGGCAATTTATTACTTTTATATTCTTCTTTAAGAGAGTATTTGTAAATATGAATATCATCTTTTACTTATATAATATATTATTATTGGTGTATTAGTAATTTTAAAATATTTAAAAACATTAACATTTCATAATTTAAATGTCAAAACTGTCAAATGTTATAAATTACACAGTGCTACCGACATACTTTTTAAAATCAAAATTTTCGTAATTTACACAAAAATAATAAATTAATTTAAAAATGATAAAATGACAAAATATAAAAAATATTATAAACAACTAATTTCATATGGCTGTTGTGACACTCGTTCTTTAAAAAACTCATCGCTTCGCGATTCGTGTTTTAGCGCTCGTTCAGACACGGCGGGAACCGCGCGATTATAGAATCGCATGGAAATCGCGCGGGTCTTATTTATATGAGTTAGTTAGTAATCGTTCAGACATAACCGCGCGGTTAATCAAGCCGCGCGGTTACCGCAACCCAACCGCCAGAAAATAGAATCGCGCTGCTCCCGCGCGTTTCTATTACTATGGAGTCTTTACTTCGCGTTCAGTTGCGTTGCGGATACCGCGCGGTGAGCACGTCACTGCTCGTGACTTCGCCATGGATCGTTTCGACACTGAACTATTTATTGATGAGGTAGAGAAGAGACCTGCAATATGGGACATTCAGTGTGATGATTACTCAAATAAAATTCAAGAACCGAGCTTGGCAAGAGTTGGTGGGGATGCGAATTGACCATGTACTAGTCGGTCACGTAATATTGGATGCACCCATTACCGCCTTTTTCTTTTCTTTTTTTTAAGGAACAACCACAGTAAACACACTTCGACCTCCATTTTGAAAATAACGCTCCATTTTGAAACCACGCACGAAATCGCATACTAACCGCGCGTGTCTGAATAGCATCTGAATTTTGCGGTTTCAAACCGCGCGATTCGTAAACGCACGATTCCCGCATGTCTGAACGAGCGCTTAAACTTGAACTCGTGTCATAACAGAAGCCCATATGAAATGCGTTGTTTAATATACTATTAAAGATCAAATTAACATGTCAAATAGATGTCATGAATTTTAAGGATTATTTAGATCTATATTTTTATTTTTATTAATGTTGCAGCATATTTAAGAATTTTAAAAAACGATGTTAATACATACTAATTGATCGTCTAGTTGGTAATGCGAATAGATTCTCCT
This sequence comes from Ophraella communa, assembly GCA_035357415.1. NCBI lineage: Eukaryota > Metazoa > Arthropoda > Insecta > Coleoptera > Chrysomelidae > Ophraella > Ophraella communa. Next base: position 36,994,462 of record CM068986.1, read on the forward strand.
TATTATTTTTACTTCTTAGGCTACATTCATAATTAATTTGCTGGCCAAGCAAATCTATTTCATAGCGTTTTCCATTCGTCGCACTCGGGCAGCACTGGGATTTTAGAGAATTCAAGGCCAGTGCTGTCAGATGCATGCTCTAGGGCAAAACCAATGGAACACGAAAATTGATTTGACCAGGACCGTACTATTTGTTTTTATTGACATTTGATAACAATAATAAAAGATTTGAATTTTTTGTTTTGTAGAGTGTAGATTTTATTTAACTAGGTATGGTTTGTCATTTGGTTGTAAAAAATCATTATTTATCTAGGGAAAGTTGTAAACATGTTTATAATAATGTATTTATTAAAAATAAAAATTAACAATGAAATTTTCTCCCTCGACTTAGCAAATTATTACGAAACTCACTATCAGCCATTATTGTTTTGCACTACCGAACCCTTGATCAAATAGCTAGTGCCAAATTATTGCCCAACGGTTCGCCCTTAGCTCGTTCGGAGTTTGAGTAACACATGAATGGAACACATAAAAATGAAAAAAGTTCAACGAATGGAACACAAAACTGGCGCGAGTTCTGCCCCAGTGCGACGCTATCAGTGTGATAGTTTACAATGCAATTTGACGTCAGAGTTGAAGTTGAAGTGGTCGAAATTTCTTGCAAGCAGCTAAACTTCACTTTAACTTGCAATTCTAGCCGCCCATGGGACATGCCCATTAATTTTTGTTATTTTTTTTTGATATATTTGACACTTTATACCCTTATTAAATTCGTTATAGAGTGGTTTGTAATCGGAAGTACACTGTAACAAAAAATCATCATTGAATTGATATATTCCGCGTTTCCATCACTACTAAACTCCAGTATATACTGAAATTTATTGTACTAACCCAGTATATACTGATATAAAAAATAAATCCAAATTATGCTTCAATCATAAGGGTTGTCCCTGACGATATATTGAAGGAATCATGACAATTATTTAGGTACGATCGCAAATGTGTTTAAGTCGACTATGAAGTTATTGTGAATGCCAAATTTCATGCCGACTTGCGTGCCAAAGTGCCAGTTGGGCAGCGAATTGATTACAAATGTAACCTTACACTTGGGTTAACCGCTCTTAACGCCGACCTATGCAATTCTGCCATTGTCCTACTTCAAATTCGCCTCTATTAGAAAATTCATTGACACTAATTCAAGACCGAAAATTTTAAGTAACAACCAAATTTGAGTTGAAAAATTCGCATCTAATGAGTTAATATAGGTGGCTGCATTATCTTCAAAATTTTGTGTTTTTATTCTCGTGCAAATAGCTCCATTCTGTTGACGAGTATTGAATTGGATGTCTCTGGCATAAAAAAATTGCTTGGGAAAGATTAAATAGGTTAATTTTTATTTTTTTATTTTTTCCAATTATTGGTGTTTTGTTCGTATATAAGACCTGACTTGTTAAATTCGGCTTCTTTGACGGTGACTTCAAGAAGTAGGTATAGTAAATAATATTGAAAAAGTCAATATTTAAAACTTTTAAGTAAAATTTCAAATTTTTGGGATACATAAGGTGTACAGATGAACCTATTAGAGTTGCTTACCATACATTTTCTGTAAGTTGTAAATTGACAAGAGTGACATCATGAACCTCCATCTGCAATTAGATCTCACTAGCTTCGTTGTATTTTTTCCCGAGCCAGCTCCTTGGTTCGTCACAGTCACCCAAAATGGCTAGTTAATGTAGGATTTCCATCCCCTTAAGTTGTATACTTACAAAAGTGATGTTTTGCCAAACTTAAGTCGCATGACAATTCGTATGTTAATTTAACTTACACAACACGCTCTCATTTTTTTTATGCTAGCTTTATTTTAAGGTTACATAATCATTTAAAAAGTTAGGAGGTTTAACATTTTCACGAGAGCGAGTTGTTAATCTGTTATTAAAATCTACAAAGTTATTAAAATTAGAATCATGGGCCGATACTGGAATATTTAAGTCTATAATAAAGTTGCTGACATTATTGCTAATTTATACTTTCATTAAATGAACTTTGAATATCTGGTCTGTGCGTAAGGTTTTCAAAAACTGCACTTGTATCAGTGGCGCCTTCTTTATTTGAGTCAGACCCGGATTAATGTTTGAGTTCTGATTGGTTAAATACAGGTCATCATAAAGTAAATTTAGATGTGCACTATCTATAGGAATATTTGTCTTATTAATTAATTTCCTGTTCCTTCTAAATTTATTGCCATTACAATCTTTAATTAAGTAAGATCGATCATTATACTTATCCACTACTGTTCCCTTATTCCAACGATCATTTTTTTGAAAAAGAACTCACCTTTGTGCAAAAAAAAGGTAGATCTTTTGCATTTTTGTCATAGTTCTGTTTTACCTTCATTGAATTTTCTTTAAGCTTTGTAACAACAATATCTTTATCTATGACTTTTGGCAATAAATTTATTTCAGGCGTAGGAATCTTTGTTTTTACAAGACGATTTAACAATAATTGAGCGGGAGCATAACCAATGTTTGGCATAGGAGTATTTCTGTATTCCATTAAAAAATTTGGCAATTCGTCAATACTGTTCATCTTTTTTAACATATTTTTGGCAATGTTTACATACTTGTCTGCCATGCCATTGGATTGGTGGTGATAGGGACTACAAAATTCTAAATCAAAGTTCCAAGATTTTGCAAAATTTTTGAAATAAATACTATTATAGGGATTATTGTCAGCAAAAAAAATATCAGGGACACCAAACCTTGAAAAAATGTCCTAACAACATTCAACTACAGTCTTTGCTGTTTTTCCATTTACTGGAAATACCTCAAGTCAATGTGAATAGGAATCTACTATTAACAGATAGTCATTACGATTATGTTCAAAGAAATTAGAATACAAATATTGCCATGGTCTAACTGGTTGTTCATGTGTTATTAGAGTCTCTTTCCTATTTACAGGCTTGTTTGGTTGACAGGTTTCACAATCATTTACCACTCTTTCGATATCTTGAGACATGTGAGGCCAGAACATTATTTTCCTAGCTCTGAGTTTACATTTTTGCATACCAAAATGGACTGAATGTATTAACCTAAGCATGTCCTGTCTAAGCTCGGGTGGTACAATAATTTTAGTGTTATAAAACAATAAGTTATTGGATAGAAAAATATGATCATTATTTAATTTTCGGTCATTATTTGGCCATCCTGTTAAACAAAACTGTTTAACTTGGGATAAGTCTAAATCATCATTAATCGATTTTTAAAAAATTCTCTTTTTATCCTTGGACATAGAAACATTTAAGGACAGTGAATGTATGGTGTATTCTAGCTTTTCATCAATTGGGCTTTCACTTTTTATAAACGATCTACTAAGAGTATTTGCTATATACATTTTTGAACCAGGAACATATTCAATTATGATTTTATATTTTAAGAGTTTTAGTAGCATACGTTGTAAGCGAGCATTGACATTATCTAGATTTTTTGAAAAAATAGGAACAAAAGGCTTATGGTCAGTTTGTACCAGTACCTCAGGACCATAAATCCAGTAATGGAATTTTTCACATGCAAATACAATGCTCAATAGTTCCTTTTCTATTTGCGCGTATTTAACCTCAGCTTTATTCAATGATCTTGAAGCAAAGGAAATAGGATGAGAATCTTGCATCATTACACTGCCCATGCCTTTGCTTAAAGCATATTTGTTATTAAAGTTTTTAATGTATCTAATTCGTGTTGATGTACTTCAGTTCAGTCAAAATTTGTACTGTTTTTTGTTAAATTTCTCATGTTGTATATTAACTGAGACAGGTTTGGTATAAATTTTGAAAAAATTCCCAAAACTCTAAGTAGGTCTTTTTTGTTTAATGGTGTTTCAATAGCTAATACTGCATCAATATTTTTATTAGAAGGTTGGATTCCAGACTGTGATATATTTTGACCCAAGAAAGTTACTTCATTTAATTTGTACAAAAATTTTGAAAAGTTGAATTTTATGTTGTATTTTAAAGCCCTTCCTATTACTATTTTAAGAGCATTATCATGTGTTTTTTCATTGGATCGGCTTGTAATTAAGTCATCAAAATAGATGTGTACATTGGGAATGTCACCAAATATTTCCATGTTTTTCCTTTGAAAAATTTCTGGTATATTACACAAACCAAATGGTACTCTATTGAATTTATATCTACCAAAAGGGGTGTTAAACGTACACAGGTCTGAACTTTTTTCATTTACTGGATTTGCCAGAATCCATCCTTCATATCAATTACTTAAAATATAGTTTTACCCTCAAAATGGCTCAAGATATCGTCACATTTTGGTATCATAAAATGCTCTCTACAAATATATTTATTTAGAGGCTTTGGGTCAAGACACAAGCGGAGAGTTCCATCAGGTTTCTCAACTATCACTAAGGAGTTCACCCATTCTGTCGGGTAGTCTACTTTTGTGATTATATTTTTTTTTTCTAAATCAGCAAGTGAATTTTTAGTCTCTCATGTAGAGCTAATGAAACTCTTCTTTGTTTGTGTATTACAGGAACTGCCTCTGGTTTTAGTTTTATATCTTTTTTACCCTGGCATGCACCGTAAACCCTCAAATATTTCGGAAAAACTGCTCTTTAAGTTATTTCTACTTTTAGGCAACAAAACATCATTTTCTAATAAGCGGTTATATTGTACCATATTTACCTATTCTAGAAATCATACCAAATTTTAAACACTCATTAAGACCTAATAAAGGATCTGTACCCAGATTTACAACTAGAAAATTAATATAACAACTTTGATTTTTATAAACACATTTAAGATTAACATGCCCTTCAGGCTTTGTTTCAAAATTACCATATGATATAATAATGCTGTTGGATGGAATGGTTTTAGAACGATCCAATGTCAAAATATCTTAAGGGCAAAATACTTGATTCTGCTCTTGTATCTAATTTAAACCGTACTTTATTTTGATTGATAGAAATTAATTCATGCCATCCCACATCAATATGTTGCCTTTTTTGTTCATAAATAAATACATTATCACTGAGTTCACTACTTACAGTTTCTTCCATGCAAAATGTTTGCAACTTTTCTTTCTCCAGCAGTTGTATTGTAGAAACTTCTGCAGAAACTTTCTTAACCTCATTATCATAATTAGCTGTTTCTTGTCTTGCTTCTTGGGTATTTTTGTGTAAACCATAGGGTACAGCACCACTCCCTTTTGAGTTACTATGGTTTTGATTTTTGAAAAAGCACATTTTGGCATAATGTTCTTTCCTTTGACAAACAACACATATTTTTCCAAAAGATGGACACTGTCTCATTGGATGCACTGTGTCACAACGTCTACATTTTTGATTAAATTTAACTGCATCTACAGTTTCCAATTCATGTGATGGTGATAGCATCTTAATGTGTTTTTTAGAAAGTTCAATTGATTTACAATATTCTTGTATTTTCTCCAACGTCATGTCAGGCTCTCTGATTAATCTCTGCTGAATCTATTTATCATAGATTCCCAGAATGATTCGATCCTTAATCATTCTATCTACGTAGCTGTTTTTACAGTTATCATTTTTTATACATACAAAAGTGCAATTTGTTGCTTGCTTTTTGAACTCAGTTATAAAGGAGTCAATATTTTGATCTTCTCTTTGTACAATGTTGTTAAATTTGAATGTTTCCATTGTAACATTTTGTTTAGGCAAAAAATATAAATCGAAACATGAAAGGATGTCGCCTAACTTTTCAGTTTTGTTGGATGGAAAGGTATTATAAATATCAAGACCACTTCCACCTATTACATGTAATAAAATGGCAATTTTTACCTTTTCTTCGCTTTGGTCCTTTCCGGAAGCCAGTAAAAATATCTCAAAACGTTGTTTCCACTTTGGCCATGAACTTGAATCCTCAATGTTAAAGGGTTCTGGTAGCTTGCAATTAACCATTTTGATGATAATTTACTTCTTATACTAACTGTTAACTATACTGTTACAAATATCCAGTGAGGTTAATGACAAGGTCACTCGAAACTTTTTCTTGATTATTTTACCTTTTACTGATTTTCTGCAAGTTTTGACACACTTTTTTATTATTGTTATTTATTATATTATATTTTTGGTGTGTTCCAAAGGAGTTTAATTATACAATTATTTTTTAAATGAATACACGTGTCTCATGATCTTTATTTTTCGACCTCCTTTCTGCCCCTTAAGTTGTCAACTTACAAAAGTCATGTATTGCCAACTTAAGTCGCATGACAATTCTTATGTTAATTTAACTTACACAAGTGTGGTAAAACGAAAAATTGTTTCTGTCTGTAGGACAAAACGCTTTTGTAGTATCTTGTTTGAAATGTTTCTTAAGGATAAAGAATTGGTTTAGTTATCAATATTTTCTTTCTTGATTTTGTTATATAAATAGCATTGTTACGTCAACATAAAATTACCTAAATTACATAATAATTACCTAATGATCTAATAAATAACACACTGAATAGTGTTTTTCATTAAATTTATAAATTTCTTTGAAAATTTACAAATTGTAAGAAATTGTTAAGCCATTACTTAATAAAATAAAAGTAGATCAAATCACATCCAAAGGTATCTTCCAAAACGAGTAAAGTTGGAATATTAGATTATCCTGGTTTAACCGGTTTGAGTTTTGAATCTAATCAAAAGTATCATTTAATGGCTACAAAAGCAAACTTATTATAAAACTTCAGTATAGAAATTGTTTGTTTATTATTATTTCTGATCTAACTGTAAGTTTATTATAAAAATGGTTCAACACGTACCGATTAAATATGAGCTCCCGAAATAACACTCGCAACACGTGATTTTTAAACCTAAACCTAATCAAAATGTGTTAATTTAAAATACAACACTGAATTAATTCACTTATTCGGCGTTATTCGCTTGTTTTGATTTTCAAGCCATCATCGCGATTGTTTATCGAGTTTGCATTTTGCGAGACCGAAAAACTAAAGCGTAATTTGTTTTTGAGTGGGATAGGTTAGTCAACTCTGTACTGTTATCAATGTTATATTTTTGATTCGACGAAAATTTAAGTGGTAATACTGATAACACCTTATCCTTTCTTAACTTAACTATACCAAAATAAGGTAAAAGAAACAGAATTACGTTTTTAAATATTTTAAAGTTGATAAAATATATTTCCAATAAAGAAATAGACTACTTAAACATTTATGGTGAAATTCCATGTATCAAAATTATTATAAAATTCAGGCCTGACTTTTGTATACTTAATTTTACAGCGTTTTTATTCGACGCACTCGGGCAGAAATCGCGCATGTTTTGTGTTCCATTCCTAGAACTTTTTTTTGTTCCAATCATCTGTCAAACCGATTTATTCTTATTTCGGGCGTCGCAACTAGGGCGGAATCATTAATATTTCGCGTTTCGGGCGTAAGAGGTTAAAAACCCTTCTAAACTCGGACGCTCCATTAGTGACCTGGGAATGTTTAAAATATAAGGTTATATAAACATCAGTTAATTTACCTAATACACCTTAATTTTTGGTAATCTAACCTAACCTGGCCTCGATATAGCGTTAGAGATTCGGTAAGAGATCAGGTAAGGAACCAAGCGAAATATTAGGAAATACCGGATTACCCTGGCCTCATTATAGAAAAAGGTTAAAATTTAAAACAATCGAAATATTAGAATAATTAAAATGCATATATAAAACTCATGGAAAAAGAGACAAAATAACTGATGTTGATAACTTTGCGATTACTTTTAATTTCTGAGGGAAGTCAATATCCACTATTACTTTTTTATTTTTATTATTATTATTAGGTACTTCATCATTCCTTTTTATTTTCTAAAAATAGCAATCCACAGAACAAATAATGTACTAAACTGATTAAAATCCGCTATGTGATTTTAATTTCAATAAAAAAACGATATGATGATACGAAATTAATTTTCGTGTTTCATTGCTATAATATGAACAATACTTTTACCCCGATTATTATGATGTTAATACTACTTAAGATTAATAAATTCCCATTAAAAAACAAAGAGAATCCCTAATTTAATCTGTCACAAAACAACCAAAAAACCTTCCTTCATCTTAACGTATTATACTCTCTTCTCAGCCAAATAGTGAAGTCTATTCTTAATTTGAACTTTCCCAGGTATCTAGAACTAAAAGGCGAAGAGCGTTCGATTTTTATGTAGAACACTGCTCCTCGTAACAAACTTTAGACCGCATGGTTTTTCTCGCAAATTCTACAATTCGATTTAAATTTTGATTTCCAATTTATTAATCTCCATTGTGCTTTAGGAATCTGTACTTATCTCCACTCTCTTTCTGCTATACATATTGTTTTTTCCGCACCTAATACCCAAATACTCATTGTTATTGTAGATAATATTCCCTACAGCCATTGATATGCTGAGGTAGTTTAGTTTAACGCAATCAAAACTTAGTTTTGCTTTCTGACGCGCAGAAAATGTAAACTATAAATATAAAAATGATAATAAATAATAAATAAATAAAAATAAATATAAAATATAAATTTTTCTACAAAACTGTACTGTGCATAAGATACATCGCCAGTGCTAATACATTTTCTGTTCTAGAGGACTTGGAACATAGCAGCATCTAGTGAAGATGGTACACAAGAAAATCTTTAGAAGCATTAGACCACATATTGTCACATACACTAAATAAATAAAAATAAGATCGTATTGCATTTTTGCCGGGAAGTCTACAATGAAGATGTTCCGGTACATGTTGCCTCTTTAACCCTGTTTGACGTAGTCAGTAACGATGCTTACTAACCAAGGGAGCCGACGACTCAACACAGAACAAGTGGTTATGGTATTTGAAAATAAGTTGTTCGTGCGTGAGACTCGAACCCACGTCCACTCGCTGAAACTAAACTGAAACTGGAGGGATAATTTTATTGACAGAAAATGTTCGCCAAATATTACCGATGAATTCAAAATAAGATAGCTGGTGAAAAGATAACATGCAAACCGACTGTTTTTGTTAGTAACCACTTTGAAACTCCACTGTCATTACCGCACTCTTCTGTCAAATTATAAAATAAATAAAACCTAGCTTGGTCGGTATTAGATATTAATTTATAGTATTAAACTATTATTCTTTAGTAAATTATATGACATCTTTTAGTTTAAAAGTGACATTGACCTCTCGTATATATAAATATGAATAATTCACATAACGAAACAAGGTCATATCTAAAGGTAACTTTAACAAATAACAAATATAAATATGTAATTGAAACTTTACTACAAATGAACTCGTCAGTAAAAATGTGCCTAACATTACATACATGGAAAAATATGTAGTTTTAAGTTGAATAAATATAATTAAATTTTAACGTAGAAAAAGTACAGTACGTTACTCTTGCAAAAAACCTATTCCGCACTCATGTGATTGCGGCACTCGCAATTCGCTGGTGCCACAGCTTACACACATCGTGTGAATTACTTTTTGCACTTGTGACACAATTATACTAGGTATTATACCTAATTAACTTGCAAAAAACAGTAAAAGTTAAATCTAACAAGAGAGTTTAATAGACATAATACAAAAATATAATACGCATATTACTATTCATTTCAATAAAATTTAAATTAAAGATATGAACCAAACGGTGTTATATATACCACAACGCACCGCTGTGATTAAGCCCTGGCAGTGCATTTTTATTTTCATGGCCAATTCACTTGCAGTGTTGAAAAAATAAAAACCGAATTATTTTCGCAAGTTAAATGAATGTGTGGCACTCAGCAAACATAGACGGTAAACAATAGTGATGCATACGCAGATATAAAAAACAAATAGACCATATGCAGTGTGGTGATTGACCCCGTTGATAGAAGTTGCATGGAAAATATTCGATTATTTTTATGAGTAGGTATCACATAATTTTGTCGAATGTTGATAAATTCAAAATATATAAGAAAATGAAATTAAGTTAAACGTTTAGTTGAAGGATAAAAGAAAATGTAAAATGGAAATAAAATCAACAAAACATAACTAAATTAGTTGGTTGAGTAATTGAGATTGCTTTTTCGGTTATTAAAATTACTATAAGCAATATATATTACACTAAATAAAAATTCTAGTTTTCATACCCATTAAGGCTACCTATTCCATTTGACAAGGAGCCGCTTGTTTCAATTCGTGAGCATTGTAAATTTGAGATTTCTTAGCAAATTTTACTTTGTGCACTTAAATCCGTTTGTCAATTTTTTAAAATTGCTGTTTGTACCTACATAAATCGCCACATTTGTCATACAAAATAGTATGTGCAGCTCGTGCCCGTTGTATTACACTCAAGTCTTCACTTTCGTGCGCAATCAACAACTTCTCGCACTTGTGGCACAATATACTATTTCAGTAATATATTTTTAAAAAACGTAAATATTTGATCAAGATTTTTTCTAATGAATCTTATTTTTTTTACTAAAATTTACCCTATAAATTTCAATAATAGTATTTTTCTCTCGTCGATGATTTATATAAAAATTTTAATGTAAAATAATGAATATAAAACATTTTTTTTATTTTCCTTATTTATTTAATACAGCATTTCCCAGTATCATAAAAAACCTTCAAAGTATTTGTAGTATAATATATTAAATGCCATTTGTATTACAAATAATGTCTACAAAATAAAACATACGATAAGAAAATCTGTGACCGATAAAAGCAAAGTCGTTCCGAGAAAAAATATTTAAACTTTCATTTAACGAACCATCTTTTAATCGACGCTGCTTTTAATTGTTATTGACCCCTTTTGTTGGATTAAAGTATGGGAGTTCATTTAACTGATTCTGTTTTGTTTTTAACGAGAAAATGTCTAATTTTAACACAATAGTTCACTTGAAAGTACTTTGCCATTGGCGATATCAGAAAATGAATTATTTATCAATTTATTTTATTACAGGATTATGACTGTAGTTGGATTAGCTTTATTGGGACATCGAAATTATGTGTCATTTTATTCGAAAGTGAAAATATTTACTTGTATTGATTAAATTAGACAAATATGCAATATTGACGAAACAAAACCACATCCAAATAATATTTTATTTCATATAAATAACGGTTTTTATTTAAAACTTTTTAAAAAATGACTGAACAAATTGTTTCAACAAGGATATATTTCATATGAAAATTCTCAGAATGTTAATAAAAAATCAAATTGGAAAATTAACAGTATCAATATGCATATTTATAATGTATTCACTAGGTAAATTTTACGAAAACGATCTGCAGGCGAGTGACCTAAATCACCAAGGAAATAACCATTATATGCTAGTAGAATAATATTTTAATCACAACTACTAATAAAATGTCTTAATTTTGACAATTTAAAAAATGTCTGGAAATTTTTTCGTGGCGCCGCCATGATTAATTGGACATTTTTTGACAGCTAAAACGACATAGAATGCTGAAATCTCAACGTACAGATCACAGGCAAATAAAAATATGTTATATTTCTATGGTGCAGTCGTTTAAACTAGTAATTATGAGGCTTTGTGACAGACGTCAGATTGGACTAATTATTATTTTCCAAATTATGGTATGAAATTTTCTTACCAAATACCAAGCAATCTTAAATTATTCCTGGAAATTTTCTTCCGTGCCCTTCAAAAATATTTCCGGAAATAATTTAAGCTCTTGTGATATTATTAGTGAAAATTTTGGTAACACTACTTAAATAATTTTAGAAACACTATTTATTGAAACAAATATTTTATAAAATATGTATAGTTTTGCTCATTTATGCAAAGTACATAGTTATCATAAATTATAATAATGGTATAATATATAATTATTATAAAAATCTATGTATTTAGCTTAACACGTATGTAATATTAAAAGATGATGCTGTTTATTTTTAGTGGTAGTATTTTATCAATTGGTCAAATTCATCCGAGGGATAGAATTAACTTCTTAACTAATATTTTATTTCATTTATTTATTTATTTTTAATTGTAGAAAAATGAGTTGAAAATATCTAGTGATTTATACTATAAAAACCAATTTTTTGTAACAAAACCATATTTAATATAGCTAAATCAACGAAGGATCTTACACTTATGATTAAAAGGGACTATTAAGGTCGAGCAACTATGAGCATCTGGACCTACTGGTATTGAAGCGAATAGCGTAGCCAGAGGAAAATATCGAACTAGATCGGATTAGACGTTCTTACTGGTTCGAGCTACAGAGACTAAGAATCAATAAATTTGATATGCATCGACTCGAGCCTACTGGCTTTATGAAAGTGTCGCCAACACCCCTCATGATCTTCATCATAGGCCACAGGGCTGATAGAACGACTTTAACCTAGGTAGTGATGAGCGAGACTGGTCTTGGTCTTGCGGTCTTGGTCTTGCAGAAAATGCAAGACCAAGACCAAGACCAAGTTCAAGCTACAAGATCAAGACCAAGACCGAGCAGTGCAAGACTTATGCAAGACCAAGACTTAGTATAGCAAGATATAAGCAAGACCAAGATCAAGCCTGCAAGAGTCTTGCGGTCTTGCGTCTTTTAAACATATAAACCGAAAAATAAAGCAGCCATGGATTATTTTAAACTTTAAAGCTTTGGTTTCCTAGGATAGCGGTGCCGCAATAAAGCGGCCGCCTAATCCATTTTTGTATTTGCTTTCGTTTTGTGTGTTTATAGTTTGTTTTACAACTTGTGTTTAGTTTCATTATTTGACAATAAATAGATTGTTTCTGTGTTAAAAATAAAAAATGGATGATTTGGACCTGGCAATGATAATATTTTTGGAAGACAAGCCTTCATCGGAAGAAGAAACGAAAAGGTCAGAAAAAAGTAAGATTTTTAAGAAACGTAAAACTGAAGGCGTCTACGAAATCTTCAAACAAATGATGAAAAATTTATGTTGACAAAAATTGCACGTGCTTTATTGTCTCGTTACTGTGTATCAATTGTTGGGCAACGAAAATAAAATAGTTTTTATCTATATCTATTCGAAGCATTTGTCCTATTTTTGTTTTTCATTATCTGAATCAAAAAAAAAAATATTTTTTAATATTTAGACATATAGTAGGTACTTTTTTCTAACAGTTGTGAAAACTTATAATTTAGTTGTTGTTAAAATATATCTTTCTAAAATATTGACATAAGCTATATTATTGGTAATGTTTTCTACCTATTGTTTTTATTCATCAACACCAAACATAGTTTTAGTTTATTTCAAATCCCAGCTAATAGGCCTGCATAGAATGATTTTTTATAGAGATGCGCAAAATTCAGTGACTTTAATATTCATATATATTTCCAAACTCATAAAAAAATTATTAAAAGTAAGATTTTCACGTCTGATTCTATGTATAATTATCATTGACACATTATAAAACTATATTCTAAAATTCCCAAAATGAATAAAATAAAAAAAAAATTTTCTACAAGCATGCGTAAAACAACATTTTAATTCAGACAATATCTCTCCCGCACGGAGATTTTTTCCCGCACGCATTTTTTTTATTAATTAGAGATGTTTTCCGATAACTTTTTTGACAAATTATTGTATTATTATCTTTATCTTGTTGGACTACATACAAATAGTAAAAAAATTGAAATTATTTTACATGAAAATAGGGATTTTTAAAATGTTTTTTTTTTAAATCATAATTTATTAAATCATCCATGTAAACCTTACTCAATGCAACAACAAACTCACCTGTTTAAGTAGGGTTGCTATAGTTACAGTCACGCGTGTATTTATTGAGCATCTAAATAATTTTCGAGGTGATTTTGCTTTAAAAAAAATATTGATCCTAACTCTTGCGGAAATTAACTTTTCCGCACTTGTTATAATAACTATTTCATACTTGATTTATCGCTACAATGTAATATAAAGAAAACAAAAATTTTATAGTGAAAAATATCATCCCTTTCATTTAATATTTCTTTACTTGTAATGATTTTAAAGACTATTTTCCTTTTTTTCTAAAAAACAATTAAAAGTTTTTTTTCTTCCTGGGTATCGGTCAAATAAGAAAAAATGAAATAAATAAATATTTTTTTTATATCACAATTGGCATACAACGTTTCGGCAATGGGCCATCATCAGGTGTATATACATATAACTAAAAAAATATTAATTAAATCACACACAATAATATTTTTTTTAAAAACTTAATAAATCACCACTAAGTCTACATTTAAAATTATATACGTTTAAAATTGTAAATTGTAAACATACAAAACAGTACAAAACAGTACAAAACAGTAAAAAGGTTAAAAAAATAGTAATAATACTATAATAATTACTATAATAGCTCAAGGTCATCCAAAATAAGCCAACCCAAACACTATTTAACACTTCCTTATATACAATTTGTATCTGAAAATATTTCTAAATTTCTCAAAAAATATAATATAAATGTTGCACATAAATCAATAAACAATTTAAATAAACGATTCTTTACCAATCTCAAACCAAAAATCGACACCTTAAATCAAACCAATGTAGTATATAAAATCTCTTGCAAAGACTGTCCATCTACCTATACAGGACAAACCAAACAATATTTGGGCAAACGTATTTACAGACATAAATATGATGTTAAGACGAAAAACGAAAATGCAACTGCCTTATCCAAACATTCCATCAATAATTTTTACCACTTTGATTTCTAAAATGTTAAAATAGTCTCTAAGGAAAGTGATCTAACCAAACGAAACTTTCTAGAAATGGTGGAAATAAAGAGAGATTTACATAGTGTTAACAGTCACACTGATTTGGAGTGTTTACCACCAATTTATTTTCCTTTAATAAAGTAATTTGTGTGGTCTTGTCTCTTATATCTGTCTGCATTTCGATCTGGATTTATATATAATATTTATTACCCGCCTATGTGACAGTTTTACATTTTTATTAAAAAAATTTTTTTTTACTTTTTTACTGTTTTATATGTTTTTACAATTTTACTTCATTTCTTCCAATTTTTTAAACGTATATAATTTTAAATGTAGACTTAGTGGTGATTTTGTAAGTTATTAAAAAGAATATTATTGTGTGTGATTTAATTAATAATTTTTTAGTTATATCTATATACACCTGATGATGGCCCATGACCTAAACGTTGTATGCCAATTGTGATATAAAAAAAATATTTATTTATTTAATTTTTTTTTGACCGATACCCAGGAAAAAAACTTTAAATTGTTATTTAATGTACGGTCAGGAAAATTTCCAATTTTTTGTAAAACGGACCCCAGTAAATCTAAAAAAAAGTGCAAGAGTCTTGAAGAGTCTTGGTGCAAGACCAAGACTGGACCCTGCAAGAACAAGACCAAGACCAAGATTGCTTATTTGACTGCAAGACCAAGACCAAGACCTTGTATGCAAGACCAAGACAAAGACTAACCCAGTCTTGGTATTGCATTTGCTCCTCACTAAACCTAGTTTTTGTTTTTATTTGTTTATAGGAACGATATTTATCGCCAAAAATATCTGGTAAACCTGTTTACCTCTTAACTTCTTTAAACATTTGATAATGGTTTCATACCTACTTCATTTTTTAAGTTTTTACAAAGGTTTGATTTTTTACATAAAACAGTACAGTGGCACGTTTAGGTGCTCTTTTATATAAATTCAACCTTTTTAAACTAACTGCATTGTAAGTAAAATTAAAAAATCAAACGAGTAACAAATGCAAGATTAGTTTTAAAAATAATTTATTTATAGACAGTTTAAGTAAAATTTTAGTAGGTACCATTCATGGAAAATTTAGTTAAAATAGCAATATAAAACTTACTTGAATATATGCCTGGAATCTAAGGTAGACAGCCTAATGTGATTACCAGTTCCTACTTTTGGCTCATGCGCAATGCTGCAGTTGTTATTAACCGATCCTTTACTGAGGTCCAAGGGTTGTTCCCCACCCAAACTGTTTGATCCTCCGTTACTCTTTTCAACATCATTTAACGCCGCCACTGTATGAAACGATCTCGCGACGTTTGCCAGGTACCAATTAGGATTAAGGAGAGAGGGGTTATAGAAGGGTAGATTGGGAGTGGTAGTGCCGACGGGACTCTGACCCCCGGATAATGCCGCCACTGCTAATGCGGCCATTGACATATTTTCTATCGTCGTCATTGCCGTTTGTGGCGGCAATGGTTGTTGAATATTAGATCTGAAAATTAAATTTTTTTATATATATTTTAATGTATTTGAATAATTACAACAAACTTATTTCTCTTAAATAAAAAATGGCTATTCTAAATAATAAGATACATACAATATAGTGTTGCTTGTGTAACTTTTGGTACAATCAGGTACTTATTTATTACAACTTCATTAAAAATAAAGTTATTTAATTTATTTCAAATTTTAAAATATTTCGTTAAATTTTCCTTTTTATAAATACCGTATTTCTTGAATAATGTACCTGTGATCGTGATGGTTAGAGGTAGGTAATAAAGTTGTCGGTACTTCGCTGTCGCTATGACTGTCCGAAGTGTCTGAATCCGAAAGGCGGGGACTCTGAAAAAATATATTTCATACACCATTCTACATGTAAACAATTTGAAGTGAATTCTAAAATAATTTACCAACTAATCAAATAATGCATATAGAAAAATGTTTTTCGTGAAAACATAATAATAAAAATATAGGTTCAGGTAGGCTTGATAACCAATGCAGTTAATGCCTTTTAAAATCATAAAAAATATTGCATTTTTAAGTAAGTTTAAATGGAAGTCATGTGGATCCAATAACAAATACGTTAGTGATAAAAAATGTAACATAAACAATACTGACACAGAAAATACACCAATAACTTGAAATTTTCCAAATGTAATTTTACAATGTGTAGCGACACATTGATTCAAAAGTAATATCATTAGGGTATCTTAGTTTTCTGAAAAAACCCTAATGTAATTTGAACAGAGTATTTCATAAGTATCAGATTATTCTGCACACTTAGAACTTATAAAACTTATAATTATACAAGTATTTCTTTAGCTTGCAGAATTTCATCTTGAACTATATCTCGTTTTTGGAATAGGCAGAATCAAATTAATAATTCTCCAATAACGTTTCGAAACACTTTTAAAACGAGAAAACGAATTCACGCGTAGGTATAAGAAACAAAACTAAAACAAATTTGGAACTTTTGGTGTAAGCATCTTGTAAATAGGTTAATTTATCTAAGGTTACTTTTGTCTTACCCCTTATCACATTATTTTCAAGTTATTTTTCAGTCATTGACAACAGAAACGTGGTAAGTATTTGGAACGTGTAGTTGGTAGTAAATTATGTGGCTGTTGTCGGGTTAGTGGTAAACTATTTGCATGTGGGTTAAAATATATCTGCCATAAGTTCAGACAATTAAAAGTATTTTTATATTTTGCACTCATAAAAATCTTCATTATAAAACGCATTTGCGTATCGTAATGTAACTTTTAAATGGTTGGCGACATGATTGAAGTATCTAATGACAAGACCATTGACAATGACATTTGTGGCTAAGAGCAACATATTAATCTTATATTGTTCTTTAAGAAAGTATTTGTGAATATAATTATAAACTTTTACTTATATAATATATTATTATTGGTGTATGTCATATTAATAGTTATTTATGATATAAGTGTTAAAAGTACATGTTTAAGGCACACATGTGAAGGTTTGCAGGATGAGCGAAGCGAAGAAAATTTCCGGAAATAATTTGAGTCCTTGTGATATTATAAGTAAGAATTAGAATTAATTGTGAAAATTTATTTTCGCCACGCCTATTACAAAGTTGGCATAATATGCTGTTAGTAACTAGATACGTAACGGTAAAATTCTTCTGATTGTTTTGAGTTTTTACAAAAAATAAATTAGGTTTTAAATAAACTTGGAAGTTACCTTCAAACCAAGAGTTTTTTATTATTCTTAATTAGATGGATTTCCAAAAAGTAAGGGTTAGTACAATAAATTTAGCATGTTTCTGTAGAATCAGGAGTACGACATCACATGCTAAGTTATTTATTCTTGTCGGATTTAATTTAGAAGAAAAGTGACATTATACCTACGCAATAACACACATTTGGGGCCAGTCCGTGTTGCACAAGACGTGTGAGACGATGTTTAAACTCATTACTGACCGTTGAAAAAAGAGAGAACTATTTGACGTTAAAATGTAGGTATTCGCACTAAGCCAGTGCTAGTGCAAAGAATAGTTTATGAGGTAGATGAGGGACCTCTCAACTTCGCTCGACGGAAAAGCGGTAGAACACAAGTTATTGCTGTAAATATTCGAAATCCTAGTATACATCTTTTGTGATAGCAGTCAAAACGCTTATGTTGCCACAGTTTTTTTACGAAATGAATCGACATCGGGAACCCACGTTGAACTCATATGTAGATAGAATTACAGCCTACTGCTGAAAAAATTCTACAACTGCTTTATCATGGATAAAACGTGGTGATAATTGGAAACTGTTTGTAAGGAATAGGGTGCAGGAGATAAGAAAGTTAACTAATCGTGATAGTTGGAATTACACACATTAAACTAAACCCTGCAAATCTTCCCTCTAGAGGATGTTCTGTGAAAATATTATTAGAATCTGGTGGGAGGGTTCAAACTGGTTGAAGAAAACTATTGATTATTGGCCTAATCAAGGATATGAAATAAACGAAAACGCTGTTAACGAAAAGCAACTTATGAACATTGTTAACTTGGTGTCCATGTCCAATGTTAACAGAGGCATTTCTTGATTATATTCATATTTTTCAAAATACCAGAAAATGCTGAACATGCTTGCTTGGATAAATAGATTTATTTTTAAATGTTAAAATTCAAACAAAATATATGGACAGGCCAGGCATTTTCTTGAAAATATCTTGCGCAAAACTATCTCCAACTTTGCCGCAGTCTAGGTAAGCAAGACCAAATGGATAACATAACCATTTGTACAAATTCCAACTTTTTTGACTGTATTGAATGGATAAGTCAATATTCTGAATTTTTCGCCACGATGCTTGAAAAATATGAAATCAACAACCTCTTATTTCAGTGGATGGCCATACATTCAAAACGGCCTTTTCAAAATCATTAACTTCAAGAAAACCTTTTTTTCCATTAAAAGGAGAGAAAGTCTTTCACTTAATTTGCTCGCAAGCAAGAAAAATAGCAAAGGTATGTAGATTTTTAAAATGAATTTTAAAATGAATGGATCGTAAACTTTTGAAGAACAAATCGTTATTTAATTCCGAGAGAAGGATTATCGGGCAACAGGTAAATTCTAAGCGTGGTGGCTCTTTTGGGCTGTCATAAAATGATACAATATTAAATAAGATAAATATCACATTAAATGTGGCCCTTTTGGGATCACATAATGAAATAATGATGAAGCAAGATTTTAAATGATTTTTATCGCTGCCATTATCTGGTACTTAATGCATAAGATAAGATAATGGCTAAAATTTAACATATGAAATGAGGTGAACAAATTTCTATTAGTCTTATAATCCAAGACAACACTACAATTTCAAAACTTAGCCCCTGCCACTCTATATTCACATAAATCCAAACCTCATGAATATATAATTAAGGAGCGAGTATGTGTAGAAAACGGAATACTTAGCAATAGAGGAAAAATACCCCAAGAATATAGAAAGAAATGGAAGAAAACATAGAAATGAAGGTAACGAATAAATTGAAATACTTTAGCTTTATAATATCGAAAAATGCAAAAACAGAAGAAGAAATAAAAGGCAGATTAGTACAAATAAGATTAGATTACAAAGCATAAGAAACACAACCAAAAATAAATTATGTACTAAACAATAGTACGAACTATTATGACAAATGCAGCAGAGATTTGGATAATTAAACAGAGAAACTAAAGGCTTTACTAGAAGACACAGGATAACAAATGAAGATAATGAATATTTAAAACAATATATAAAAGAAAGAAGACATACAGTACGGCCATATAGAGAGGGAAAATATATGGATAAATAAACAAAGTTTAAATGTGGAGCCCTAGACAAACAAGAAGATAATCTTAATCCTTAAATATCCTTTGATAATAAATGAAATATTAGAATTCAAATAAAATTTATAATATCTTGACTACATAAAATATATATATATATATATAAATATATATATATATATATATATATATATATATATATATATATATATATATATATATATTATATTGATATTCCAAGCTAAAAACAGAAATAGAAAAAAATATATTGTACAGAAAATCAAGTTCACGATCTTTATTAAATCCTACGTAAAGCTAGATACGTTGATATTCATGTATTTTTTTACTTTACTAAAATTGTTGTAAACTAAAAATATAAATTACTATGTACGCCTATGCAAGTGTTAGTTTTACAAACAACCAAACAAAAATTAGTTACAAACTTGATTATACTACCGTTTAATCGTACTGCTTTAAAAGTTACAATGATGAATTCAGCGAATAGAAAACAAGGTCTTGTCTACATACGAAGTAGGAATTTATAAAAATAATGGCCGTTAGGCTCTAATTTCCTTTTTAATTAGTTCGTAAGTAAAATTAAACCTTTAAAATAAAACAGAAATAATAAATTATAGTGTTATACTTTATAACTGATATACAAAATTGTCAACTTTTTTATTTTTATTAATTCCGAGCAGGCATTAGACATAAAAGCCAATAGTTAAATTGTTATTTACATTGTCAGTTCTACAACATTTTGTTCATCTTTATTTAGGTAATTTATTTTTTTGAGTATATTTTTGTACAGTGTATTAAATCGAAATATTTTCTTTTAATAGCAGTCTTACTAATACTATAATAATATATTTTAAAGTCAAATATTAAAAACGCAAGAGGTGGTTTTGTCAGATATAATAAGAAATTAAAAAATTATACTAGAACAATAAAAATACAATACTATTAGAGATACTTTGCAACAGTACATATTAGCAAGAATTTTCAGAAGCAAATGGTTTCCTTATTACTTTTTAAAGTTCTTATGTGAGAAAGCAGTTCTAGTAATTATTTTTCGTGATCAGGGTCAGGGTGGTCTAACAATAATCACAATTATTCCATGTAAGTAAATAAAAATATTATATACATTTTAATACAAATTTATCTTCTGGGCCAACAATAAAATTAATGATTTTTATTTCTTCTCGTTCAAATTTCAAATTTCTATATCACTTTTTTATTATTTAATACATTTATAATTAAACATGAAACAATAGTATCGACATAGATCATGAAATTTATTGTACTAACCCTTACTTTGTGAAAGTTCATCTTATTCAGAACAACTAAAAGGTTGAATTAACTTTCACTATTTAATCGTAAAATACTAATGTAACCGCAGCTTATAACTCTATGATACATAGAGCATTTTCAATTCCAATGAACAAAAATAATTTTAATAAAGAAATTGAGATTATAAAACAAATAGCTACATCTAATGACTATCCAATACATTTAATAAATAAATTAATTAATTAGAAAGAACAGAAAATTTCACTACAACTAATATTCCCTCAACTACCTAAAGAAATTAAAAGTTATAAAAGTATCACATATTGTGGAAATATTTCTAATACAATTTCAAAAATAATATCTTCGGCAACATCTGCATTAATTTCATTCAAATAACTAAATAATGTTGATACAAAATTGTTAAATGTAAAAGCAAAATTACCCAAGTTAAAAAAATCTTGTGTTTACAAAACTAATTGTCCAAAATGTAATGCTGTACCTATATATAGGTCAAACACAAAGAAATTTTGTAGTAAGATTTAACGAACATTTAAGAGCATATAGATTAAAACAACCAGATAAGTCAAATTATGCAAAACACCTACTTAAACATCCAACCTCACTCTTACACATCAATGACATCCAAATACTACACACTTGTAATAAAAAACAAAATTTAGATTTCCTTAAAGAACTTGAAATAAAAAGACATCTAGCAGATCCACAATTTAAAGTTGTTAATGAACAAATAAATCTGGGAAGTTCTCCACTTTTAAAGTGTTTACTTTGATTGAGTCTTCATTTTATACATAGATAAGATCAGCAATATATAGTTTTTTTCTGGTTTTTCTAGATCATTGCACAGTTATACTGATCTAAGAGGGAAGTACATCCAGGATAATCACTTAGGGCTCATAACATCTAAGCTTTAATATTGTTATGTCTTATTACTTCCATACTTGGTCTAGCCTTATAACTACCTAATAAACATCAGGTACCTAGCTACAAACAAACAAAATGTAACTTCAATATGTCAATCTGACGATGCTATTTCTATAGCGAAACGGCCGTCATTACATTAGTATTTCACGATTAAATAGTGAAAGTTAATTCAACCTTTTAGTTGTTTATTGTTCTGACATAGATCATGAGTAGGATTAAGTGGTAGAACAGCTTCGCAGTAATAATATTTTTATTTGTTAATTATTTTATTTATTTATTTATTTATTTTTATAGTAGAAGTTGCCCTTTATTTTCACATTTAAAATACTATGACAATATTATATATGTAATACAAATTGTGGAAATAATAAAAACGTTTTATTAATATTATAAAAAAAATACTTATGCACTTACTCAGCAATTGCTGGTAATATTTACCTATCCCGAGTGTAAACTCAAATGGGATTAGGCTCAAAATTTACATATTTAAAAATGTCCGAACAGTGTGACATGTACTTAAAATTGAAAGTCAATAAAAGTGATTTTTTAAAGATCGAGTTTTTTAAGACTATCTTCAAGACTTCTGGGGATTAGTCCAGTTGATGATACGATGATCGGTACCACCTTCACTTTTTCTGCATGCCACATCTGCTCTACTTCTATATCAAGATCGGTATACTTTGATATCTTTTCATTATATTTGTCCAAAATATTGTTGTTGTTTGGAACTGCAACATCGACTAACAGCACCGATTTAGCTTTCTTATCCACTACTACAATGTCGGGTCGATTATTCGTCACCTGTCTATCGGTGATAATGGACCTTTCGTAGTAGAGTCTAAAATCTGCATTCTCGAGCACTGCCTGTGGATTATACTTGTAATACGGTGTATAGGTATTCAGCAGTCCATATTTGTTGGCCAGTTTCTGGTGGATAATATTACGCAGCTGGTTATGCCTACGTAAATAATCCGTGTTGGCTATGGTTGAACATCCTGATGTAATGTGTTGTATGGTTTCCGAAGTTTGTTGGCACCGTCTACACTTGTCCGATGTAATAGTTGGGTCCCTGATAACAAATTTTTTGTAATTGTTAGTACTAATTACTTGATCCTGAATGGCTATCATAAATCCTTCAGTCTCTGGAAACAAGGTACCGTCAGCAAGCCACCTATTTGATGCAATTTTATCAATGTGTGGTTGATTTAGGTCGTGATGATGTCGACCATGTAGAGCTTTTTGGGCCCATTTTACTTGTTTTCAGCATCTGTTGTTATTTCCAAGTCCATATGAGGGTCTGCTAAATTTAGAGGCGAGTATTTCTTATTTGCTCCTATGACAGATTTATGTAAGTTCGATGACAGTGATTTGGTAACAAAGAAATCAGGTAATTTATTTATCTGTTTGTTGTGTAGATTTATTATGTCGCATAAAGCTCTTTCTCCCTCCTTTCTCGGTAGTGTTGTTCTAAGCACTGACGATGTTGGATGGTGACATCTGCACTTTGTCATCATAGTTCGGGTTGTTCTCTGAATATCTTCCAATTCGGTTATTATTATTATTATTATTATTATTATTATTATTATTATTATTATTATTATTATTATTATTATTATTATTATTATTATTATTATTATTATTATTATTATTATTATTATTATTATTATTATTATTATTATTATTATTATTATTATTATTATTATTATTATTATTATTATTATTATTATTATTATTATTATTATTATTATTATTATTATTATTATTATTATTATTATTATTATTATTATTATTATTATTATTATTATTATTATTATTATTATTATTATTAATATCTCCTTATTACTCTAGAATTTGCCTTACACAAAAAAATAAAATAAATATTAAACTATACAACAAGTTCGCTAGTTTAAGTTAAAATAATAATATCAAACAACTCAACAATAGGCAATTCTACAATCTTGCTAGAGAATTCTTACTCACTCAGTGTTTCTACTCATTGGACGAATTTTATAATTGTAAAGATTGTGATAACTTTCATTAGATATTTTCTTGTATTTCCTTAAGATGTTTTTTTTTACTCTCTGTTTTAATGTGTTAACAAAGCTTTTACCAATTTTACTTTGACGATTTTATATTATTTATAAATATTTAACTGAATTTTTTGTAGTTAGTAAGGACTTAAAATGTATTTTTGTTTCTTGTAGTTAATAAGGACTTCAAATGTACTTTTTGTATATATAAAAGTCAATAAATGCTATGCTATGCTATGCTATTATTATTATTATTATTATTATTATTATTATTCATTCGGTGCAGTTGACTTTATGAGGTCAAAGTTGTAATTATTTGGCTCCTCATTCACTAAGTTATTTTCAAAGTTTATTCATCATTTTAATTGGTTCAAAGTGTATAGTGGTTTTCACAACAGTTTTCTAAGTGATATGTGATATTTTTCAATCTA
Source organism: Ophraella communa (assembly GCA_035357415.1). NCBI lineage: Eukaryota > Metazoa > Arthropoda > Insecta > Coleoptera > Chrysomelidae > Ophraella > Ophraella communa. The sequence goes on from CM068986.1 coordinate 37,019,124, forward strand.
CAGTTTTCCTGTTCTGGTACGTTTTTTAGTTTTTCACATCGTTTATACCAGCTGTTATAGGAATATTTTTAACAATCAACTTTTTTGTTGCCCTTTAATTACCTACATCGTTTATAAGGTGTGGACAATTGCACGCAGCTGTGTTTTTTAATCTGTATTTTGTGAATTGTTTCCTGATTTTCTGTTTCTACTATTATTGCTATGAGTGGTGATAAATCTGCTGATGATTCACGCGATGTCTGTACTAGATGCAAGAGTACTGCCAAATCTGGAATAAGATGTATTAAATGTGGGGTGCTTTCACATCCTGCTTGTTTAAAGTTACAAAAGAAATACAAAGTTAAATATTTTGATAACGATACTTGTATCTGTTGTGAGGCGGGTGATACGGGATCCACTGTGAAACCCAAATCATCCACTTCCAAAGATGCTCAAGACTCATGCACTTCCGTGTCAATATCTAAATCTGAGAGCTCCTATTTCGAAGAAATCATTAAACAGAGAGACATTGTTATCAGGCATAATGAAAATACCATTAATCAAAAGAATATGCTGATTAAACAGCAAGAGGAAATGATTCGAAATCTACTTGATCATATCAATATGTTAAGTCACAGCAAATTAGACGATAGAACGACTGCCAGCTTGGTTAACTCTACTGGAATCCCTGGTTCCTTCACCAATAAAAAACAACAACCAACGGCAACTTCATCACCTCCTTCATCATCTAAGGATGAACCGATTATTTCAAGAAGGGAAGTTGCAGGAGCCATACATCAGGCTGAGACTGAGAGGTTATGCCAAAAGTATTATAGTAGTGAGAAAGCTGACGCATCGCATTCTTACAATGCCTTAAATGCCAAACCTGCTAATCCTAAACCTAAACCAGCCACTATTCTGACTGGCAATGGAGCTAAAGGTAATGGATATCCCTTTAGAGCTGCTAAGCCTAGGAGTGATGATTTTAAACACTTTCATGCTACCAATCTGGAGCCTAACTTAAATGCAGTTGACTTGAAGAATTACCTTATACAGTATTCTCCGGGTGTAGAAGTTTTCAAGCTGAACCGTTACGTTTCTGCCTCCTACTCGTCTTTCAAGATATCAGCTCCTGCTAGTGAGTGTGATGCTTTTCTAGTTAGTGATATTTGGCCCTCAGGGGTTTCAATCAATCATTTTTTCCGCCAAGAAAATCTCGTGGAAACCAGTGATGGCGAAGTTCCTATTGTATCTTATTTTAGTCAGGTATCCTCAGCATGCTCTGTTTTCCATATTAATGTTCAAAGTATTTCAAATAAAGCCGATGACTTACATGTTTTTCTTGAAGAAACATCAAAGTTTAATATTTTATGTATATCGGAACATTGGCTAAATGCTAATATTTTACCATTTTTCAAGTTAAAAAATTACAATCTTGTATCTTCATTTTGCCGTGGCGATAAATCTCACGGAGGTGTAGCTATTTTTTCACGTTTTGATTTTCATCTTAAATCAGTTGATGTTTCTTCATTTTGTCGACCTGTTCACGCAGAGTTTTGTTGTGCTTGCATTCCTGGTGCTAGTACTTGCGTTGTTACTGTTTACCGGTCGTCGTGTGCTGGTAATTTTAATATTTTCAAAACCCAGATTGAAGGTTTAATTGATTTTCTCATTCTTAAATTTAAGGTTCTTGTCGTTCTTGGTGATTTCAATATTGATCTAAATGGAGATACAGGGCATGCTCGTGACTTGAACAATATTTTCAATATATACGGTCTGACGCATTACATTGACGTACCAACACGTGTAACGTTCAACACCGAGTCATGTCTGGATAACATTGTTACAAATATTTACCCTGGATTGTTTGAGACGGGTGTGTGCGAGCCATTGGTGTCAGATCATTTGGGAGTTTTCATATCTATTTTAAAGGTTCCCGACTTGGTCTCTGGGAATCCACGGGTGATTCAAGTGTTGAATGGTGACACATTGAACAGTTTTGCCAGGGGTCTGGCTGAGGTTGACTGGACAAGTCTTAATTCTGCGACTATGGACTCTAACCAAATCGCTCAAACATTATTGGGAATTCTATCTGTGCAAAAAGATATACACATACCTACCAAGTTACACTCTCGGAGACAAACACGAGCAAGGTGGTTTGGTCATGAACTAAAGATGCGCCGAAAAGAAGTGTTAAGATGTAGACGCGCGTTCCAGTCTTCTAGAGATCTGGAGGATTGGCGGTTGTACTGCAGCATCAGAAAAGTTTATAAGCAAGAGATCAGATCTGCCAAAAGGAATTCGTATTCTGAGGCTATTCAGATGTCAGATAATCAGAATAAAATGATCTGGAAGATAGTAAACCAGGAAAGAAAGAACAAGAAATGTCAGAATACAGTTTCTGCGTTAACATCTTCGGAGTTTAATAGCTTTTTTGCTAACATTGCAGAAAGAATTTCTAGCGCTTTGCCGACCGCAGTTTCCGATCCCCTTAACTTTGTCAGTGGTTTACCTAGTCCTTCTACCTCTTTCTTTTTACCTCCAGTTGTTGAAGGTGAGGTTCAAGCGGCTATTTTGCAGCTAAAAAACTCAACATGCACTGATTGTTATGGCCTAAGTAGCCGTTTAATAAAGGCTGCTCTTGAACATGTTACCGGTCCTTTAACACTTTTATTTAATGCTTGCTTAACCGAGGGTAACTGGCCTGGTGAGCTAAAGATTGCTAAGGTTTTGCCGTTGCATAAAAAAGGTGACTTGAATTGTGCCAATAATTTCAGACCGATTTCCATCGTTCCCGTTTTATCAAAAATTTTTGAAATCATCATCAACCGGAGACTTCTAGAATTTCTTGAGCTTCATTCCATCATTTCTCCTCGTCAGTTTGGTTTTAGAAAAAATGTCTCAACAATCGATGCTCTTGCAAAGGTGATTGGGACCGTGGTCGATGGCCTTGACGAGCGCCACGGTACTTCTGCTATTCTGTGCGATCTCGCCACGGCGTTTGACTGCGTGGACCATTCTCTTTTGCTTGCCAAAATGGAACATTACGGCATTCGTGGTTTACCATCCGAGCTCCTTGGCTCGTACCTTGCCGATAGGACCCAGTATGTTAGCTTTGATGGGTGTGAATCAGATAATAAGCCAATCCGATTTGGAGTTCCACAGGGTTCAGTTTTGGGACCCTTACTTTTTCTAATATTTATTAATGACTTGCCGTCAGCCGTTAGCGGATGTACTTGTATTTTATATGCTGATGACACGACACTACTTTATAATGAGGATGAGTCTGATGGATCTGAACATCTTTCATTAGCAAAAAATTGGTTTGTGGCTAATAAATTGCAATTGAATGAAAGCAAGACCGTCAAAATCGCTTTCACTTCGGACAAGCTGGCTCATAAGTCACAACCAGTTAGGCTTCTCGGTTTAACGCTTGACTCGAGTCTTACCTGGTCTGCTCAAATTGAAGCTTTGTGCTCTACGATATCTTCGCGGATTTACGCACTGCGGCAGCTTCGGAATTGCTTGCAAACCAGTGCACTTCGTACTGCGTATTTTGGCACCATTCACTCGCTTCTCACTTATGGCATTAGATTTTGGGGAAACTCCAGTGGGGCTTATAAAGTTTTCGCTCTTCAGAAATCTGCAGTGAGGATTATCGGGAATGCTTCTTATGGTTCGCACTGCCGTGAACTGTTTACGGGGTGCAGGATTTTACCGGTTCCTTGTCTGTATATTTATGAAACATTAACATTGGTTCACAAGAATAGATCGAATTATAATTCACATTCTCACATTCATACCTACGGCACAAGGAATGCGGTGAATCTTGTGGCTCCTTTCTCTAGACTCAGGACTACCCAGGCGAATAAACTGGATGTTGAACTTTACAATGTTTTTAATAGTTTTTTAGAGGTCTCGATCTCAAAAATCAAAGTCTTCGTGAATTTAGTAAATTCACTAAGCTGTTTTTATTAGAACACTGTTTTTACAGTATCGATGATTTTTTAAAATTTACGCCCACAGACCGTTAATGTTAATTCTACTTAACATTCAATTATTAGTTGTTTTTTATTACCTTTTAACTAGTTGTTTAAATCATGTGTTGTGTTTCTCTTTTATTAATTGTTTCAAATATTTGTATTCGTCTTCTCATAACTGCTATTGTAACTGACTTCAAACATAATATATATGTATAAGTTGTCAATAAACGTATATCTATCTATTATTATTATTATTATTATTATTATTATTATTATTATTATTATTATTATTATTATTATTATTATTATTATTATTATTATTATTATTATTATTATTATTATTATTATTATTATTATTATTATTATTATTATTATTATTATTATTATTATTATTATTATTATTATTATTATTATTATTATTATTATTATTATTATTATTATTATTATTATTATTATTATTATTATTATTATTATTATTATTATTATTATTATTATCAAAAGACTTATGCACTTACTCAGCTTTCGCTGGTAATATTTACCTATCCCGAGCGTAAACGCAAATGGGATTAGGCTCAAAGATTACATATTTAAAAATTTCCGAACAGTGTGACATGTATTTAAAATTGCCGCTTTTTGCAAATCAATGAAATTATTTTTATGAAGACTGAGTTTATTAAGACTATCTTCAAGACTTTTCGGGATAAGTCCGGTTGATGATACGATGATCGGTACCACCTCTACTTTTTCTGCATGCCACATCTGCCCTACTTCTATAGCAAGATCGGTGTACTTTGCTACCTTTTCATTATATTTGTCCAAAATATTGTTGTTGTTGGGAACTGCAACATCGACTAGCAGCACTGAATTGGCTTTTTATCCACCACTACAATGTCGGGTCGATTATTCGTCACCTGTCTGTCGGTTATAATGGACCTATCGTAGTAGAGTCTAAAATCTGCATTCTCCAGCACTGCCTGTGGATTGTATTTGTAATACGGTGTATAGGTATTCAGCAGTCCATATTTGATGGCCAGTTTCTGGTGGATAATATTACACAGCTGGTTATGCCTGCGTAAATAATCCGTGTTGGCTATGGTTGAACATCCTGATATGATGTGTTGTATTGTTTCCGACGTTTGTTGACACCGTCTACAATTGTCCGATGTAATAGTTGGGTCCCTAATAACAAATTTTTTGTAATTGATAGTATTAATTACTTGATCCTGAATGGCCATCATAAATCCTTCAGTCTCTGGGAACAGGGTACCATCAGCAAGCCACCTATTTGATGCTAATTTGTCAATGTGTGGTTGGTTAAGGTCGTGATGATGTCGACCATGTAGATCTTTTTGGGCCCATTTAACGTGTTTCTCAGCATCTGTTGTTATTTCTAAATCCACATTAGGACCTGCTAAATTTAGAGGGGAATAATTTTTATCTGCTCCTATAACAAATTTGTGTAAATTAGATGACATTGATTTAGTTATAAAGAAGTCTCGTAATTTATTTATCTGCTTGTTGTGTAGATTGATTATGTCGCATAGAGCTCTTCCTCCCTCCTTTCTCGGTAGTGTTGTTCTAAGCACTGACGATGTTGGATGGTGACATCTATACTTTGTCATCATAGTCCTTGTTGTTCTCTGAATATCTTCTAATTCAGTTTTTGTCCATCGTAGAATCCCAAACGCATAAGTTAACACAGGTACGGCATATGTATTAATTGCTCGGTTAAGGTTTCCTGCGTTCAGTTCGGATTTTAGTAATGAACTATACCTCTGTGTACTGATCCTTGATTTTGGACTTGGACTGTTTTTGGTCTAGCAATCTGGTTTGTTGAAATTTCAAGTACTTATAGGTTTCCCCATTCTGCATGGCAGCGATTATATCTCCATTAGGTAGCGCCACATCTCCATTGACCATTTTTCCCTTTTCGATGTTTAAGGTTTCGGTTATATCCAGAAGATATTGAATTTGTTGTTGATTAGAAGCAAACATTTTTATATCATCCATATAAAGAAGATGGGAAACAGTGCAGTTGGTGTTTCTATTAGTCTTAAGATTGAAGCCATATTTTGTGTTGTAGAGCATGGTAGAAAGTGGATTACCAAACAAAACCACAGTGGACTAAGTGAGTCACCTTGGAATATTCCTCTGCGAATAGCGATTTCATCGGTTTTAAGATACTGAACATTAAAATTAAACTGAAGGTTTGTTCTCCATTGTTTCATCGATGTTTCAAGAAAATTAACTATGCTAGGGTGTACTTTGTAGATTTTTAAAATGCTTATGAGCCAGGAATGGGGCACGCTGTCAAATGCCTTACGGTAGTCTACAAAAGCAGTCGAGATGTTGCGACATTGCTTTTGCGCTTGCTTTAGGATCACAGAATCGATAATAAGTTGTTCTTTACACCCCTGGTGACCACGTTTACATCCCTTTTGCTCCTCTGTCAAGATGTTATTTTGGTCTACATGCCTGTAAATTCTGTTAGTAATGCATGATGTTAATATCTTGTAAAGCGTTGGAAGACATGTGATTGGTCTATACTGCGAAGGATCCTGTGTGTTAGCTGTTTTGGGAAGCATATGGGTCAAACCATGAGTGAGAAAAGCTGGAATGTCTTCTTCAAGTTGAAGGATATATGTAAATTTTGATGCTAGTACTTCGTGTAAGCTGTCAAATTTTTTGTAGCAGAAATTTTGAATGTTATCAATTCCCGGTGCTTTCCAACTATTAGTCTCTCCTATAGCTTGGTTTACTTCAGCTGTTGTGATCTTATCAAACATCATTGGAGCAATGTTTGACTTGTCCATCTCGGATTCTATCCATGCTGCACCCTCGTTGTATTTTTGAGGATTGAACCATATTGAAGACCAATAGTCAGTAAGTTCATTTTTAGTTGGAAGGTTGGAGTTGTTATTTGTACCACCAGCGCTACTAAGTTGTCTATAAAACAGCTTTTCATTGTTGTGAAATAAATGATTTTTCCTACGACCACATATGAAAGTGCTAGTTTGCACACTTATTTGTATTTAAGAAAGTAGCTAATATCAATACACGTATTGAAAAGTAAAAAAATATAGTTCAATGATCTGTGACAGTTACGTCAAATTTTATCAATATTAAAAACACATGAATGTCAAAGCAAGGACCATTTATGTTTTTTTTTAAATCTTCCTTATGACAAATATTGTATTTTAATTGCCAATACAAATTTTTCTGTATAAAGTAAGAATAAAGAATAGTTTCTTATAGGTTCTTAAATTTTTAAAAAATAAACATATTTTTATTCAGTATTATTATTTTTATAAAAACACTTTTAGAAAGAAGAACAGTTTATTCTTCTTTTTTATATTGTGTTATGTTCCGTGCATGTGTCTAATGTGGATTTTTGAAGTTATGTTTGTGTTTCTGTTTACAATTATCTTTGTGTCTATTATTATTACATTGCTTTGAACATATTTGAACTTTGTTGTGATTTGTGTTCAAATACATACTACGTTTACAAGAAAACTCAATTGACATTATAAAGTGTTAAAAAGATTACTGGGTTATGCATTTGAAATAAAATTTGTTCTCCAGATAGTGAAGTTCCAAGGCTGATTGGATTTTACCACAAAATAAGGTGTATTCTGTGATTTTACTTTAAAAATATTTTTGTTAAAGGATTTTTTACGTGGTCATAGGAAAAATAGCAATATACTATTGCTGCATCTTTTTGTGCATTTAACGTATCGAGATAATCGTTTGGATTTCGCCTTTAGCTTTTGTCCAAGAAGGTCCATATATGAGCATAGATGTTCTTTATACTTTGGATGTCCAGTGTGGGTTTTAATCTTTTTAAAGATTTTTCTGACCCTATTAGTTAAGCGTCTGGAAGGTTTTATGCTATTTTTAAATTCGGTAAGTTGTCCTAGCTCCTTTCGTATGTCGTAAATTGACTCTTTAAGTCGCTGTTGCCACCAAGGTTTATTATTATTAATATTATTATAAATATAAAAATATTGCAGGAATATTTAATATTTTGTAGTTAATTTATTAAATAATTTAAACAATTTCTTAATGTTTTTGGTTTTGTTGAAACTTTAAACCATTTATATGCAAAATACATATAATTTTACATACAATTTTAAGTACAATTAATTTCATTAACTAGTCAAATTACAGCTACCTTGAACCGACTGTAATTACCCAAGATCAATTAAAATTGGTTAATTACAATCTGGTAATTATTGACAAAAAAATTGCGGCAAGGCATTATGCAAAGCTTCCACTTTATAAACTTTTACAAACTGCATTACAACAATTTAGGCCAAACAAAACAATTACAAGAAATATTTATTATTAAATTACTTTATATTTTATTTAATAAAAGTAACTAGTTCATTGAGAATATTAACTGGTAAGGTGAATATTTAAGATAACGGATAACGACACTGCAGACATAAATAAAATATGGTTTAAACAAGCAGTATCATGATTTTAATTTGTCTAAATGCAATAAATGTGTACCGCAATTCTTTGTTTAATTGCTAAGCTATATCGATTTGGATCTGAGATATTTAAAATTTTACGTTTACAGTATATCTACTTTTATGCAATAATGTATAAGAATAAAAAGTAACTCCCAACATGTAACGGAAAACGGTCTCGCAATAAACTCAACAGCTATCTTGCAGAGAAAATCTTTACAAATAATAGGAAATATGTTATCAAGGAGAAGTGCCAGAAGAGTAACCGACAAGCACGATAAAGTTATTTCATACTTGAATCAAATTGCTCCAAACATAATAGAAAAAAGGTATCAAATAGAAGGATTTAAGGCCAACCCCAACAAAACCCTTTTGATTGGGTTCACCAGGAGAGGTAGATACTCTAACCGTTCCAACATTGAATAGTATCAAAATAAAATTTTCTAACGAGGTAAAACATCTAGGTTTAATCCTGAATTAACAACTGACTAATACAAAAAATCTTACCCAATGCATTAGTGGAGAGCTGGACTTGCTGTTGGATATAACGAAAGACATGGAGCTTGAAACCGAAAATGTTCTGCTTGTTAAGCAAACGATTATCAAGCTCATTGTCACGTAATATAAGTGACTAAAAATAGTAACTTCATTCTTTTCTTGTTCATAATATGATTCGCTTATTATGGTGGCCAGAAAATTAAACAATTATCTGCACGTGGTAGGTTACATAACATTAAATTAAATTGGATCTAAGCATCCTGGAAAATATTCCACTGACATTCTTAAATTAACCATTGTACACCATGCCAGTTAGGTTTGACTTTGACACACAGTTTGAAGAGGTACGCGGTATACTGGAGAAGTAGAACTAGAGCTGTGAGATGATTCATTTTACTCTGTGTCAAACCTAACTGACTTTTTTACAAGCCACAGACGTTAGCGTCCAGGCGAGATATTAAGTCTAAGAGCAGGATTCTAATGTTGCCTCGCATATTAGAAACTGAACTCTGCCTTTTGGCCACATTATGTTTTTCTCCTACTTATGTCATTGCATTGTAACTATATTATTTTAATGTGCCAATAAAATTATTATTATTATTATTATTATTATTATTATTATTATTATTATTATTATTATTATTATTATTATTATTATTATTATTATTATTATTATTATTATTATTATTATTATTATTATTATTATTATTATTATTATTATTATTATTAATGTTCTCACTGCGTTCCAGGTGAGTCTAAAGGTTCTGAGTTCTTTTACTTATGAATCAAAGTTAGTCTGCTAATATGTGCCAGGTTACAAAATGATTAATTGTAGCATTGATCTGCAAACAGCTTAAGTTTCTAGGAATTGCTCGGAATTCCTATCAAATTAAGAATATGTCCCCTATAAAGCTGTATTGGCCTTCTATACTTTCAAGTAGATTAGGATAGAAAGAATGTGTTATAAGACAGTCAATATAATTTAATCCATTTATTTATCAAATAAAATGTAACCAATCAGTAAAATGACCTGCCATTGGAAAAAGGTTAAAAGTTAGACATTTTTTAACATTTTTATGAAAAATGATTAAAATATCCACCATTTGAAATAGTTACTATTAAAGGATTTTTTTTGGTTAAATTATTGTAACTGTTCGTTTCCTTCTATTAATTTTTTTTTGTCAAAAGCAGAATCAGCACTACATGTAAAAAATATTTTATCGAAAAGCTAAAAAAAGGCTGGAATATCCTACCAAGCTTTAGGCACACGAGTAGATCAAGAGAATTCAACCTTAAAAAAATCCACGCTATAAGAAAATATTTTTTAATTTATGTCAAAAGTAGGATTTCTTTTTCAAAGAACGAATGGTTTATGGCATTGATGCATGTACAATATTGTTTAAGCGGTTATTTTTCACAATACCATATTTTATAATATTAGGCGTATTAAAATAATGGGTTATAACACTACTGCATTCATGGTGAGAACAGCAAATTTTCCAATTGACCGATTTAACTATTCATAAGACCAGATCGGTATAAAATTTTGATTGGTGCATTTTTTCTCAACAAACTATTAGTTGTAGCACCCAGCGCGACGAGCATTAACATATAAATGTGTTAATTAATTAAAAATGATTTAAAAATTTTCCTTGCTCTTTAATAATATATTTGAAATTGGTTTTGCTAATAACAAGGAAACGACCTCAAACGAATGTTTGCCACCAACATAAAATACCACGTTTCAACAGGGAGGGGTCACAGGAAAATCTAAATTAGGCTAAATAGAAGGAGATAGGGGATAGAAGGAGATAGGGGATAGAAGGAGATAGGGGTATTAGAAAGGCTAAAAAAATATGACTACCTGGATTATGGATGCTCCCTTACTAACTGATCCTGAAATTTCACTGGAATACTTAAATTAACATTGCCATTCTCAATTTTTAGATTAAAAGCTATACAGGGTGTTCCGAAAAGAATGGTCTTAAATTATATCACAGATTCTAGGGTCAAAAATATGGTGATTGAACCACACTTACCTATATACAATAGTGCACACACAAAAAGTTACAGGGTTCTAAAGTTAAAAATTTAAATAATTTTTTTAACATAGCTCTAAAACGGTTTAACGTTAATGTATGAAAATTTATAGGAAATATTAGTAGAGAATACCCAATAAATTGGAAACAGTTACATTCAATTATTTTGATTTATTATGGATTTTCAGAGGGGATCAACACCCCTTTCACCCCCAACTTTTTTTAGGACTACAAAATATGGACCGCCACTGGAATCAAACGTCTATTTTTAAACTTTTGTCTCTCTCCGTATTTCTTTGTATAGTTACTTATGATATAAGTGTTAAAAGTACATGTTTAAGGCACGCACCTGCAATTCACATGAGTGCCTTAAAATGTACTTTTAACACGTATATCATACAATATTTTTTCTACAATTGTTCAAATAAAGTAATTATACAGTTTGAATTAAATTTTAAAAACCTGTATTAATACATCCAAAGGAGATAATTTTAAATTGCATCGTATATTACGGACCCTAGCAACCATTGTTGATATAATTGTTTACGACTCATCATTCTTCCTTAGCCATGGAAAATGGTAAAACAGCAGTGCAAGAAATTTGTCAAATTGCACAAATTGTACTGTTAATATTCATGGTAATAAATAAAATCTAAATATTTTGACGTTTGCTTTCAAAATCTGACAATTCACTTTTGACAGCGCAGTGCCATAAAGTGATTTTAAGGCACTCAGTGACATTTTTAAGGCTTTTATGGAGTGCTTAAAATAGCATTTTTAACACGTTTGTAGAAAAAATATTTTATTACAGCAACCCTTTAAAATGCCAATTTCAATATTGAATATTTAAACTACATTTTCCCAAATATTAAAAACCTTTATTATTAAATTACAATTTATAAAATAATAAATAGGGGTAAAATAATAAAAATCTAATGTAATACATAATTTTAATTAATATTATTTACAATTTATCTGCTACGTATATGGACTATGTTTTGATATAATTATTTATTATAAAAATTTATCCTAATTTTTTGTTAGTTTACGTTTCTATCGAATAGAGTCTACCCATATGTTCCTAACGAAAAACATTTTTTACAAAAGTAATAAGTAGTTTTTGGCTGCTTGTATGGGTTCTTGGTCAATTATTTGAATTACAATTCTCCGAATGTCTTAACGAAACCATTTTTACACTACCACTATACCAACCCATACTTTAACCGCCTGACACGCGTTTCAATAACCAAGTTATCTTCTTCAGAGACCAAAGTAAACATGTCACACAGCTGCTTTATTTTACGAGTGACATCCTAGAAAAATGTATGCATATATAAAGGTAGTTTATTTGCAGACTAATAAGGCATTAAACCAGTAATATTGGGGTATGCAGCAAATAGGTAATAAAAGTAAACTCTTTAAATTTTTACTAAGTACTGTCAAACCGCTGCCAAGCGACTTTATCCTGTTTTGTGAATATAGTGATTTAAAGCAAGTTTAATTGTGCAAGTGAAGAATTTAGTAAAAAACTGTTCTTTTCAGAACAAAATTTTTCGGCTGACCATCAGAACATTGAAATTTCAAAGTAAGTGAACACAATTAAGTATTAAATATATGACAGCAAACAAAAACAAAATATAAGGGAAAACCCTAATAAAAACGGATGCGGTCGTAAGACCCAAACAAACAAATAAAATACCGAAAGGTGCGAGATTAAAAACAGCAGGATACACGAACAAATTTGGAGAAAAAAGGCGAGTGACATTAAAAACTCAATTACCAAAAATCAACAAAATGACGTCCCACAAGAGACCGAAAAACGACGAACAAATCACCGAGTCCAGCACAAGTATGGACCATTCTCAGCAAAAGAACCGAAATAGAAGAAAAAGTAGCAGAGAGAAGGGAAAAAATAATCCCTCCACTAGTGCTACTAGGCCAAATACCTGTATACGACGAGATAGTGAAAGAGCTCACGAGAATAATAGGCTCCCGGGATTTCCGTATAATAATAAATAGAAATAAGAAAGAAACTAGAATCTACGTCAAAACACAGGAGTAATTCGACAATATAAAACAAGAGCTCAAAAAAACAAAAAGCGAGTTCTTCACATACACAAAAAGAGAAAACATACTGAAAAAATTAGTTATGAAGGCAGGCAAAATAACGAAAACAATAGTTAACACCGAATATAACGAAATAATGAATAAAGAAGAGCAAGAAAGTATATTTACCAGCCCAGAAGAAATAAAAAGCATAATAAAGAAAATGAAAAACAAAGCACCCGGAGAAGACGGGATCCAAGCAATAGTATTGAAAAATATACCCAAAAAAGCACTGGTTCAAATATACTATATAATAAATGCAACGCTGAAATACAACTACTTCCCAAAAACCTGGAAAATGCAAGAATAACGCCAATAAGAAAGCCAAATAAACCAGCAAACAGACCGAGCAGCTACCGACCCATTATGCACAATGGGGAAAATATGGGAAAGAATCATAATGAGAAAATTAAACAGATACCTACAAGAAAACAAAACACTAATTAAAGAACAATTTGGCTTCAAAAAAACACCACAAAACAGAACTTAACAAAAAACGCAAAACAGGCATGGCTACCCTAGATCTAGAAAAAGCTTACGATACAGTCTGGAGAAAAGCACTAATATACAAAATGAAAACAGAGAAAATACCAAACAAACTAATAAAACTAACAAATAAACCCAAGCAAACCAACTTAATGCCACAAAAAAGGAGGTTAAAGAAACCAAATAGAAAAACTTCACAACACAACAGGGAAAAAATCAAATAACTCCGGTGCTGAGAAACACGTAAAATGGGCCCAAAAAGCTCTACATGGTCGACATCATCAGGACCTTAGCCAACCCAACCACGCATTGACAAAATAGCATCAAATAGGTGGCTTTCTGATGGTACCCTGTTCCCAGAGACAGAAGGATTTATGATGGCCATTCAGGATCAAGTAATTAATACTAACAATTACAAAAAATTTGTTATCAGGGACACAACGATTAAATCGAACAAGTGTAGACAGTGCCAACAAACGTCGGAAACCATACAACACATCACATCAGGATGTTCAACCATAGCCAACACGGATTATTTACGCAGGCACAACCAGCTGTGTAATATTATCCACCAGAAACTGGCCAACAAATATGGACTGCTGCACACCTATACACCGTATTACAAGTACAATCCACAGGCAGTGCTCGAAAATGCAGATTTTAGACTACTACGGTAGGTCCACTATCACCGATAGACAGGTGACGAATAATCGACCCGACATTGTAGTAGTGGATTAAAAAGTTAATTCAGTGCTGCTAGTCGATGTTGCAGTTCCAAACAACAACAATATTTTGGACAAATATAATGAAAAGATAGCAAAGTACACCGATCTTGCTATAGAAGTAGGGCAAATGTGGCATGCAGAGAAGGTGGAGGTGGTACCGATCAGCGTATCATCAACTGAACTCATCCCAAAAAGTCTTGAAGACAGTCTTAAAAAACTCGATATTCATAAAAACACTTTTATTGACTTGCAAAAGCGGCAATTTTAAATACATGTCACACTGTTCGGACATTTTTAAATATGTAAATTTTGAACCTAATTCCATTTACGCTCGGGATAGGTAAATATTACCAGCGAAAGCTGAGTAAGTGCATAAGTCTTTTGATTATAATAATAATAATATATAGACTTGGATTTGAAACTGTTCGAGAAAGATGAAACACAACTAAAACAAGGTCTCAGCGTGGTCACAACCTTCAGTAATGACATAAAAATGTAGTTTGGATTAGACAAATGTGCCAAGGTTGCCTTTAAACGTGGTAGACTGATAGAAAGTCAAAATATACAGCTGGGGAATCGAACAGTCATTAGAAATATGGAGACGGGTGAAAAGTATAAGTACCTGGGTGTAGAAGAGAGTTCTGGTATAGATAACTGCCACATGAAAGATAATATAATTAAAGAATACTATCGACGAGTTAGAGATCCTGAAACCGAGTTAAGCTCTAAATACAAAGTAACAGCAATCAATACCTTAGCTATTCCAGTTGTATCTTATAGTTATGGTATAGTGGACTGGTTGAGATCAGATATAGAAAAGATGGATAGAAAAACAAGAAAACTCCCGACTATTGGAGGTATGCATCACCCAAAAGCTGACGTCAACAGACTTTACATTAAGAGACGAGACGGAGGGAGAGGTTTAACTGAGCTTGAGTCAGCATACAATAAGGCCATTGTCAATCTAAGCATGTACATCAAATTAGGCAAAGATAAATTCACAAGGATGGTTAGAGATTATGATGCCAGTAAGGCTAAATATTCGCTTCAAAAAGAAGCAGAAAAAATACTAGGAAAGTACGTTAGCCAATAGACCACAACTCAAAATGTAAAACAACAGTTAAACAACAACATAGAGAAAGAGAAAATAGAATCACTGAAAAGGAAACGGCTGCATGGGCGGTTTTTTCGGGAAATGGAAAGACCGTTTGTCGATAGGGATGCGTCTATGAGGTAGAGTAATTAATAAAATATAAAAATTAATAAAAATAAACCATTACAATATATAATATAATATATAATAATGGTTTATTTTAATTAATTTTTATATTTTATTAATTACTCTAATTTAGTATTTATTTGATTAGTTTATTTACTATTTAGTAAACTACCTTCGGTCTCTGAAGAAGATAACTTGGTTATCGAAACGCGCGTCAGGCATATAAAAGTGTGTGTTGGTGTAGTGGTAGTGTAAACGGTTTTCGGTATCAGTTTCGCCATCGGTTCCAGATTCAACATTTTAGTTTATTTAAATTGTTATGATTTTATTATTATAGGTTTTATTGTTTTAATGATTAATTAATTTTATGTTTAATAGTTGTTTACTAATATAATAATTAATTTTTCTTATGTTTAATGTTGTTGTGCGCTTTATAAAAATTTTTAACTAGCTCAGTAAAATTATTTATCTATTTGAATTTGAAATCCGACACTTTAACTTGGGTAGGATTCAAGAGAAACTAAATATCTAAAAAATTTTGTATATAATACACTAAAATTGAATTATTATAATTGTTCACTAAAGAAAATATATAAAACTATTAATGGGTTTCCATATGCTTATTATATTTACAGTTACAAATTTCTAATTATTAACAAAAATGAAAATGATACTCATACAAAAAAAATTTATACCGTACAGAATTCTAGTCCACACTGTTATACACAATCACAAAAGAAAATGTAAGTTTTTAATTATTAACATACCTCGTATATCTAAGTCTTTCTGAATTTCATCTACGTCAGGCGTAAAATGCCGACACAATAGGATCGGCTATTTTATATCACTTTTTCCTAATAAAATTTTTATTTTAAATAGGCTGTTTTTAGTCCTGTCAAATATATTATACACTTTAAATTTGAAATAAAATTACAAATTTCTCATAAATCTATTAAACTAATCCAATTTCAACTTTTAACTACTATTTTAACCTCTAAGAACTAAAATTTAAATTTTTTAAATGACTTTATTGTTTGAGCTAAGTACTCACTGTTATAACCAATGATTTACTTAATATCTCTTGATATTATCAAAGACTAACATCTTATATCTAATAAACAAACTTACTTTATTAATTTACATATAAATTTGCTAACTAAAAAGTCTTTTATAAATTTTTATTAATTATGGTTTGATATAGTCCTTTCACTCTACACTATAGGAGTGTTCTTTCACTAGTATAAGTTATTTGTCCAAAATGTAGATATAAGATTTTGTACACTGAATGTAACTTTGTTTATAACAAATTTTTATACTGTTTTTGTGGTTTTTCAGGTACCTACATATCATATTGTGATGGTTTATTTAAATGTCTGTTTAGTTTTCGAAGAATCACATTTATCTACTTGTACCTTGGTAAGTCCTTTCACTTTATAAATAATATTAATAAACTTAACTACTTAAAATTACATATTTATTTACTAAACATATGAAAGAGATTAATAGTTTTTAATTTTGTTCCTTTTTTTATTTGTTTTAGATTTTAGCTTTATTTCAACATAAAACTATGTCAATTGTACATGAATACATAAATTGGGAATTGTTATAGGAATTGTACATGTTTGGATTGTTATTAATTGATTACCATGGATCCTATCCAAGATAAATTTATCAAGTACATCCTTTATATGTTTGAATGTTTACTATAAGAAATAATTATATTGAATACTTATGATGGAATAAAGAAAAAGTAGCTGATGATTAAATGAAAATTATTAAAATATCCTTTTTATTATTATTTATTGAGGTAAGTTTTACTTATTAATTTTACTGAGCTTAGTTATTCATCTCAATATTTATATATATATATGAAAGGGTATTCCTATTTTCTAACTGCTGGGTGGAATATTTAGGAGATGATGGAACCAGATTCCTTCCGTCTGATAGATCTTTGGATTTTTTTCTGGAAACCGTTTTGTAAGAGGGCATTTTCAATAGAAAGAAGATCTGTTTGTCTGTTATTGATATCACTTAGACGAATAGAGCGAGATATTAAAGAATTAACCACCGAATTGAGTTGAGAAGGATAATGATGTGATTTGGCGTTTAAATAACGGTTTGTATGTGTTGGTTTTCGATATACAGAGTGGAAGAAACCATTTTCAGGATTTTTATAAATAAAGATATCTAGAAAAGGTAAACAAAGGTTTTCGTCTACCTCCATTGTAAACTGAATACTAGGATGTATACCGTTTAGATGGATTAAGAAAGAGTCCACTGCATCCTTTGCATGAGGCCAGATAACAAAAGTGTCATCAATATAATGTAGCCAACAAGTGGGTTTTAATGGGAAGGAGTGCAGAGCAATTTGTTCAAAATTATCCATGAAAATATTGGCGATAACTGGTGAGAGAGGAGACCCCATTGGAGCTCCCTTCATTTGCCGGTAAAAATTGTTTTGGAATGAAAAAGTATGTATTGGACAAACAATGCTTAATTAGAGAAAGTGTGACTTCAGGAATTTTGTGGGTTGATTCCAGAATTGCTAGTGTTTCCGGAATAGGTATGTTGGTAAACAAAGAAATTATATCAAAACTGACTAGTAAATCGGTGGACGATATATTATAATTTTATTTAAGTTTAAGAAGATGGAATGAATTCTGAACGTAGGAAGGTGCCTTTTCTGCCAAAGGTTAAAGAGAATGGGCCAAGTGCTTGGCGAGTTGGTTGGGTTGGACAATGAAAAGCACTGACAATGGGTCGTAGAGGAATGTTTGGTTTGTGAATTTTGGGTAAACCGTAGATTTTGGGAATGCGTGACGATTTTTCTCTAGGAATAAGATTGGATTTGATATCCGAAGGAAGATTTGATTTATTTAGACATGCCCTTGTTGTTTTCTTTAAGTAGGTAGTGGGGTCATTAGAAGATCGTTTATAATCCCGCGGTTTTTTCAGAAAACTTAGTAATCATTCTTTTGACCGCGAAAGTCTTTCCAAACATTTCGTATATATATATATATATATATATACAGGGTGTAGCAACCTTACGACAAAGTTCGGTATATGGGTTGCTTTAGAAGATATCAAAAATTGTTATTAACAAAAATAGTAGATGTCTTTAGGGTCCATATTTTGAAATTACTTTAAACTATACAGAGTGTTGTATAACTCGGTTACAAAACAAACATATGATTTTTTTTAATGTGAACCCCTGTATGTCATACCGAATTCAGACCGCTCACATTTTTTTGAAGATTTCGATATGAGGTTTTGATACGTTATACAGAGTCCTTCAGAAGTTATAGACACGTTTGTGTGAAAATCGTAGGTAAATCAACGCTCTGTAACTAATTATACGTTGAAGAAAAACATTATTTTGCCCAACAGAGTTCAATAGTATGATACAATATAACCGTATTCTATTAAATATTAATTATTTTCCCTTTATTATACAGGGTGGACGATAACTCGAACCTTTCATTTTCTCTCTTCTTTCAAATGGAACACCATTTTCTCTCTAATTTCATAAATAGAATTCCCGATTATGTAACTTTCATTTTTGTTAAGCATTCCCTATATCCAAAGTTTATGAAAACAGAGTTATTTTGTAATATTTATTGTACCAAATTCCGTAACAGATGGATTGGAAGGGGGGGCCCAAATGTATGGCCAGCCCGGTCTACCGATTTAACTAATTTGGATTTCTTTTTTTGAGGTTTTATAAAAAATAATGTTTGTAAAACTTCCCCGACTACTAGACACGACATAAAAGAGAGAATTACAGCGGCATTTCAATCTGTTATCGTTGAAATGCTGAAAAATGTTAGTCAATTATTTGAACTTAGACTGCAGCATTGCATTGATGTTAACGGTGAACACTTTGAACATTTAGTTTAATATTATGGTTGGGATTATACTTTTGGAGACTTGTTTTATTTAGAATAAATTGTTTATTAAAACTTATTATTTTTAAGTATTGTTTGTTACATTAAACGTTTATTTCTTTCACATAATAGGTTAATAATAGTTTACAATAAATATTACAAAATAACTCTGTTTTCATAAACTTTGGGTATAGGGAATAATTTGGATTTCTGTTTTGGGGTTTAATAGAATATGGTGTTTATAAAACTTCCCTGACTACTAGAAACAACACGAAAGAGAGAATCACAGCGGCATTTCAATCTGTTAACGTTGAAATGCTGAAAAATTTTAGTCAATTATTTGAACTTGATTTATTTAGAATAAATTGTTTATTAAAACTTATTATTTTTAAGGATTGTTTGTTACATTCAACGTTTATTTCTTTCATATAATAGGTTAATAATTATGGATTAAAATAAATATTACAAAATAACTTTGTTTTCATAAACTTTGGGTATAGGGAATGCCTTACAAAAATTACAGTTACATAATCGAATATTCTATTTATGATACAAAATACAGGGTGTTCCATTTGAAAGAAGAGAGAAAATGAAAGGTTCGAGTTATCGTCCACCCTGTATACAAAAAGGAAAAAATTAATATTTAATAGAATACGGTGATGTTGCATAATATTACGAAACTCTGTTAGGCAAAATACTTTTTTTTCTTTAACGTACAGTAAAAGCGTTGATTTACCTACGATTTGCCTACGATTTACCTAGGGTTTTCACACAAAAGTGTCCATAACTTTTAAAGGACTCGGTATAGCGTATCAAAACCTCATATCAAAATCTTTAAAAAAATATGAGCAGTCCTTATTCGGTATAATATACAGGGGTTTCCATCTAAAAATTCATATGTTTGGTTTATAACGGAGTTATACAACACTCTGTATAGTTTAAAGTAATTTCAAAATATGGACCCTAAAGACATTTATTATTTGTGTTAATAACATTTTTTGATATCTTCTAAAATAACCCATATAACGAACTTTCGTTAGGTTGGTACACCCTGTATAAATATATGTTACATGTTTGAAAAAGTTAAATTTTTATTTTCATAAGCAAATTATAAACACCAATCCGATTTTGTTAGTGACTACTCTGTAGAGTAAATAAAATAAACATCTGGAATATTTTCAAGTTCAGTTGTAGCCTACGGGCATGTGAAAGCAAATTACACTAGCGGTAACAAAGCAAAATGGTTACAACATGAAGTGCAACAAAAATTATAGAAATATATTTATAATACGGAAGACGTGCATGCATTTGCGTTTTAATGTTTAATAGGGATTGGTATTTTTTTGTTCATTAATATTTACCCTTTCAATACATATTATTTTTCTATTCTATACAACCTCAGTCTACCTAATGTAATGTGTCCATTAACAATATTCTATTAAATTTGAAATTATTTATTTATCAAAAATAATCGAGAGAAAATAAAAGACAACTTTGTCTAACCAAAATGTAATAAAACCATAGTATCTAGTTTCTATTACAGAACTGTAATTGTTTTTTCTTTCCAATATTTAATTATAGCAACCACCTGTCAGTAGCTGGATTATTTGAAGTTTAACTTACCAAAACCCCGTGTGTGGTGTGTTCACTATCCAGTTTGCCGTCCACACAAAAATGACACTTGGTTTGCGGTGTCCAGTCTTTTAGTCTCTCTATATCCTTCTCGTTTTCCTTTTGATATTCCTCGTTTATCTTTTCCGATTCTCCTTTTTCTTTTACCCCACACTTTTCTATCCCGTTCACTTGTTCGCCTTTGTCCAACTCTATTTCGCCTGGTTGTGGTTGTAGACGTATGAACTTGGCTGGCTGTTTTGGTACTCGTCGTCTATGTCTACTTGGGAATTTGTTCTTTTTATATTGTTGTTCAAAGGTTGCAAATAATTTCTCGACATGGATTCTTGGTATAGATTCCATTTCCTACGACCCATCAACTCTTCAGCGATCCGTTCCAACCCTTTAAAATAAGAAAAAAAAAAACAAATATATCTTGAATATATCTCGCTGAAAATTATATTTAAAGCATTGCTGACGTATTTTAAAATAGTTCTAGCTACTACCTTATATAAATAAAAAAATAAAAATGGAAATTTTGGAAATTTAAGTGAAACTATTTGGGTAAGTAATATACAACTAATAAAGAAAGCATAATTATTATTGAACTGGACAAATGGTATTAAGAATAAATTATAGTTTAAAAGAAAAACTAAAAAACTCGCTTTTATTGCTAACCGAACTAAAAAATAGTAAATAATTTTAAATTAAAGTTTATATTACAGTAGCAGAAGGTCGATCAATCAATAATAGCCTCAAAATAAAATTATAATAAAATTTAAATTATTGAAAGAATAATTAAATTCAGAGAAAAAATGTTTTATTATTCATCGTTAATTAGTGCACGAAAAATTTCAGCAGTTTAAAACACAAATAATAAAATATTATAGAAAACTCTGGTGATGAAATAGTTATTTACGTTATAAGTCCGGGAAGTGACTTATTACGGTACGAGATAGATGTTTATGGACGAGGCGACAAAGGAGCCGGAGTCAAGAATATCTATTCGAGTACCGTAATAATAACTTCACGGACGTGTATAGTACTATATTTTTTTCATGCTGCCTTTGGTTTTAAACGCAATAAAATATGAAACTGAAATGACATATTTGATCATTTTATTAGGAAGTCATGTAGACTGTTGTAAAAAAATTATGTTACTTGATTTATTCTTAACATGGTTGATTGGCTTTATAAATAAATAATGAACAGCGGTTATCAAGTAACAATGTAAAAAAGGCAGACATATTGAATTTTTCTGTACACACGAAATATCTGCGGAGAAAATGGATCTGAACAAACTGCTATAGATATTCCATTTTATTTCTATTCTACAACTGCATACCTTTTTTTATTTATTATTTACTTCTTTATAAATTATACATTTTAAACCTGTTTAACTTTGTTAAAATTCATTTTATTCTTCTCGTGACTTTTTCAAAAACTAACTGTCAAACTTCTCTCCCCTGGCAAAGAAACTTCTCACTCACTCTCACTTACACTACTTATCTATCCTTAACCTAATACAAGTGTTGTTGACATTATATAAATTTTTATACTCTAAACTAATAAACTTTGACATTTACTTCAAATTTTGACTTTTCACGTAAATTAAAAAATAAAATATTAAATTAAAATAAATTTTGGAATGACCCTTAAATATACCTTTTCAATATATTTTTTTAAAGACACATATAGTGGTAATATATAATATATTTGCATCAATAGCGGGAAAACAGGTAGCTCGCGGAAATTATAAATTTTACGTCTTACTTATGCATTATAATAATAAAGAATAATAATAAATAGTATATTTACAACATAGTAACTTATTCCAAAAGAGTTCCAATATAAATACCTAGTAGTTTTTACTTACATATTTTTTTAATTATAAACAACAGCCAATTCAAACTTCAAGTGCATGTTAGATAACAAAATAAGCAACGGTTTAACAATTTCTTCCAGCATTATACAGGGTGTACCAACCTTACGACAAAGTTCGGTATATGGGTTGCTTTAGAAGATATCAAAAAATGTTATTAACACTAATAATAGATGTTTTTAGGGTCCATATTTTGAAATTACCTTAAACTATACAGAATGTTGTATAACTCCGTTACCAACCAAACATATGATTTTTTAAATGGGAACCCCTGTATATTATACCGAATTGGGACTGCTCACATTTTTTTGAAGATTTCGATATTCGGTATCTTATTGTACGTTGAAGAAAAAAAATTATTTTAACTAACAGAGTTTCATAATATGATACAAAGTTACCGTATTATATTAAATATTAATTATTTTCCTATTTTTCCTACAGGGTGGACGATAACTCGAACCTTTCATTTTCTTTCTCCTTTCAAATGGAACACCCTGTATGTTATATCATAAATAGAATATTCAATTAAGTAACTTTAAATTTTGTAAGGCATTCCCTATACCCAAAGTTTATAAAAACAAAGTTATTTTGTAATATTTATTTTAATCCATAATTATTAACCTATTATACGAAAGAAATAAACGTTGAATGTAACAAACAATCCTTAAAAAAAATAAATTGTAATAAACAATTAAGTCTAGTTAAAACAAATCTCCAAAAGTATAATTCTAACCATAATATTAAACTAAGTGTTCAAAGTGCTCACCGTTAACATTATCTCAATACCGAACTCCTCATAGATGGAAAGGTAGAGGGGGCCCAAAAGATTGGCCAGTCCGGTCTCCCGATTTATCTAATTTGGATTTTTTTGGGGTTTTATAGAAAATGATGTTTATAAAACTTCCCGACTACTAGACACGACAGGAAAGAGAGAATCACAGCGGCATTTCAATCTGTTAACGTTGAAATGCTGAAAATTATTTGAAGCTAGACTGCAGTATTGCATTGATGTTAACGGTGAACACTTTGAACATTTAGTTCAATATTATGGTTAGAATTATACTTTTGGAGACAACGTTTATTCCGTTCACATAATAGGTTAATAATTATGATATTCAATAAATATTACAAAATAATTCTGTTTTTATAAAGTTTGGGTATAGGTAATGCTTAACAAATATTAAAGTTAAATAATCGGACATTCTATTTATGATATAACATACAGAGTGTTCCATTTTAAAGAAGAGAGAAAAATAAAGGTTCGAGTTATCGTCCACCCTGTATACAAAAGCAAAAATAATTAATATTTAATAGAATAAGCTGAACACTCGTCTGTGGACAGTCTAGGGTAAGACTTCTTTAGAAAATAGGCAAATTTGAGTGTTTTCGTCTATGGAGAGAGTCTTTTGAGGAGCTCAACAAGCAACACACATGGAAAATTAAATTTCAGTCCAAAAGAGGAAAGACACCCTTCAAAAGGAAGAAAAAACAAAGGAGGAGGCTTGGACCTCAGGGACGCAAGGCATAATTGCCAAAGTCCCTGGGGCCACCCAGACCAAGCGGAGTCGCAAAGGAAGCAAAGGTGGTTGAGAGGAAGAAAAATGATTCCGTGCTCTGCCTCAATCAACTCAAAACGCTTGAAGACAAGTAGCGGGAGCACACCACCTCTATGGAAGGGGTAGAGGTCATGGAGGAAGCCTGAATTCCGCCATTTAATCCGTTGTGAGGCAATATCAAGGTCCTCCTGATCGGCCTTCAAGATGCCAAGGATGCTTTGGCTGTACTGTGTAAAGAATTGACGATAAATACCTATATTTAGCTCTGTTCCTGTTGCAGGAACTTTGGCTTTATAAGGGACAGGTTGCGGGCTTAAAACCACCACAAGGTAAGGGATATAATGAAATAGGCATATACTCGTATAAGCATATATAATATAGTAGGGTAAAGTGTCCACTAATTCCGGTGCTATGCACTAAAAAGTGCATCAAAAGACGTTTAGGTAGTCTGTTCGGCGTACTTTCCTGGGAAAGAGAAAACTTGCCCTCCGGAGGTGTTTAGGGGCATATTGGCCTACTTTCGGAAGGAAGAACTGCACCTGATAGTGAGATGGCATGCCAATGCTCATCACTTAATTTGGGGAAGCACGAACATCAACAAAAGAGGTGAGTATTTATTATAATTTATCTCAGGTGAAGGGTTAGAGATAGCTAATATAATAGGCAACAAACCTACTATTCTCACAGCCACAAGCAAAGAAGTCTTAGATGTACCCATTAGTGATGAAAAACCTTGTGATATGATAAATAATTGGCATCTATCAGAGGAACCTTCGTGTTATTTTTTGTTTGTAAATTACGAAAATTTTGATGTTAAAAGTATGTCGATGTGTAATTTATAACATTTCACAGTTTTGAAAATTAAACTACCAAATTACCAAATGTTAATGTTTTAAAATATTTTAAAATGAATAATATACCAATAATAATATATTATATAAGTAAAAGATGATATTCATATTCACAAATACTTGTTTAAAGAACAATATAAAATTAATAAATTGTTATATATGCGCCTCAAATGTCATTGCCAATAGTCTTGTCGTTAGATACTTCACTTATGTTACCAACCATTTAAAACAAAATTTTGCGTTCGTAAAAGTTACATTACGATACCCAAATGCATTTTATAATGAAGATTTTTATAAGTGCAAAAAATAAAATCAATATTTTGTGTGGAATGACATACACTTGACAATTTTGACATTAAATTTGGACCTAACTGCGCTTCGAGCATCTGTGACGAAATTTTCGAAAACGTGCAATATTTAAAAAGTACAAAATAAAATTTTTATTATTGCTCATAAAAATTATGTAAGCAATTAAAATAAAAAAAAACAACTACTGTGCCGTTATTTTTTCATATAGTACTAAATATTTATAAGGTTTTAAAAAGAATCTAAAAATTAGTTAAACACCCTATTGAATCCAACTTTTAAAAGTACCTAGGATAAGTTTTAATTTAAAGACAAAAATAAATGTGATCTTTAAAAACCATGAGAACTAATATATCAGTAAAATTAGGATTATGCAGTTTAGACGGAATTTTGCGAGACCCTTAGACCAGTCTCATGAACTCCTATTCCAAATACACTTATAAAAACAGCCATTAGAGAATGAGTACAAAGAAAGTCTCTTGAATGGGAAAAAATACCCCAAGACAGAGACAGGCCAAAAATTTAATAAGGGAACATTCGGCAAATTTCACTGCAGACCTACTCTCACACGGACGAAAGTCAGTAAGGATGATAGTAGGACTGTTAACTGGACATTGCAGACAGAATAGGCATAATGGTCTTATAGGTCAGACAGAGATAGACTTATGCAGGTTCTGCCTGGAAGAGGAGGAAACCGTAATCCATGTCCTATGTCAATGTGAAGGTTTGACATGACTGCGGTTTCTAGAACTTGGAGAGGAAAAACCGGAAGCAGTAGACTATATGAAACGGCTACTATCAAGGCTGTTGTACTTCATCAGAAGGGCAAGGCTAGATGAGGTACCGTAAAAATACATGGCAACACAATAGATCTACAAAAGTCGCGGTGTATCCGGCTGCCAGGCCAGCCCAATTTTTAATCTGTAACATAAATGATTTCGGTTGCTCTTAGTTTACAATATTTGGACCATAATGAAGAAAAAAATATTAATACCACCCGTTCTGTAAAGTTATGAGCATTATTCTAGTTCCGCCATCTCATCAAAGTGTCATATTTGTTTAAATGATTTTCCTTGCTGTTCACCGGCTGATTAAGTGACTAAATGACTTAATATTTTTTTCCGTCAAAGGTGAGGACGAATTTTACTAATCAACTGTGTTAGCTTATGGACAGCATAAAAAAAGTTAACGTTATGGTACTATTTTGAATACTTTTTAAGGCAAAAATACTTTCCCAAAAAGTTAAGAGTATTATTTTTCCTACGATTCCTACGATAAAAATTTTCGCAATAAATAGAATGATCCAAATTGTGAAAATCAATTTTTTATATTTTATATTTTTTATTATAAAACGCATTTGCGTGTCGTAATATAACTTTTTATATTTTGCACTTATAAAAATCTTCATTATAAAACGCATTTGCGTATCGTAATGTAACTTTTACGCACGCATGATAAAGTGGCAAACTATAAAAAAATATTATAAACAACTTATTTAATATGGCTGTTGTGACACTCATCGCTTCACGATTCGGTTTTCGAACTTGAACTCGTGTCAACAGAAAGCCCTATGAATTTCGTTATTTAATATACTATTTTTTTATTGAATTAACGTTCTGTAAATAGTTAGTAGTAGTTTTTTACTTGATATTTCGTTTTTATTTACAAAACTACAAAAATCCAAGAGTGAGTGCCTACATCCTACCCGATGACCCAATTAAAGAGTCACTTACAAAACACACCTTTGGTTCGTTGTTTAACCCACATGTTACTATTTTAGTACAGACAATTTTTTATACACGGTCTTGAACACTGAATAATGCAAAGGTACAGGGTGTTTGCAAAACCTAATGAAATAAAATATTTACAGTCAAAAATACAGCAAACTATTTAAAATTACCCTAAGTCAGCTAATACAACTCACATGCATGGACGTCAAAACGTTATAAAAAGTTTAATTATGACTATTTTACGTCACAAGAAAAAGGTATGGCCAGAGATTTATAGAAACAGAATAATGAATTTTGTTTAAGATCGACTTTATTAAGTTTAGTTTAAAGAAGCAGATCATGTCGTTATGAGACAAAATTTGATAAGAGTTTGTAGTCCTTTCCTTCAGCCGGTTACTTTATTCTAAATTATTATTTGTTCCAAATAGTATATAATAAAGTAGTAATCAGCCATAAGCTGCCCCTTTACATAAAAAAAATGGTATGTTTAGCTAAACATGAATTTGTTCCATACTTTACGGTCTTTAGGTCTGTTTCAAAACAACAGAAAATCGTACAAAAATCGATAATTTCCATTCCTTCACTTATTTAATCTTTATAATATAACACAGCTGTTGAGAATAAAAAACTCATCCAATCGGTTTTATGTTGTGTTGGAAAAGACCTAGTTTAAAATGGGTAACTAAAATTAAGCATAGATTTGTTTTCTTAATTTGCCTTTTTTCCTTAAAAATATATTTTTTCTGGTTAATTCTTTCGTATTACACAACACATTTTACTACACCTTTTAATAATTGTAAATAATTGACCAATTTTATAAAAACTTTCTGAAAATTTTTCCAAATAGCAAATTGACGTATTTGTCAAGGTTACTTTATGACTCATTTAAAATACCGATAAAACAAAAATTCATGCCCACATGAAATTATATTGTACGAATAAAGCCAACATATTTTACATATTCGATGGTCGTGGTATAAAAACTAAATTCGTGTTGGTTTTGAACAACAGATCTTTTTCTAGTAAATATGCATTTCTAAATACTTTTGACTCTAATATTTTATTCATGGTGCTAAAAATGATGAAACCAACTCCATTGATCCAAAAAATGGTCTTTTTTGTCAAACGATAATATATTTATCATTTAATTAATTTTTAGATTAAGATTAAATTTGAACTAAGAATATTCAGTTGTTCATTCAACATAAAGAAAATTAATAAACTGACCGGACATGAGCATTTCATTCAATAATTTATAATTTATGAGAAGTCAAAACAAACTAGCTAAACTCAAATAATTTTTAAATATTATTCACAACCATTCTTTTATTAAAATTGATTGTGTTAACCTCTACTTTTTGGAAGTTCATCTTACTAAGAACAATTAATAACTGCACAGTTAAACTAAACTTCCACTATTTATTTGAAATATTCGCTTTAAAATCAATTACAGCTGTTTCGCTATCACTAGCATCGTCAGATTGACATATTGAAATTACATGTTGTTTGTTTGTAACTAGGTGCTTGATGTTGATAAGGAGTTAAGGCTAGACCAAGTAAGGAAGTAATAAGACATAACAATATTAAAGCCTAGATGTTATTAGCCCTAAGGGATTATCCTGGATGTATTTCCCTCTAAGATCAGTATAACTGTGCAATGATATAGAAAAACCAGGAAAAACTATATCATGCTGATCTTTACAATAACTTAATATATTTATGTTATAATAATGTCTTATCTATGTATAAAATGAAGACTCAATCAAAGTAAACAGTTTAATAGTGGAGAACTTCCAAGATTTATTTGTTCATTAACTACTTTAAACTGTTGATCTGCTAGATGTCTTTTAATTTCAAGTTCTTCTAGAAAATCTAAATTTTGTTTTTATCACAAATGTGTAGTATATGAATGTCATTGGTGTGTATAAGTGAGTTTGGATGTTCCAGTAGGTGTTTTGCATAGTTCGACTTATCTGGTTGTTGTAATCTATATGCTCTTAAGTGTTCATTAAATCTTACTTCAAAATTTCTTTGTGTTTGACCTATATATACTGCATTACATTTTGGACAATTAATTTTGTAAACACCAGATTTTTTTAATTTTGGTAGTTTTGTTTTTCATTTAACAATTTTGTTCCAATACTATTTTGTGTTTTAAATGATATTAATGTTGATGTTGCCGAAGATATTATTTTTGAAATTGCATTGGAAATATTTCCACAATATGTAATACTTTTATAGCTTTTAATTTCTTTAGAAAGAACAAAAAATGTCACTAGAACTAATATATCCAAAACAAACTAAAGAAATTAAAAGCTATAAAAGTATTACATATTGTGGAAATATTTCCAATGCAATTTCAAAAATAATATCTTCGGCAACATCAACATTAATATCATTTAAAACACAAAATAGTATTGGAACAAAATTGTTAAATGTAAAAACAAAACTACCAAAATTAAAAAATCTGGTGTTTACAAAATTAATTGTCCAAAATGTAATGCAGTATATATAGGTCAAACACAAAGAAATTTTGAAGTAAGATTTAATGAACACTTAAGAGCATATAGATTACAACAACCAGATAAGTCGAACTATGCAAAACACCTACTGGAACATCCAAACTCACTTATACACACCAATGACATTCATATACTACACATTTGTGATAAAAAACAAAATTTAGATTTTCTAGAAGAACTTGAAATTAAAAGACATCTAGCAGATCAACAGTTTAAAGTAGTTAATGAACAAATAAATCTTGGAAGTTCTCCACTATTAAACTGTTTACTTTGATTGAGTCTTCATTTTATACATAGATAAGACATTATTATAACATAAATATATTAAGTTATTGTAAAGATCAGCATGATATAGTTTTTTCCTGGTTTTTCTATATCATTGCACAGTTATACTGATCTTAGAGGGAAATACATCCAGGATAATCCCTTAGGGCTAATAACATCTAGGCTTTAATATTGTTATGTCTTATTACTTCCTTACTTGGTCTAGCCTTAACTCCTTATCAACATCAAGCACCTAGTTACAAACAAACAACATGTAATTTCAATATGTCAATCTGACGATGCTAGTGATAGCGAAACAGCTGTAATTGATTTTAAAGCGAATATTTCAAATAAATAGTGGAAGTTTAGTTTAACTGTGCAGTTATTAATTGTTCTTAGCATTCTTTTATTAACAACAATAAAAAATAAAACTTTTTAACAAAACTTCCACTTTATATTTAAAAATTAGTTTTTTGACAAATTGCACCATTAAAAAAAATTAGTGGACATGTACGTTTGTGATATTTTAATTTATATGACTTTATTTAGTGTACCTACCCATTCCTAATTATCAAAATATTCATTTCTTAGAAATACTCTTTTATTTTCTATTTTTTTTCTACCATTACTCGTGACTACATTTTAGAAATCTAGCCGAAAGGTTTTTAGTATATTGAACGCCTTTTTTGATATAGTATGTTAGTCTGATATCGGACTAACGCTTTCTCTTGAAATTTCATCAGCTTTCCTTAAAATGAACATTTGCGAATGTCGAACACGGTCAATCAAACATTTTTTATTCAGATTTTGTTACTAAAAGGTAGGTAACAATATCGATCTAATGTTGAGTGCATTCAGTAGCGTACTCGATCAACATTTCGTTTTGTTAAAATTTGAAATGGTGTGTTCACACAAGATTTACTAATTTATATTATATATAGTTCATATAAAAGTAAAAAATATGAATAGTTTTAACTGGTTTTAACAAAATAATGAAATGTATATGATTAGGTAGGTACTTTTATTTGAAAAAAACAATTCCCATAATTCCTCCACTAAAAACTGGGTAGTCATTCATTAATTTTTCTTTAATTTTAATTATCGATTTTTGATATTTATCGTGTTTCAAAATAATGACCTGTTCAATTTTAACATTTAAGCAGTGAAATTCTATAGAATGCATTGAATAAGATAATTCTGAATGAACAGTTTTAATCTCGGTTTTAATGTAAATGTCTAAAACATGTCTTATTTTAAACCACTTTCTTCTTTCCTCTTTAATCCACATGTTTTGGGCCTTTTTAATTATTTTTTGTGCTCCTTTTGATTGAGTTTTACATGTTATATTTACAGGATTGGGTATTAAATTCTTCTTTAGACATTCTTGGTCTAACCACATGTTTTGGGATGCCTTACACCTTTTCTCAGGTTACTTCTTATACAATCGGGTTAATTCTTTTCTCGAAGATGATTTAATTAAATTTATTTTTCTAACCCTTACTCTGTAGAAGTCCATCTTACTAAGAATAATAAATACTTAAGAGCATATAGATTAAAACAACCAAATAAGTCAAATTATGCAAAAAACCTACTTAAACATCCATTAGATTTAAGAATATGGCTTTCGTTCCATGTCCGTGGACAAGCCTACTTTCTCTCATTTATTCTACTCCCTGGATTTCAAGAATTGCGGTCCTAAAAGAGAAACAACATGATTTTCTCGCGACTATTTTTTTATTGCATCTGCTCCTTTGTTTTCAGATTGTCCAGATTATGAAAAGTAAATCTTTCTTAACACCCTAAAGCCCGACTTAACAATTTTATTAAGAATAATAAATCTGAAACACCATGTAAATCAATGGCTACCAGCAAATAATCTCGTGATAAAACAATACAGTAGATAAAATATATTTTATAAGGAAGAACAAAGTAAATAAATGAACAAAAGCAAGTATAATGAAATGCAAAACATAATACCATCTATGAGTTAAACACTAAGACCACGTATTCTATATTTTAGACGAAATTCGTTGTTACTGGTAAAAAAATTAGAAGACAAATAATATTAAAGAATAACTACGCCACTTGTTGTTGATATTCGGCTTGATGAGACGCTCCTTAGGCAAAGT
Source organism: Ophraella communa (assembly GCA_035357415.1). Lineage (NCBI taxonomy): Eukaryota > Metazoa > Arthropoda > Insecta > Coleoptera > Chrysomelidae > Ophraella > Ophraella communa. The sequence continues at coordinate 37,051,366 of CM068986.1, forward strand.
AGTTTTTGTAATTAACGATTATTGTGAAACATTATTTTGGTAGAAAAATGAACGCAAACGACGTAAAATAATAAAGGCTACATTTCAATTATACAACTACGTTAAATAAAAGTGTAAATTCGTTTTAATTTAATTTAAAAAACAAAAAAAAATATCAAAAATGTGTTGGCGTCGATTAATAGTTTCTAAGAAAACTACATCAGCATATATTATACATATAACAAGTTTATATATTTGTATAAAAAAATTGTGTTGATAATGACAAATTTGATGCTTTGAAATGGTGTCGCCCATTTATACACGTATTTAAAATTTATCCACAAGGTCACATTGGGAATTAGTGCGCATAGCCTAACAAAATGATATTTCGCAGTAGATTAAAGTTTCATTTTTCTTACAGTTATTTAAAATAAAAGTTAAATATTTTTATTACTTATTTTTATAAGGTGATTCACTTTTTAATAATCATCATAATCTTAATATTTTAATGTAATTTATTGTATTAGCTCTTACCCTTTGAAAGTTGAAAATAGAGATAGCAATGTACTACCTACCTAATAACATTAAACAAGGAACTTTTTAACAAAACTTTCACGTTAATTCAAAAAATTAGCTTTTTTAGTTCGATGAAAGCTCTTTCGATATATACACTACCATCGTCAGATAGACATATTAAAGTTACATATTCTTTTACTAGATAGCTATCTGATGTTGATTGTTAAGACTAGACCAAGTGTTAACATAACAATATTAAAGTTTAGATGTTATTAGTTTTAAGGGATTATCGTGGATATATTTCCCTCCAGATTAGATTAGATTAGATTGACCTTAGGTCATACTAGCCAGTCAGACTTTTCTGCAGTTCGACCTATGAAGATTTTTTGTGCCTACCTTAATCTACTTGAACTCTAGAATGCCAATACTTCTAGCGAAGTTAAGCAGCTTTATAGAGGGCAAACTCTTAATTTCATAAGGAATTAGAGTAATTCCTTTCAGGAATTTAAGTCCTTTGCAGAATAATGCTATTCCCATAGTATATGTTCCGTCGTTTCTTTGGCGCTTTCGCAGAAACGACGGTTGTCACTTTCCAATTTGCAATTATTTTGAGGTGATGCCTTAGTGGTATCACCTATCTGTTTGCTCATTTCGAGAAGGCATTTTGTGTTTCTTGCCAATATCTTTAGAGAATGTTTGCATTCCCAGACTAAATTTGACTCATAAGTAAAAGAACTCAGACCCTTTAAAGCTGCCTGACTCTTAGAATATAGATGTTTGCTCTTCGGGTGTCTCTACGGAAACACTCCTGGACACCAAAATCTATAGCATATTTTTTCTACTGAAAGATAGTTGGGCCGTTACCAAGGGATTCGGACAATCGAAAATTCAATCCCATTCCAATTCTATCATCTATCTTGGACCATTCTATGTACCACACCAGTGAGCCCTCTTCCAGCTCTGGTTAAACTTCTTTAATTTTTGGCCACCACACATGAAGCATATGTGATCATGGTCTTGATAATCGTTTGGTAGGATATTATTTTCGGTTTCAGGCCCCAAGTATTCCTAAATGTCCTGCGGCAAGTTTGACAAGGTTTTTTCCAAATGATTATTCCAAGTTAGTTTTTGATCCAGGATCACTCCTAAATATTTTATCTCCTTGGAAAATGTTAGCTTGATATTGTTGGATATAGTTGGAGCTGTTAGAGTATCTGCGTCTCCTGGTGGTTATATATTTCTTCAAAAACAGTTGTAGATTAATTTTCATGAGGGTTAACAATAATATTTCAGTTTTAAGAAATTAGAATATCATTATAACTATATAAACTAAACCCCCATAAGAATTTTAGTAATTTTCTTATATTGAATTAAACTATGTCTCGACCTGCGTTTTACTAAACCTTTTCATTTAATTCGTGGGCACATGCATCCTGACGCATGGGAAAAGTTTCACAGAGCAGACTGTATGTTTTTAAGATTATCTTTTATTTTAATACATTTAAATTATATCTTAATTTCTATTTATTAGACTATAATAATAAATATAATTTTGTACTAAAATATAATATGTTGGTTAATAAAAACTTAAAAATCAAACAAAAAAATAAAATAGTAGGTATATTGTAAAACAAGTGTCACCAATACGGATTTTGTAGTAGGTACGAGTGCAGTTTGCAGAAACGAACCACCATTGAGAGGAGTTACGCAAAGCAAAATACTGCAATATCAGTCATTGTGACATGAGTTTTACAAACTAGTCCAAAGTCGCCTATCTACCTAAACTCTAAATAATGACGAGGGCAGCGCTACCAGTTGCATTGTTCGTTGTTCTCTACTCAGTTGAAGGATCTTGGCGTCAGAACAGTATATAAAGGCGACACGCGGGCAAGGCAGTTCACATTTAATCTAACGATCTTAGGAAGCGCGAGAGCAACCGAAGAGTAAAATAAATCTATATAAGTAGGGTTGTGTTACAGTAGTATAAATAAACTAGGAACGAGTGTACATAAATGAAGTAGAAATTAGGTGTTTATATAAATTAATTAATTTATATTATTAACCAAATAAAAAAATTTAATTGCAATTTATCTTAATTTGTTGATGTTGGTATCATAAATTTGAATTTGACAGCTGACAGAATTTTAAATAATTTCAAATAATAAAACTTACATAAAGTATTATAAAAAGTATATGGGTATTCCTGAATTATCAAGCATAAGGATTCGCTGAAAATGGAGATATTTCTTGTCAATCAAATGTCACACAACTTGTGTCTGTCTAAACAGTAACAGTATATCCCATTGCGCGATATAAATGTTCATGTTTTTAGTGTTACAAAGTAGATTTTGTATAACCAAATTATAAGAACTAAAAAGTAACTTCAGTGTATTACTCTGACGATTATAGTAAATCGAAACAGCTCAAATAGTAGCTTTCACCAAAAGAAGAAATAGGGAACAACTTGGCCCACTTTGGCTTCGGGGAAAGCAATACAATTGTCAGAAGTGGTAAGGTACCTTAGGGTTATTCTTGACCCAAAGTTAACCTGGAACCGACATATACAGCATATTATAAACAAAGCGGAGGCAACTTTCATGGTTGCCAAGCGTACATATAGCACTACTTGGGGATTCAAACCAGGAATGTTATATTGACTGTACAAGATGGTAGTTATTCCCAAGATAACCTATACATCTTTGGTTTGGTGGCCAGAAATGGAACAAATATCATCTAACCAAAATGAGCAAGATACAAAGACTTGCCTGAATTGGAATAAGTGGAGCAACGAGAACTTCACCGACGGCAGCGTTAGAAGCAGTACCGGACCTTCCACCTATACATTTTATAATAATGAGCGAAGCAAGAAAAGCTCTAACTAAGCTGGAAAGATCACCAAACCACAAGGCAACTTATGGTAAGGGACACTCAGAAATCAGAAATGTATATGACTACATCTTAAAAATGCCAACAGACTACATGCTAACGAAATACAACTTCAACAGGAATTTCGAAATTGTCATTAAAGATCGAAAGGTACTAGAGAAGAACAAAACACCTCCACTAACTAGAGCGAATAAATTGATCTGGTACACAGACGGATCAAAGAATGAGATTGGTACAGGAGCGGGAATATACAGCAAATCAGGCAGATACGAGGTTCCCACTTGGCAAATACACCTCTGTGTTTTAAGCAGATGGGAAACTTCAAATGATCCTAGAAGACTTCTACCGCCAACCAGCAAAGAACCTGTAAGAGCACATATAGGAAACTGAATTTCTGGACAGGTAGTAGTAAAATACAGGAGAATCCACAATAAGCCCAAGAGACTGAGGTGAGACCGGCGCGCGGACGGCTGCTAGGAAAAAAATATCGAAACAGCTGTCATTTAACTAACAAAGCTAATGTGGAAGTTTTGTTAAAAAGTTTTTTGTTTAATATTTTTAATTAGTATCTACCAGAAAAAAAATTTGAACTATGTTAGATGTGCTGCCTTAATTCTTCGTCTAATGAGAAAACTACTATGTTGATTTCGGTATATTGGATCAGAATAGATTAATTTTTATTCCGCAATTTGAATATGATTAACTTCTACAAAAGGTTAGTACAATGTTTCATGTGCATTCAGGATTGAAGATTCTAGAGTCAAATGAACATGTGGAATTATATGTAGAGGTTGAAATACTAGATAGAAAAACCGTAATATAAAAGTTTTCTCAGTAGTTAATGTACTAAAGACAGATTAACGTTACATTTTTTGAAGAACACGTAGGAACTTGTAGAATATTTTTATTACAGATATATGAGGTAATATGAAAAAAAGAGAGAGATAAATATGAAACCCATCAAATATAAAATTGTCAAAGTTTCAAAAATCGAATGAAAACACCAATGGAGACCCTTTTGTTTCTCTTTTCTCTTTAGATACGTGATTTATATGTATGTATAGGTAGTAATATATGTTGTTTTTGTAATTAATACTGGTATTCCCGAATTGTCGGTCGAGCGGATTTGATTGACTCACGAATGGCGATTTGAATGGTACAAAATGAAAGTCAAATAAAGTGAATAGTTCTAGTTGATTTAATGAATTTAAAAGGATCATTATAGTTAAAAGAAAATTGTCAGTTTACTAAAACGGCTGGTTTATTAGATATTGGCATTTGAAAATTTACATACATTCCCAATTATATAAATATCTCAAATATAATACCGTTCATTGTCAAGTAATAACTAAAAATAGATTTGTGATAGAGTTATTGTGATGAAATCAAATAACGGTAGTTGTCGCAAATATCTAATACTTTAGTTTTTCTTATGATATAAGATTTTCAATGCACAACTTAATCTTTCATAAATAATAATTGTAAATAATTCATTTTAATTTACGCCTTCTCAGAAGCGACAGTTCTTACTTTCAAATTTCTGAGGTTATATCTCAACGGAATAAAATCCAATAGAAACACCAATGGGATCCTTGCACTATTTAATTCACGTTTAAAGGATCGTGCCAAGGACTGCCGAACTCTGGAAGAGATCCATACCCTTATCTACTGTGGTGAGAAAAAGCAACACGAACCTCGGTGGCAACAGCGACTCTAGAAGTCCATTAATGACATATGGAACGAGTCGGGACGACTTACCGAATTTAAAAACAGCATGAAAACCTCTAGACGCTTAACTAATAGGGTCAGAACAAAGAAAAAGCAACAAAATCATTTATTTAACAACAATGAAAAGCTGTTCTATAGACAACTCAGCAGCGCCGGAACAAACAACAACCATAGTCTTCCAAGAAAGGATGAACTTACTATTGGTCTTCAATATAGTCCAATCCTCAAAAACAGGGTGCAGCATGGATAGAATCCGAGAAGGAAAAGTCAAACATTGCTCCAATGGAATTGAAATATATTCAGAGAACAACCCGCACAGATGTCAGTGGCAAGCAGAAAAAGTGGAGGTGGTTCCGATCATGGTATCATCAACTGGAGTCATCCCTAGAACTCTTCAAGACAGTCTTAAAAAACTCGGTCTTCATAAAAACACTTCCATCGATTTGCAAAAGGCAGCAATTTTAAATGTGCGGAAATTTTTGAATATATAAATTTTGAGCCTAATCCCATTTGTGTTTACGCTAGGGATAGGTAAATATTACCAGCAATAGTGCAATTTTTTTATAATAATAATAAATATAATATTAAAATATAATATTAAATTAATTGGATTTAAAGACTTAGTATTAATTAAAGCTACTTGCACTAGTACATTGCTTAAACTTATTTGGTTTAACGATTTTTGTTTAGTGGTTTTTGAATTACGCAATTTTATCGAAAAGTACCCAAAGACTTTGTCTTAGTTAAATGAACTCTCTGAGAAATTAATTTATAGAGTTTAAAGGAGATTACACATTGATATGTTTGTCCTTAATTTCTAACGATTTCGATATGAATGCACCAGAAAGCGTGTTTATTTGTCAAGGCAAATATTATGTATTAACAATATCGCTTTACATGCCTACCTATTTATACTGAAACAGAGCCGGTTTTAAAAATTTGGTGGAATTGTTAATACATTTATTAAAATATATAATGTCTCGTTAAACGTTACCAAATATATGAGTAAATAATCTAAATTAAAACAGCATATCAAATACGTTTTTTATGTCGAGGATATCATAAATTCAGTTTTTAGAGCAGGCACAGTATTGTGGTTTCATAGGGTTTGGTATCAGGTCCTATCTTGTTTTTACATTTTATTAACGACATTTTAAAATTTGTCTCTTTGCAGACAATCCTAATTTCACTTAAAGCAGCCTGGACATTAATAACATGGTATATGCTATAGGTTCGTTCATTTTATCGTCAGAATCTACTCAGTGGGCACTGGCAAAAAAGTATGAATCTAATAAAATAGTTTACAGTGGAAGTTTGGTTACAAAGTTATTTGTTTAGTTTAATGATTTTGAATAATTTTTCCCCTGTACTCAAAAACCGATATCTTAACTCTATTCTTAGCTCCTTTTTTGCCTAGACTCAGACAATCCAGATTATTCATAACAGGTCCATCCAGGAAGAAAACTACAGAACTATTCAGCCTAAGTAGAACCCAACTAAGAAAGGTAGTGGAACTGCTGACAGGATACTGCCATCTCCGAAAACACATGAACATAATAGGACTTGGCGAGGACCCGTTATGCAGAAAATGTGGTGAGGAAGATGAATATATGTCGTAATATGTCACACTTTGGCATTTAGTTTCCTGAGTCAGAGGAAATCGGAGGCGGAGATAATAATATAACTGCATAGCATTGTTCTGCAAACGGCTTAAATTCCTAAAAGAAATTGCTCTGAATCCTTATAAAATTAGGAATTTGCCCTCTAGAAAGCTGCTTAGCTACGCTAGGCACAAAAGATCTTCAGAGAAGTCTGACTGGATTTTACGACCTAAGACAATCTAATCTAATTACTCAGTTTAAACTAATATTAATCATAATCTATCGATTTTTTAACTATGAATAAAAGTAATTCTTACTTTTATTCATTTTAGGAGCTACATTGAATTACATTGAAACAAAGAACTCTATCAAGGAATTCCGGTTTATTGGTTTTATTTTTGAGAAATGATTAATTCTACGTTATTTTGAAATGCTGAAGTTTAATTTTACCATATTTTTGTGATTAGCTGATTTTATTCCTAGCTCTAATTTTACACAATATATCTGTCCCCATCTCTCTCCTTGTCCAGTATCAAACGTAATCAAACTAAACAAATCGCTCTGTTCGTTTGACTTTCTTCGTTCAAAAGAACATAACTCGTGCTAAAATATTTTATATATTGGCACAATTGCGCCATATTGCCGCGGTCAAACATGATTTATTAGATAAAATTAAATAATTAAATAAAATATTCGCGCGTATTACATTGACGTATCTGGTTTCTGCAATTTTTTGTGGTAACCTCCAGCTGTGTTTTATTTCGCACTTTTACCCCATTGCTACCTTTGAATGCTGTAAGAGAAGTAAAAATAAGTTTTATTTGGGAATAACCTTTTCTTCTGTATAACTAACCTATCTTAATTTTGTACTCAAATAAAAAGAAGAAATTTAAAGAAACTTCGTTTGATATTTACTAGATTCTAATACTATTTTAAATGCTTGGCAACATAGACCCGTTCTGACAGCTGTGACATGCACCCTAGACAAATATATATGAAATGTTCGGAAAGACTTCTACGGTCAAAAAAAAGATTACTAAGTTTTCTGGAAAAACCGCGTTCAGAAGAATTTTTGTCTCCACGTTTCTACTCCCACTTTGAAGTCATTATCAAAAGAAAGTAAGGATAGGATAGGATGCGTAGGGTTTAGTACGATTTCGTGGTCTCAATCTGCCCACTCCACTACTCGCACTATACCTGCTAATTGTCAATCAAGTCTCATGTCTGTATGCACCATTTTTACGTTTTCTCGTAATTAGCTAACCACAACTAAGTATGTAGTCACGGTTAAAAAGTAGGTTCGATGCACCAAAGAATTTTGCACTCAAATTAGCTAATTGTGATTTGGTAATTATGGCCAGCTGGGTGGAGCTGGCAACATTGCAATTTTCTTAGGAATCCGTCATGTCTGTAACAATTCTTGTTGATTGATGTGAAGGTTACAGGCAAAGAGGCTGCTTTGAGTTTCGCTTGTTTGAAATTATAATTATCAGCTTCAATTTATTTCGTTGTGATTTAAGAATACAGTTTAAAGTGCAATTCCATCTAGTTATTGGAGACATAAAATTGCATAAGGTATACTTATATCCTATTATCATAAGTTAGAGCTTCTTCAACCTCTTCAAGAAGATCTACCCTTGTTGGTTTCGTGAGGCGGAAGCGACGAAAGAAACTAAGGTCATCCAGGGCTTCAAAATAATTTTCTCTCTCATTCCAACGCCTAGGAAACCCATCATGTCATTAACGTCTAGATCATCATCAAATAATAGGTCTTCCACTTCCATAATTATTTTTCACTACTACAGTTTATCACTACTCACTATTGAAAAAAATACATGTAAATGATATCAGAAATCAGAACCAAACAAAACATCCTAACCTCACTTATTAACTAACCGCGGTTATCTAGTCTTAATCCCAGGATTAGGAGAAAAAGGCTTGGTGCATAAGAAAAACATTATGTAATCACGGTTAGTCTTAATCAGAGAAATTGTACAATGGTGCATGCAGGCATCAGTCTGCTTAGTTCTCAGGGACAACTAACGAGTTTCGGTAGGTGTCGGGTTCATATGCTTAGGAGCGGTGGAGGGAGGGCGAACCGAATGCGGGAAACTATTGGACGGGAATGATTGCTGGCGGGTAGTTAGGGGTTTCCATTTTCCCGTTTGTTGATACAGTTTGGGCGCTTTTCGATTTCTATTGCTTCTCTAATTAGTCAAGGTTTTAGGGAACGAACGTTGCCTAAGTTTCAGGTATTAGGGAAGTCAATAGTATGACCTGTTTGAATTTTATGTTGCGCTAGAGCATTGTTTGAGTCTAAATGTTTTACGGATAGGGAATGTTCAGAAATTTTTGTTTGGATTCGACGGTTGGTTTGACTGAGGGCAGTCACTGCAGGGGATCTTATATACACCATGACTTTCTTTTGCAAATTTGTCTTTTACAGACCGGACCAATTGGGAGATTTTTTTGTTGTGAAGATGGTTTGAATATTGGCAGTTCTAAGAATCTATTTTCCTATTCTATTCCTATTTTCTAACTGAGTAGAAGATTTAGAAGATGATGGATCCAGATTCCGTCTGATAGATCTTTGGATATGGGTTTTCTCGAATCCATTTTGTGTAAGAGGGCATTTTCAATAGAAAGAAGTTCGGTTTCTCTGTTATTGATATCACTTAGACGAATAGAGCGAGATATTAAAGAATTAACAACCTAATTGAGTTGGGAAGGATGAGTATATGACTTGGCGTTTAAATACCGGTTTGTGCGTGTTGCTTTTCGACATACAGAGTGGGAGAAACCATTTTCAGGATTTTTAGAAATAAGAATATCTAGAAAGGATAAACAAAGCAATTTTGTCAATTTGATAAATGCTCCATTGCCAAACTACAAACTTACAGATTATAAAAATATATAAAGATAAAATATTATTTCGTGATAGTTTACAATTACAAAAATACAAATGTTTTATAGATTACAGGTTACTTACAATGTTAAATTTCATTGAAAATAGTAATAACTATAGTTAAAATTAATAATTATTTATAATAGGTACTGCATAATTTAAGACTGTTTTATTTAACATTCTCTGTTCTGTGTCATTATTAAATATGTTTAGGTATTTTGTTCTTTTTCATTTGCCATTATTGTGTGTTTTAATAGTATATTAAACAACGCATTTCATATTTATGACTTTCTGTTATGACACGAGTTCAAGTTTAAAAAACGAATCGCGAAGCGATGAGTTTTTTAAGAACGATTGTCACAACAGACATATGAAATAAGTTGTTTATAAAATTTTTTATATCATTGTCATTTTATCATTTTTTAAATTAACTTATTATTTTTATGTAATTACGAAAATTTTTATTTTAAAAAGTATGTCGGTAGCACTGTGTAATTTATAACATTTGACAGTTTTGACATTTAAATTATGAAATGTTAATGTTTTCAAATATTTTTAAAATGGATAATATATCAATAATAATATATTATGTAAGTAAAATATTATATTCATATTCACAGATACTTTCTTAAAGAACAATATAAAATTAATAAATTGCTATTAGCCACTAATGTCATTGTCAATAGTCTTGCCTTTAGATACTTCACTCATGGCGCCAACCATTTAAAACAAAAATTTGCGTGCGTAAAAGTTACATTACGATACGCAAATGCATTTTATAATGAAGATTTTTTATAAGTGCAAAATATAAAAATTCTTTTTATAATGCTTATCTTGTAAAATTTACCGTTAATTGAATTTTGGAATTATAACTTTATCAAAAAATAAGCTGTCTATTAACTACTAAATATTACTTCGTTGGGGTTGGGGTTTCGTTAAGAACGAAGTGTATAAAATACCTCCAACAACAAGGGATGATATGAAAGTTGGAATCCGAATTGCATTTTAAAAATTTTTCTGGGAGGTCATTTTAAACATCTTACTTAAGTAAGATAAGTTAAAATTACTGTTGCTTTTTATTTTTCTCTATTGTTAATTTTTTTTTTCTTAATTTTCAGTCGGTTATTTTAAATAAAATTTATTTGAAATAAATTATTTTCTTTTCAGAGACAATATTTCATTACTAAAATAATAAACAATAATGTCAAATTGTCAGTTTCTGACAAACCAATCATGGCCAACTCACAATAATTATTGGTAAACGTTATATCTACCAAATCAATACTTTGATGGAAAAATAAAAATATCTAGAAAACTGATAACTTTAGGTATAGGGAGTACTTCATAAAATTTGAAATATAATATTAGTACTTTAAGATAGTGATATAAAATACAGGGTGTTCTATTTAAAATTACCAAGAAAATAATGTACTAGCATTTTGACTTACCCTTATTTGATTTAACGAATATTATGAAAACGAATATGTTTTATAATTTTTAACAATTGTTAAAAAACTATGGTTGCAATAGATTAATGTTCCTATTATCCTTTTCAATTAGACAGGGGTTAAACTTGATACGATTTTCAGGTAATATTGGTTATAACTTTTTAAATACCCGATATAACATAATAAAACTTTACATTGTTGTGATGTAGAAGTTAAGCAGATTTCAAATTTAAAATAAAATACAGGGTGTTCCTTTAAAAAAAAATAAGTTTGGTGTGCCACCATCTTATGGAACACTCTGTAAGATTGTAACTAATTTTTAAATGTGGAGTTTAAAGCTGTCTACAATTTTTGTTAATATTTTTTTTTTGTAAATTTTACTTTAACAGATCTACTGAGCCTTCTCACACTAATCAATCACCCTGTATATATAATTATATTTAAATTCTTTGCTGACTAATAGGTAATACCAGAATTATTGGGGTAAACGGCAATGTTTTCAAGAAAACTCTTTTACTTGTTTTCCAAGCTTTCGAAATATATTTATTTCATTATCGAGGAATAAGCACGAGTATAAACAAAATTGGTGTTTTATAAATAATTTGACTTAAAAATTTTTTTTAAAATCCAAATTAAAGTTAAAATAGTTTTGTATGTTATAATTACCATATTTATAACACCAATTTTGTTTATACTCGTGCTTATTCCTTGATAATGAAATAAATATATTTCGATAGCTTGGAAAACAAGTAAAAGAGATTTCTTAAAACACATTATATATAATTATTTATTTATTTATTTCCATCATTAGGGAAACTACAAATGATTACACTTAGTTTGACAAAATTGTACTAAAACTAATGATTTTACTTACAACTTGATGAATAAAATATCTACTAATGAGACATATAGTCACTGATTATATAGAGCCACAGAGTATATAACACAAACCAGAGTATCGACTCTACATAGAGGGTAAGCATCCATTTGCAGGTATCGCCATGACACTTTGGGAGTATCCATAGCCGTCGCCGTTAGTTTTGATTAAGGTAGGCAGTTGGTTGTATGTGAATAAATCAGTGATAGCGTTTGTATTGTGTGGAAAAGTGCATTAAACTATTTAATTTAGGTACAGAAAACTGCGAAGGAGATGCGGAACAAATGTTACTTACATTAAATGACATTAAAATAAATACTACTAATGCATGTACTCCTTCTCAATGTTCTGTATCTGATAAAGATACAGATTGATGTGTGTTTTTTTAATTATTGATATCCTATCTTACTAACTAGGAAAATTGCATGCAAGACATACATATTCGGTCATTTATTTTGCGTAGAAATTACTTTTTTTAAAAACAAATAAATCAACGTGACACTTGTAAAATATGTAAAATTTTTGTTTAAAAATTGTTAACAATACATTTGATAAAACTTATTTTCTAATGTTAAAAAGTTAAAAATTTTTTTATAAAAAATAAAAAAAGGTGACTACTTCCACGAGTAGTACGATCATTGACAGGTTAGAATTCAACTGACAACTAATTGTCACTTGGTACTAAAGAATGTTAAAGTGTAGTGAAAGTGTAGATTGCTCCAAGCGGTTTGTTATAATTTTGACACTGACAAGTTGTGTGAACGTACATTTTTATCGATGGTCAATAGATATGAATAAATCTCACTTAAGTGATCTATGTCTGTCCTTCTGTTCATACAATTGTCTTGTTCAAAAATGTGCGCCATTTCTAAGAACGATCTCTTCTTATAGTTTGTTTCAATGGAAAGTATTTTTAAATCGTCATAATTGACATGGTGGTCAAAATTATTCTCATGAGCTGCTAGAGCGCATCTTTCGGGATGTAATCTGCAATTACTTTTATGTGAGGTGATTCTAGAATTAATGGAACCTGCGGTTTGACCAACATACCACTTATCACAATCAAAACATGGTATACTGTACACAACATTCGTTTTGATTTTAAAGGATCTAAAAGGATCTAAATCTTTGACTGTACTGTGAATTTTTCTAATTGTTAGGACATTTCTGTTAGCTATTTTGATATTTGAGAATTTATTGAAAAGTATGGGTTTGGGAGTAACTTCTTTGATACATGATAAAGAGGTAAAAAAAGTTTAAATTGAAACTATATTAGATTCAACTATTGTATTGTGTGTTGTAGTCAATTATGTTATCAAGTGATGATCAAGTGCTGAACAAAATATTTTTTACCAAACTACTAGGATATGAATTGTCGATAAATAACTTTAACAAGATATTAAGATTTTTAATATGAAAGGTTTTATCAGAAATTCCCAACACTCTATTTTTCATCTTTTCATCTTTTTGACCAAATTTACTTTCATTGAATGTTTGTGGTAGGATAAGTAATTTATATATCTACCAGAACTACATGGTTTTCTGTACCAATCTATCACTATTTTATTGTTTGTTGTTCGTATGAACCTAGTGTCTAGAAAGGGTACCGAGTTATTTTCATCTTCATTTTCAATGGTAAATTGTATGTACGGGTCCAGACTATTGAAGGTGCTAAGGATTTCATCAATACCATTCTCTGGTAAAGCTACAATGTCATCAACATATTTCTTGATAAAATGAGGTCTAAAGGATAAAACTGGTAATACTGTGTCCAGAACATCATCCATCACATATGTTGCTACAAATTGGTGAAATAGAGGCACCCATAGGTGTACCAAAAGTTTGTTAATAAATTTTATTGTTAAAAGTAAAATAAGTGCTATTGAATAAAAAAGTTATTAATTTAATGAAATTGTCTTCTGAGATGCTACAATGGGTACTAATACTGTTCCAATGTTTGTGAATTACTCTTAAACTAACATCTAAATAAACATTGCTAAATAAAGAAACCACATCCAATCTAGCCAGGACATAGGTGGTAATATTGTATTATTAAACCTACTACTAATCTCAAACGAATCTTTTATGTAATATTCATTATCAGAGTTGAATGCTTTAGTCAAGATATCTGTCAAGAAGGAAGCAATATTTTCAGTTGGGGCACCTATTGATGCAAAAATTGGTCTTACTGATAGTATTGGTTTGTGTATCTTGGCTAAAGCATAAAACTTCGGGGGTACACCATAATATGAAGTTAATTTCTTCTTCACACCCTCATCAATCTGTCCTTTATCTTTCAGTTCTTTTAAGATAGCGTTACCTTCTCTTTGTATTGAAGCAGTTGGATCTTTCTTAAGTTCAATGTAAGATGAACTGTTAATAATGTCATTGGATAATTCTAAATATTGTTGTTTATTTATTACAACAGTAACGTTACCTTTATCTGATGTAGGTAGTTAAAATAAGATTTGGATTATTTTTTAGAATTTTTTTTTGATTTCAATAATAGATTATGAAGAACAGAGGGATGAGTGTGCGGAGAACGAATGTGATTGGTAATAATGTTAGTAGCTCTTGCGATGGTGATGTTTCTTTCCGTTTGGTTAACAATTGTTGATGTAATGAAGTCTGTATCTGCCAAAATATTCTTAATAGGAAAATATTTACCTAATTTTGGTCCTATACTGAATTTAGGTCCTAATGATAAAATGGATGGTTACATTTGAAATGTTTTTTATCCAATTTGAATTAGTTTTAATTTTTGATTGTAATTTGGTATTTTTTAAATTGTTAAGTTTAGCAATATTTTTATGTTTTACTTTATGAAAAATTGTGTTATAAGAACGTTGTTGTTTATGAGCAAAATTTTGAAAAATAGATTCATTAGTTAAAGAGATTATATCAGATTTTAATTTTTTCAAAGAATTTTCTAATTTATTAATTAATTTGTGATTAGTTGAAATTTCAATACTTAACAGTTTTATTCCTAACCTGTAATTGTGTTCTTTGATGTGTATGTGTGCTTATTGTCTTAGTAATAAGTCCTCTATAGGTCTAGTGAGTGTGTGTTAGGAATATGTTATTTTTTCTACATTGCAATAAGAAACACCGTCTGTTGTATTTTTTTGCCAACAAGTCATGGACAAAATCTAAGTTGAAGTTGAAGTTTTCCAAGCTTTCGAAATATATTTATTTCATTTCATTAATTTCATTATCAAGGAATAAATATATTTCGAAAGCTTGAAAAACAAGTAAAAGAGTTTTCTTAAAAAACATTGCCGTTTAATTGCTTTAATTAAGAATGTTTTAGCTTTTTCTTTATATACCTGATGATGGCCCATGGCCATCGTTGTGATGCCAATTTTAATATAAATAAAGATATATTTTGACGGATATTTAGGAAACATTTTAAATTGTTTTATTTAATGTGCAGTCAGGAAAATTCCAATTGTTTGTAACACAGAAAAAGCATATAATGGGTAAATATAGATACTACAGCAAAAACACATTTAATTGTGAAGAACAATAAACAACTAAAGGGTTAAACTAAACTTTCACTATTTATTCCCAAAATACGTTTTTAAGTGCAATGACAGCTGTTTCGCTAAAAACTAGCATCGTCAGATTGACATATTGAAGTTACATTTTGTTTGTAGCTAAGTATATGTTGTTGATAAGTAGTTAAAGCTAGACTAAGTAAGGAAGTAATAAGACATAACAATATTAAAGCCTAGATGTTATTAGCCCTAAGGGATTATCCTGGATGTATTTCCCTCTAAGATCAGTATAACTGTGCAATGATATAAAAAAAACAGAAAAAAACTATATCATGCTGATCTTTACACCAACTTAATATATAATATAGGTATATATAATAATCAAGTAAACAGTTTAATAGTGGAGAAATTCCAAAATTTATTTGTTTATTAACTACTTTAAATTGTTGATTTGCTAGATGTCTTTTAATTTCATGTTCTTCTAGAAAATCTAAATTTTTTTTTTATCACAAATGTGTAGTATTTGAATGTCATTGGTGTGTATGAGTGAGTTTGGATGTTCAAGTAGGTGTTTTGCGTATTTCGACTTATCTGGTTGTTGTAATGTATATGCTCTTTAGTGTTCATTAAATTTTACTTCAAAATATCTTTATGTTTAACCTATGTATTTTGGACAATTAATTTTGTAAACACCAGATTTTTTTAATTTAGGTAATTTTGTTTTCACATTTTTAACAATATTTTCAACATTATTTTGTGTTTTAAATTACATTAATGCTGATGTTGCGAAGATGTTATTTTTGAAATTGCATTGGAAATTATATTAAAAATTGTGGTCAACTTGTCCGACTAAAATCATGCTGTGTATGGGATGTCCACCACCCTCAAAATGTCGATGTGACGTCACTATGACTCCCCGTACATATAAGTTTGATTTTTTTTAAATTGTTTCATAAAATTGCGTTAAAAATTGTGGTCAACTTGTCCAACAAAAATCATGCAGCGTATAGAGTGTCCACCGCTCCGAAAATGTCGATATGACGTCATTACATCTCCCCGTACATACATGTCGGACAAAAATAACAATGATGGATAATAGTATTCTAATTACAAATATAGATTTGTCCGACAAATATATTGAGTCAGTCCGACAAGAAAATGAAAAAAAAAGACATCAAAACCAATGGCATAGTTACTTTTGTCGTTTTCTGAGTGAATAAGTTTTACTGGATGACATAGAATTTACAAATCAACAATTCAATTATAAAATAATTTCAATTAAAAAATCTGGAAAATTCAAAATCTGTTTTCATTTATATTGATATTTTATTTTATATAAAAAGGTACAAAAATATGTATTTTATTCTTTATTGAAAGAAAAAAAATTCATTCTAGATCAGAATTACTAATTAAAACATCATCATCATTATTTTCACGACCTTCATCAATGTCGTTCTCACCACTATAAAGCATCATCAGATTGACATATCGTAATTGTATTTTTAAAAAGATTTTTTGAATAAAAGTTGAAGGTTTTGTGAAAAAGTTATATTTTCAATGTTCTTATTAAGATGGACTTCAACAGTTAGTACAATAAATTTCAGTAATTTGAATTGTTTCTGAAGAAATACTATTTTATAAACCAACCAGGAAGTAGATGGTACCTACTGAAAATGACAAACATGGAGCTGTGGCTACAGAAAAATGAAATGTACTAGAAGTATTTTCGTCAGCTGACGATGGTTCAAAGCTGAAATCGGTAAAAAAAATTATTTTTAAAAATTTTTTATCCTACATTTCTTTTATTAATTGTTTTTTTTTTTATCATTTTTATTTGAATTAAATGTTTTATTGTATCAACTTAATTGTTCATTTAAATTTTTATTTCATAAGTTTCGTTTTATTTCTATTAAAAGAATAGAAATTACTATTTCTATAAAGACAGACATATTCTCTTAACTTATACTAATATACAGGAGACAAATATATGTGTTGTTGGATAACTAATTTGGACAAATTCTGAAATAACTATTGATATCCATAATAATTGATGTATATTATTACAAAATTAGATGTCTTATAGTTTGTAAGTAGTGTAAGTTACATTTGAGATATGGATGGTTTACTTCGTTTGTAATAATATGTCAAAGATGAATTATTATGAAGAAATATTAAATAATTTATCATTTTTTAATTTTTTATAAGTATGCAGTATTACATTTGTCGGACACATATTTTTTTACAATCAGTATTTTATTTTAAATCGAGAAATATTAAATTTATTATTAAATGTACGGGGAGATGTAATGACGTCATATCGACATTTTCAGAGCGGTGGACACTCTATACGCTTCATGATTTTTGTCGGACAAGTTGACCACAATTTTTAATATAATTTTAATAAACAATTTTTAAAAAATCAAATATGTATGTACGGGGAGTCATAGTGTGGTTATATCGACAATTTCGAGAATCGGGCATTCAAAAACGCAGGAGCACAGAAAGTTTTCGCAGAGGAAAAGTTTGTCGGACTCAACGCGAAAAAAACATTCACAAAATATGAAATTTGTATGTGTCAAAAAAATTAGAGGTCCTTGTACTGGGGACTATATGTATCATGAAATTATAAACTGCTAATTTATGTAATATAGTATGATTTGAATTATTATATGGTATGGTTACACCTATTTATGTTGGTTTTCTGTATATTGAATAATTTAATGAATTAATAACCTTTTCCAATTCTTACATCTAAAAAATTAATTGAATTATTTTCTTCAACTTCTAAAGTAAAATTAATTTTAGGATGCAAGGTATTATTAAGTATAATTATAAATTATATTATAAACTGTGGTTCGCTACCTACAAAACACATCATCAACATATTTATACCAAAAAAAATATTGCTTTTATAACTAGATTTAAAGATTTTGTTTTTTAAATTATTCATAAATATATTTGCCAAAATTGGAGAAATAGGACTTCCCATGGGAAGACCCTCATTTGGAATATTAACGTTGTTATCAAAAGTAAAATAATTTTGACTAATGTATAATCAAATAGATCAATTATATCTGATATTATACCTGGATGGATATTTCTTTCATTTAATAGCTTTTTAACTAGAACCATACATTCTTTAGTAGGTATTTTAAAGAATATATTAGTTACGTCAAACGATACTAATTTACTATTATTTCGTAAATTATTTTTATTAAATTTTTTTATCAAATCTTATGAATTTTGTACTGAATAGATGTTTACCATGATTGTTTAGAATAGTGGAAATTTAGTTCAACCGTTTAGTTGTTTATTGTTCTTAGTAAGACGGACTTCCACAAAGTAAAGGTTACCACAATTAATTACATTTAATTGTGTTTAATAAATTCTTTATTATTGCTTATAGTACCTCTTGTAAACTCAAACCCGAATGACATGCTAGAATGATTAAATTTAAAAATGTATATTTACTAATTAACTAAATACAACTAGCATTGTTTGTTAAATGATGACCTTGTTTTTCGGGATACTACTTTTTTTACTAAAATAATCCTGTAACAATACAATTGGCCACATCTAAAATTTTAATTTTTTAGACTATATAAATACTACGTCAAATTTGTAAATTACGTAAACATTACGATGACCATAATAGCAATACACATAAAAAACTGTATACAATAAAACAACGAAGACATTCTCCGTGCGGCAGTAAAAACCCATAAAATTATTGATCTACTAAAAGTTTTTTTAAACCATTTAAACTTTTCTGAGGTACTATTAATTTCTTATCCCTATATTGATTGAATTAATTTGATTATATAGTTATAAATAATTATATTACATTAATTACATTTAATTGTGTTTAATAAATTCTTTATTATTGCTTATAGTACCTCTTGTAAACTCAAACACGAATGACATGCTAGAATGATTAAATTTAAAAATGTATATTTACTAATTAACTAAATACAACTAGCATTGTTTGTTAAATGATGACCTTGTTTTTCGGGATACTACTTTTTTACTAAAATAATCCTGTTACAATACAATTGGCCACATCTAAAATTTTAATTTTTAGACTATATAAATACTACGTCAAATTTGTAAATTACGTAAACATTACGATGACCATAATAGCAATACACATAAAAAACTGTATACAATAAAACAACGAAGACATTCTCCGTGCGGCAGTAAAACCCATAAAATTATTGATCTACTAAAGTTTTTTTAAACCATTTAAACTTTTCTGAGGTACTATTAATTTCTTATCCCTATATTGATTGAATTAATTTGATTATATAGTTATAAATATACACCCATGTTAGATACACAAGATCTTAACCTAACCTCTTATATTTGATAGAACAAACTGATAAAAAACCATGGTTAGTTGCATAATTCGTACATGCCGCATATTATAAAGTCGTGACATTAGAAACTTGTCTATCATTCAAGGTCTTCCCTCTCCCATATCTTCAATCACACGAGATTTATACCGTACACAAGAATTTTATTGTAAGCACATTGATTTATACTGTTGATATTTACTTTTGTAATTAAGTGCATTTATACAATGCATTTAAACATAATTCATTAAAATAAATTTTACCAATATCGATAATAATATAACAATAAAACGACAATTTAAATGTTTTCATTATTTTTAAAATGGTTTAATTGAAAAAAATCAAATTTGTCATTAATCTTTGTCGATTTGTAGAAACACGTTTTAATTACTATTTAGACACTACTGTATTATTATACAGATTATATTTTTAGTCGTTGAGAATAAAAAAAATACTAAAAAATAAGAAACAAACAAATGCATAAATGGAAAATAATACTTGTGTTACCTAATTTCTTATATCTATTACGTATTTAACATAATTAATTTTTATCTCTTATAAATGATATTAAATATTCATACCAAGGAAACCAGTCGTCCATTTATAGAGCTTGTTCTCCCACCTACAAAATAAGACCAAACAAAAAGTGTATAAATAAAATCCGCTTTGTTCTGCCGAGTGCGTTCTAATGTTAATCGCTTCACAATAGAAACGCCATTAGAAATTTTAACCGAACGGTACCACCCACACGGGTCAACCATTTGGTACTTAATATTTCACAGCCATTTGGAAACCGACGATCGAACCCAGTGTTATTGAGGAGCCGAGTACCTCTTTAATGGAAACCTATTTATTTATTTTCCTGTTTTCTTTACTTAATTAAATTAAAATATTGACAATGTACTTTTAAAAGCTTTTAATATTATTTATGGTTTTTATAACAAAAAAAAGTAAACAAAAAGACCTTTTTTCAAACAATATTCTATATTTACGTGTATTTTCAAGAATATATACCAATTTCACTGGAATTTCCTGCAATTATTTAGTTAACAATAAGTAATACCACAATATTTTATTCAAAACATACCTATTAGACCATTTTTACTTTAGGCTCAAATTTTCCTGGCTATTTCGCAAGGATTTTGATTTTGATTTTGTTTTCCATTCCATTCTTCAGATTATCTTATTTTACTAGTCACTACAGAATCACTTTCCATTTTTATCTGTTAAAGAACTGCTAACTTTCAACATTGATCTCACTAAATTGCAGGATGAATGAAACTAAAGATAATCGGAGGAGTTTACATCTTAGGATTACTAGTCAAAAATTTTGACCGTACGAATTTACATAAGAGATTAAAGACTAATCGCTTTAAGCTGCTGAATTTACAATCTCCTTAGGCAAATACTTAGTTGAAATCTCAAACTTAATACCTTTTAATTGTTTAAAATTAAATAACTAACTTAATGGATATATAAATTTAAAAATAATAAACTTAAAGTGTAGATAATAGGCGTGTATTGATAATCCTAGATCTGTTCCAACACAACAGAAAACCGTACATGTGTCGGTCATTTCTATTGGTTAAGTGGTTAATATTTGTAACATAGCAGAGCAGTTAAAATTAAACAACTGGTCGAACGGAAATAAATATATACCGTTGTGTTTAAACAGACTTTGTAATGTGGACGGTAACATGGAATTTACAGTTTCAAAGAAAACTCGCCCTAGCCATGTCACACTACTTTCATTGAGGATAGTACAGTACAGATAGACTTTCTGAAAGTTATTCATACTGAACAAGAAAGAAAATAAGTCGTCTTAAAAAGAAAAGTATGCAAAAGAATAACAGAAAATACATAATACTCGAAATTACGTATGAACAAAAAGTGTGTCTTATGCATTTAAACCAAGAAAAAGATTAAGGAAAGGAGATGCGTTTAATTTAATTTAATAGAATTTTCTCAATATCAAGAACACAATAAAAAGCATATTAAGCCTGTTAAATTTGAAACCCATCTTTAATTAGATTACTCTTGGAAACAAATTAAAATCACTCATCGACGTTCTGCATCGTTAGTGTTAGTTGTGTTTGTAAACTTTACATTTATAAGATCGTTTGTATTTGACTATTATTTTAAGCACCTAGGTATTGTGAGTCAAAAAAATTCCATCTCAAACAAAATCATTGCACAAAATGAATTTTTTGTGTGGTGAAGGTTTATAACAATTGCAAATTCATTGCAGAACTTAATTGCATAAGAACCAAAACCTGTATAATAAAACTTTGAACAAGCCCCACGATCAATAAGACAAAGACTTTCAGGGAAGCTCTCACGTGGTATAATTCCCACGTTGCCTAAGTAATAAGGGAATAATGAGGACATTGAGCATTCCCGACTTAACTGGAAATTGTTTCCAGGCGGATGTCTTAGCCAGGAAATATTTAAGTAAAGTTGGTTGGTGAAACAATGGTCTGAGCTATAATATGCTATTGGTTTTTAATTTTAAAAACAATAGTTTTGATCACGATTTTTTTTCTAATGCATTTCAGGTAGTTCCCGCGCGAGACTGGAATCCCAGGCTCACTGACACTCACACATACCGTTAATGATTTTTAGTTATGGTGATTTAGCAACGTTGCCCTCAGTAAAGAGAGCTTATATTGTCAGTATAATAATAAAAATTAAGTAATAGTATATTACGTAACGTGTGTGGTAATAGTATATTATGCAACGATCATGTAATAACCGTTACATGAGAGTTGCATACGCTATTTTTTTTACGACCGATATAAATAATCAAGAACTAAAAATATTATATTTATATTTGTAATGAACACAATAACAGTAATTACACGTATTTCTATAAAAAAATCTACAAAATTGTGAGGTGTATTACCATGTAGGAAAACTATAAACATTCTATTTATATAAGGTTTGTTCTGGTTCACAGATAAAACTGTGTAGAACCATCAGAGACAAGCGCAGTGATAATGCACGTGTTCTGGTTCTCACTTGGACAGTTCTGAATTGTTTGATCTTGTGTTCTGGTTATTTTTTAAAATTATCTTGGACTGTTTAGAACCGTCCGATTGAGTACCTACTCTAGAGTAGGAATTTATAGAGTAGGAACTCTTGAGGATTTATTTCAGTTAAACGTAAACAACGCCAAGATGTAGTCGTTGTTTTGTCAAATTTCTAAAAATGAAATTTGATTTACGTTTAAAATTATATCACATTAAATTAAAAAATTGAGAATATTTGTCATCTCATTCGAGCATGTTGTGTTCTACACAATCTCTGCATTGATAATGGAGTTGAGAACATCAATATCGGAGATGAAGATGTACAACCAAATATTCAAGTTGTTGAAGGGGACCAAGATGACGCAGATGATGAAGATGCTGATAATTTACCAGGATTGGCATATAGAAATTATATAGCTTCAATTTTAAATATTTGATAAATATTTTTAACATACTTAATATATTTTTATTTGTATAAAAAAATCTTTTTATATTATATAAAATAAAGGAAATTAAAAAAAAAATAACAAAATGACAGTATATTATATTAAACCTAATGAAATAAACAAAATATCCAAAATATATACTAAAAATAATAAAACAAACATTATCACAAAAGAGAACGAACTGTAAATAATAACAAGATATACTAAAGCTAATAATATAAACAAAGTAAAAAAAACTATAAATAATAAAAAAAAAATATCAAAATATATACTAAACCTAATATAAACGCCGTAGTTATCACAAAAAAGGTAACACAAAATATTTATTTATTGTAAAGTATTTTTGTTTTTCAATTCTTCTAAAATTTTTGTTCCTTTTTCAGAATCTTACAATTTTCTTTTTTTTTTTTAATTTTTCTTTTTCCATTTCTAATTTTTTTGCATAAAAATCTTTTAAATCGTTTTTTATATCTAGTAGAATTTCGTTTCATTTATTATATGCTGGTCTGGATCTGGATGATATTTTTCTTTTTTTTTTGGAAGTTGTGATGTTATTAATTCAGGTTCGTCAGGTATTGATATTTGTATAATATTTTCTTTATTCAATTCTGTTATTTCATTTATTTGTCCACTAGTGCTTGGTTCATTTACAATAATATTTGGTATACATTCATCGGTTATTATTGTTTTTTGAAAGATATCATCAAACTCTTTTTCATATAGAAAATCTTTTCTGTCCCGCCCTGACTTATTATTATTATCTTTCATTTTTTTTATACGTTCTTTCCAAAACTTTAAATTTATTTTCCACTTTTGATGGGTAAATAGTTATCTTGTAGGTATTCGGCTATTTTTTCCCACATTTTTTTGGGGATTTTAATTCACCTTTCGAAACCATTTGTTTGTAAGTTTTGTACAAACTTAACATTACTAAAGATTATTTCATCTGTAACTTCTAAAAAATATCCAATATATTATTTAGTAAACTTTATTAAACTAATTTTTACTTATCAGTATTCGACATATTTAAAATATTATTTTAAGAAAACTCAAAAACAAAAGCTTTATCGTTTTAATACTCGTGCTCTCAGCAACAGTGGTTAATACCACACCCCACAACAACCCCTAGTTTTTCCATTTCGGAGACATCTGTTGTAGCAATTATAAATTCCAAATGTAGGAATTTATATACTTAAAATTTAACATAATTAAAAAAATATATAAGAGATGTCGTTTAATTCGCAAAATATGTGTTCTGGTTTATCACTTTGTTCCAAACAGTTTTGAACTATCTAGGACAATGAAGTAACTACGCAACTTGTACTACGCACTTTATAAACGTCCTAGAACTTCCTCAAAAATATGAACCAGAACAAACCTATTTATATTCAACATAATAATAATTGTAATTAATCTGATTTCTTGAAAATTTTAAGTTTATTTATTGTGCAGTTTGAAAAGTTTATTCCAGGTCCCAATGATCTGGAAGTGAAAGGAACATTAGAAACATTTACATTTATTTTATTATTATTACTCTCAATAGAGTTCAATATTGTATTGGAAATGCTGATTTTATTCTGAACCGAATTTTCAATGTAGCCTTCCGCCACTGAATTCCAGGCACCATGACGTTTTAATGTAGTAATATCACCACCGGCATCAACTAATATGGTTGCAGATGTTCTTCGAAAACAATGCCCTGTATATAAATTCGGATCAGGCAGATTTAAATATGTTGCTATTTGCTTCCTAAATTACCAAATTTATTAATACCAATGTTTTTGAATCGTGCATTTTCCATTAATGTAATTAACGAAAAAAGATGGGGTGGGGCAAATTTTCGGTCGTAGATTCATATATTTTTTACTAATTTCGTAGTAATTTCCTGTAATTGTAAATGTTCGTTGTACTTTGGTTTTAGTTTCTACCACATTATCTAACAATCAAGATTCCATTCATATCTTTGATATTTTCACATTTTAGGTCATGTAATTCATGCCTTCGACAGGCTCCCACTATTCCAAAAATCATTGCTACCTAAAATAAAAAATAAGTTAAATACCTAAATACAACAATAAGAAATAAAGAAAAAAAAAAAAGAAAAAAGCAACATGATTTAGGCTAGGCTTCGAACCCGCGTTACATTCGGTATTCTAGTCTTACATTAGCGCCTTAGCCCGCTTCGCCACGGGTTAATTCTCATCGTTCATCAGTCGAATGGAAAATGTGATTATGACAAAATTTTTAAAAATGTAATGTTAGGTGAATACTTACTTTTACAAATAAAAACTGTTCATCGGGTGCTTCGTCGATAAACGTTTTTATTTGTTCAGGTGAAAATATTTTTGATTTTTTTCCAACATATCCTTCGGACTTTCGCTTTAATAAAGCTTGTAGTTTTTTATATTTTTAGGAATGTCTATATTATGGTTAATATTTACCAACGATTTTATTATTGAATAATGTGTCCATGTACTAGATGATTTCATAGTTTCCATCTATTCTTGAAAATAAGCAATCAAAACATTTTCGGAAAATGTCGAAACATTATTTGTACTTCTCCAGTCCATAAACCGTTGATATAATTTTTCGTGCACTTTCTTAGATTTTTGAGGCAAAATATTTTGTACTGCATTTTCTGCTTTCTCCGATATATGTGGAGGAGTCGATGGTAATTCTTCTATATCGCTGATATCAGACATTTTGATAATTATTAATTTTTAAAGTTTAGTTCAATGAGACTAGAGCTCTTGGCTTAGCTGTTAAGGTAAATTTAATGAATTTGGAATATAAGTTAGAACTGTCAAACACTTTTTGAGAGACGCCTACATGATACCTACTTAAAATATGTAAAATATAGGTGGTATGCGGTCAATTGTTCAGTATCTTAATGAAAATTATTATAACACTAGTGTTATAATGAATATCATAATGAAACGGATTATGGGCATATAAGTGTATTATTATAGTACGGTCGTAGAAAAATAGCATTTTACGCACGAATGGAATTCGCACGAATTCCGTGAGTGCGTAAAATGCTTTATAGCAATAGTTACGTACTATACTTTACCTACGACCTACTTGTACCTGCATTAATAATATTTTTGTTAATAATAATTAAACAAGACCATCAATAGATGTTTTTATTCAATTTAATAATTAAATACTCAACATTAGTTATATTGGGTGAAGTCAAATTCATTTCACTATCACTTGACATTTTTTTAATAATTGTATAAAACTTCACGCATACAAACAAGTTATAAGAACAATAAAAAATGGGATGTTTTTTGATAATAGTTTTTTGATAAATAATAACGTGTGCGCATGCGGTCAGACGTCAGACGCTCAATGTGTAAAAGATTTTAAATATGTCGGTTCAATGTACATACTCCTTATTGTAGGAAAACTCATTTTCGTCATTTTTGAGTGATTCATTTAGTGTAACTGATCGGTTTCTCGCGTATAAACATTTATTGCATTCTTAATATTTAAAACGGTTTCGTATAGTAACTGAAGTGAAATTATAGCACAAAACGAGTAAAATGTGTCTTTTATATGTTACGATTGTATCCACAAGTAGAAACAGCTTTGTAAGTATTTTTAAAAAATATCTCGGTAATAATAATTTTATCAATAATTAACTTAATTAGGTACATAAAAATAACGTAAATTTATCTGGGAAACGTAATTAAGTACATATTATGATCCATTTATATAATTCACCTTTAAATATGTAAATAGGAAATTTTTAGTAAAATAGTGACGTCTATTGTTGCTAAGTGGTTGCTAGGGAAGCCGTGCGTTTATTTTACCGTGCGTAAAGAGATACATTACATAGGTTGTAGATTGTGTGTTATTGACGGTTTAGAGGGGTAAAATATGTTATGTGTGAATAAAAATGACTCAAACTTTTTCTTAGATTTATACTTATGTCTCTTTACTTAAAATTACAATCAAAATTACATATTATTACAAATGTTGGTTATTTATTTATATTTATTAGTTACAACTTATTTAAATATTAAATTTTAAGTCCTTAGCTTCAACGAAATTGTAAAAGATTTAAATTTCGCGCATTTTATTAATTTCTGAGCGCTGTGTACAGCTTTACCAGATCACAGTAAAACTAAAATAAAGAGGTTGGAAATGGATTAAAAAGTAACATAGTAATTTAAATACCTTTAAAACCAAACGGTGAGGTGGTATTTTTTTTTAATTTACTCTGCAAACATTATTTTGCACTCTTTTTTCCGATTCTGTCCAGAGCATATTTTTATATATGTTGTCTCCGTCTTTAGAATAACAGTCTAGTCAATAAATAAATATAATATTTCGGCTTTTAAAGATTTATTGACGTTTTTTCTTGACAAGTTATTTTATTCAACAACCTTTTTTAATCAACTTTTTTTTCCAATTAAAAAAATATATATATAAACAAATCCATAGAAACAAAACGATGTTCAAAGTATCTTCTACTTATCTTGGCTCGCACATTCTCCCTCCTGCTAAAGAAACTAGGTTTCTTCTAGCTCCATACGACAAATTTTTGTTACCGGTCGAGTGTATTCGGAAGTTGCAGTCTTGACGTTAACCACTCGAGTTCTACCATCAGGTCCTGGATGTACGGCAGTGACCCGACCCATTTTCCATTCATATTTGGGTGTTGTATTGTCTACAAGAATGACTACATCATCCACTTGAATGGGTCTACTTTTCTTCGTCCATTTAGTCCTTTTCGTAAGTGTAGGCAGGTACTCTCGAACCCATCGCTTCCAGAAGGAATCCACCAACATCGACGATTTTCTCCATTCTCTTCTCAGGGATCCAGCGTCCGGGTTCATCAACGGAACTTGACAATCTCCATTACTTGAACCCAATAAAAAATGGTTGGGTGTGAGAGCTTCATGGTCGTTGGGATCAATAGAAACCTTTGTAAGTGGTCTGGAATTGACGATTTTCTGCTTCCACGAAGAAAGTTTGCAAAGTTCCATCTCTCAACAACTGATTGTGCAATACCTTTCCTATAGTCCGCTTCACAGTTCCAATCAATCTCTCCCATGATCCACCTGTCGGAGGATTAAATTTAAATTAAATTCCTTTCGAAGACATGGAATCAATCACAGCGGAACAGTTCAAGTTTTTTAATGATTCTTTTGAGCTCTTTAGCTGCCGCCACGAAGTTGGTTCCATTATCACAGAAGATAGACTGAGGCTTTCCTCTTCTGCATGCCATCCTCATTATTGCCATAACTGCCGAATCGCTATTTAAGGTGTGAGCTATTTCGAGATGGATCGCCCTCACCGCAAGACAGGTAAAGATGACTCCCCACCTCTTTTCCTTCCTTCTTCCTACAGTGACATGAATTGGTCCGAAATAATCCATTCCTACGTTCATAAATGGTCTCACCGCTCGACTCAGTCTAGCCTCTGGAAGCTGCCCCATCATGGGTGGTATCGGCTTAGCTCGCTGATTCTTGCAGACCTGACATCTTGAAAAAACGGATTTCACTGCTGCTCGTCCATTGATAACCCAGAAATCTTGTCTTATTTCATTCAAAACCAGCTCCACTCCTCTATGGCGAAATTTCTCATGGTAATGGTGAATCAGTAGTTTAACATAGTCGTGTTTTGGGCTCAAAATTATGGGTTGCTTTGTCCTTTCAGAAAGTTCTTTAGCTAAGTTGGTTCTCCCCCCAAGGACTAGAAAACCATCCTTAAATTTTGGACACAATGAGCGAAGTGGACTCTGGGTACTCAAAGGTTGTCCAAGCTTCAAGTTTCGGATATCATCTGGAAAACAATCTTGTTGGGTTCGTTGTATCCACTGTTTTTCAGCTTCCTTAATTTCTGCTAAGGATAATTTCTGAAGAAAATTTGATATCATTAAATGTTTTCTTCTTTATCAACTTTATGAATCTCAGTAACCATGCAGTCGATCTCACCAACCTCAGCCATTTCGAGAATCTTTTGATTTCAGGAAGGATATTTTCATATTCTCTGGTAGCTAAACAAACTTCAGGAATTGATGCCGATTTGAGTTCCTTTAGATCATCTTCTATAAACTGGTCAAATTTTCCTTCTACTGGCCAAAATTCCTCTGGGAGTTTCAAAAAATCAGGTCCACTAAACCAATTTTCGGATATAGCTGATATTTTTCTATCGTTGCGTCGAAATGTGTCTCGTGTCGCCTCGTCTGCCGAATTGTGTTCACTTGGTACCCATCTCCATTCACTGATATTTGTTCGTTCTTGGATTTCACCAACTCTGTGAGCTACAAACTGTTTGTAATCTCTACCATTAGCTCGTATCCATTTCAAAACACCTGAATCTGACCAAAAATATGTCTTGTCTATTTGTATTTCCAATTCGATCTTGATTGAATGAACTAATCGGCTCATCATGACTGCTGCTTGTAACTCCAGCTTTGGAATTGACAATGGTTTCAAAGGTGCCACCCCTAGTTTTGGCTGCAACCAGAGAGATGTCCACCTTTTCATTACAGAGTGTGCGAAGATACACAACTGCAGCAAAGGCTTTTTCGCTACTATCGCAGAAGGCATGAATCTCAGTTGATGTGGCAATCGGTATCATCAGGCTGTAACATCTAGGGATTCTTATTCTGGTAATTTCGTGGAACTCTTCTATCCATTTACTCCAAATAATCAGTAATTTTTCGGGTAGAGGATCGTCCCAATTTATTCTTGCTCGCCATATATCCTGCATCAAAATTTTACCTTTGATTGTGAAACAAGCAATGAGTCCTAACGGGTCAAATAAAGACATTATCGACTTCAAGATCTTTCTTTTCGTGGGTATCTCATCTAACATTAAATTTTGTGGATTCAATTTGAAGGAAAATTCGTCGCTGTCTGAATTCCACCACAGACCTAACACTCTATGCATTGAAGATTCATCGATGTTCTTTGAACTCGCCAACAGCATGCCGTCGGACAATTTTTCCTTTATCAGTGGTGAATTTGTTATCCAGTTCACAACCTCGAATCCAGCAATCTTTTGTATTCTGCAAACTTCTTGGATGGTGTTTAAAGCTTCTACTTCATCGTCTTTGGAATCGAGATAGTCATCTACATAAAATTTCGATATAATGGCTCGTTGGATTTCAGGATCTTCGGCGAATCTCAGCGTTCCGGTTCTTCACGAATTGTGCGCAAACGGGAGAACATGTTGCGCCAAAGGTCATCACGAGCATTTCATAAGTGTCTGGATCTCGGTCAATTTCTAAATTTCTCCAAAGGAAACGTTGAGCACACCTGTCTTCTTTCCGGATACCAACTCTATGGAACATCTCACGGACATCACCGCAAAATCCGAAGCGCCGCTGTCGGAATTTCCATAATATTGCTACTAAAGATTGAAGTAGATCGGGTCCAGGCATCAAGTTATCATTCAGGCTGACGCCATGGGACTTTGCAGCTGCATCGAAAACTATCCTGATCTTGTTGGGTTTGTTTGGATTATGAACTGCAAAGTGCGGTAGGTACCAGGTGTGAGGATCAACACAATCTGCTTCCTTTCGAGCCAACTTCCTGATATATCCTTTTTCTTCGTAGTCCCGAATCTTGTCACAGTAGTCGCTTCCCAGCTTATCATTCTGTCGACATTTCTTCTCCACACATCTCAATCTCTGTAGTGCTCTGTATCTGCTCTCAGGTAGCTGGATATCATCATGTTTCCAAAGGAGGCCAATTTCGTATCGTCCATCCACTTTCTTGATCGTTTCGTTCATTATTTTCAGTGCTCTCTCGTTTTCCACAGATAGTCGATCAGCTGTGACTAGTACGCCGAATGATTCAGTCGAGAACGAGTTTCTGACCAACTCAAGCAATTCGTCTTCTGCACTTTTCTTCTCGCAGATGTGGAGGGTATGAGCTCGAAATATCTCGCTATCATTTCTTCTTAAATCACAAGGACCATGTACTGCCCATCCCAGTCTACATTTACTCGCAACCGGCAAATTTTCTGGACCGCTCCGTATTTGTCGAGCAATTATTAGATTCGCGTTATCTTGACCAATCAACAGTAAAGGTTTTTCATTCCGAACGTCACTAATTGGCAGTCCTTTCAAATGTCGATATTTTTTCCAGTCACTCATGTTGACATTTTGAGTTGGCAGTGACATATTTTCGATTGTACGGACTCCTCTCATGATGAATATATTATTTTCATCATCGGGTTTCGAAATTTGGACATCCATACGAAGTGAAGTCTGCTGTATCGACACATCATTGGTCCACTGTAGACAAAGAGTTTCTGAAGATCCAGTCAACCCAAGTGATTCAGCTATCTTCGCGTCCAACAATGTGACTGTAGAAGCTTCATCGCACAAGGCAAGTATTGAAATCATCCCTGCTGGTCCATATAATTGAACTGGAATCATTCGCAGTATGACCCTTTTCGTGTCGCTTCTTTGAGTACAAACCATCTCAACCTTTTGTGTTGAATCTTCCTGTATTCCCGCATTACGTTTATCTGTGAGATCTTTATGCAGCAGGAAATGGTGGTACATCTGGCATCCATTCTGGTCACATTTCTTCTTCAGTCTACATTTGAACTTATGATGACTTTTGTTCAGACAAGAAAAACATAACTTTTTCCTAGTCACTATGTTCCACCTTTCGTCAATAGGATCTTCTTTCATTTTGGGACATAATTTTTCTCAGTGCTCCTTTTCACAGTAATGACATTTACTTTTCTTCTATTCATGGGTGCTGAACAATCTCTCAGATTTCTTGTCTTGAAAGTGTTGTTTAAATGCTCCATGTTTTTCAACATTGTAGCTTTGAGGTGTACTAACGTAGCACGCTGCCGTTGCTACTTCTCCGATCCATTGTGAGAAATCTTCTAAATTCACTTGTCCTTTTTACTGACTACAACTTCACCCCATTTCAATTTCAATGTATCTGGGAGTTTATATAAAAGGTCTTTCAATAATTGTGGATTTTGGAGATGTCCTGTAGAAATTGTGCAGTGTGTCTTCATTATTGAAACCACATTGCACACTTCTGTTGAAAACTGAATGAGTTTTTTCCAAATTCGTTTCCCTAATATAAGGTAAACTACTCACATTGGAAATCATAGTATGTCGATGATTTGTTCGGGTCTTCCAAAACGCATCTGTAGGGTTTGAATCACCAAATTAACATTTTCAGGGTGTCAACATCATTCTCATGCTACTAAGCTTCAGGCACCCTTTTAAACAGCTTCTCTGCAATTTCAACATGATTTCTTCATTGGAATACTCACAAAGACTGCATATATTTTGGAACTCGTTTATAGAATAGGGGCCACTCTCGAGGTTTTCCGTCAAAGCGTGTAAAGTCAATATCAACTGTATTTCGAGCTAATAATTTGGAAGATTTATTGTGTATGATAGGAGGATAAACAGATTTCAAAAAATTAGAAAAGAGTTTCCTCTAGCAAAGCATTTTTATATCACTGTTGGGATGTTCTTCTTCTCATGTTTGAATTCCACATCCTCAACTCCTACTTCGGTATACTTTCTATCCAGTCTTCCACTGTCTGCACTTTATTTTCTTCCACGAACATTTAGCTCATTATTTTTAAAAATATCGATAGTCTTCGCTTTCTTCATTGCAGCTTCATTTCTTCCTGTTCGTCCAATTCAGCATTCTGGAGATCATGTTCCATCTTCTAGAAGGCGGATACTATTTTCAGTTTCTTTTCTGCTTCTGTTCTAATAATTCAAACTGTACTTGTTTCTGTTCTTAACTCTTGTATTTTCTTCTTCTTCTCATTATCGCTAGCTTCCTTTTCCTTTCTAAGCTAATGCGTAGAATTATTGGAATTTTCGGAGATTTCTTCGTGGAAGTAGATGGTGCTACAGCATCAGAACGTGTGGTTATCACTTCCAGCAACAATTTCAGCGGGAACATTATTAGTGCCAAAATTATCTGGCCACACGAAGTCGACTGATAGATTACGATTAACACCAGCAAGTTCTCGTCTAGTTCTTTGATCTTTCTCCATAGTCGTGATCACGTCGGGGTCACCAAATGTTGTCTCCGTCTTTAGAATAACAGTCTAGTCAATAAATAAATATAATATTTCGGCTTTTAAAGATTTATTGACGTTTTTTCTTGACAAGTTATTTTATTCAACAACCTTTTTTTTAATCAACTATTTTTTTCTAATTAAAAAAATATATATATAAACAAATCCATAGAAACAAAATGATGTTCAAAGTATCTTCTACTTATCTTGGCTCGCACAATATACATTAAAAAAAGTTGTAGAGACCGGAAGTTTTACATGCTTTAAATGGAATGTGACCCTCATATGCATCAGCGAGCACTATTTTTATTAACTGATCAAAAAAATTTGGGAGAAAATCTATCTCGGACTGGAACTACCTGACGATTTCAGTTCAAAACTTACCCGAAGAGTGAACGTTGTAACATTTTATTTGGTCAGTTTGTAGTCTTTGACTGCAATTCGTATAAGTAATTGCATATTTCCAAATGTTATGTATGCTCCAAATATAGATAAGATCCCACTAAGAGTTAAGTATTAATTTTTTTAAACGTTAGTAGACGTTATCCCTTTTGGAAGAATGATAAAGATGCTCAATAATTCTGGAGAAAAAAACATTTTTATTTTATTTGATGATATAAAGAAACAATATTTAAGAAGATTTTAATAATGCACTTTAAAATATTCTCCAGATATGAAACTTGTTATAGTAGATTTAGGTATTGGTTTTACGTTACAAAATGTATCTCTTATAATTTCTTTCCTATGTATAGGAAATTAATATATAATCGAACGGGCGAAAATTTTGAATAATTTAATGAATTTTCAACCATGTCGGTTTGAAATACGTAATTACTTTTATCAATAACCTAATTTTGTTTTCCCTGTCACTGATACTCGTTACTCATTTTAAGTTTATACGTTAACATATTTCATAATAATGATATTTTTTGTAGGGTAAACTCAAGGAACCGTTTTAGATTTAGGGTGAATCCACACGACGTAGACTTTTAAGTTTGCACAAACTAAAAATGTTAGTACAAATGCATGTAAATATATGTCTATATATAATGAGGAAATGTATGTGCAGACTTTTGCGCAGACAAAATTTTATATAGAAGTCTGTGTGGAAAGTTGGTATCGTCTGGGGTAATTTTATAATTATATTTGTCGGGCACATTGTGTATTACGAGCCTAATAATAAGGAATTCATAATCCTAATTACCATGTAGTATAATAATACGTAATTATTCGTCCAATTCACTGTCCAAATTCAAAACTGTTTTAACTGAGTGTGATTTAAGTTAATCCACTGCACAGACAGGGTACAGTAGAATATAGCTTAAGAGCATGGATATTCTTTTTTATTTTTAATTGTTTTCTATATTAAGAAAATGTTTTTATACTTTTTACATGGCCATTAAATTTGTAAGGTTAAAAAATGTAAAAATGGTTATTGTTAGTTTTTAAGCTGTTGTTTTAACCTTTATAAAATGTTTTATGTGTAAATTTGTGCTTACAGGAACGTAAATGAATTTTTTAGTATTATGGAACAAGCGTTAAGCCTGACTTTTAACAAATGTACCTATATTATATAATATACGAAAAAAGCAGGATATTATTTTGTTCTTAGATATTGTTGCAGAATCTTATTTTTGAATATAGAGATGTGATACATCATTTTAAAGAAACAGGGTATACCTATATATATATATGTTAGCTATAATAGAGAGGTGGCATTCCATATAAAATGGTCCAAAGAAAACTTAACACCTCGACTTCCCTATTTTAAAATGAAAATGTGGAAAATTGCCAGAACCTGCAAATTGGAGGGAAACGACTTTTACAGTAGTGGCCATGTCCACCAAAAAAATGAAAAATGTAAAATGTAAAATTTTGATAATGTCTCTAATACAAAAACTTTACGTAGAATGAAGATAATAATGTCACATAATGATTAGAATGTGTTTTTTCAGAATGTATTTGACACTTAAATTAAATGTTCAAAATGACCACCATTCACTTTATGACAATAAATCATTGATGCGATATATTAGGTGCGTTCTTTTTGACTAAGATTCCAGTTAATCTCAGCTCACATCGGTAATGTGCGCGTTCTTTTTCGATTCACTCACTTCGAAGTAGAGCTGGAGATTTTTCCTCCCCTTTACTGATGCCATGAATGTGTTATGCGGGGGCATCAGTTAGAATAAGGTTAGAATTTGAGTCGGAACAAAGTGGTGGGGAGCAAGAAATCGTAGGTCGCGCGTTTGTCGTTCTTTTTTGCGTTTAATTATTATCACTTTATATCAGATCACTTCGACCGAAGTGATGCTTTCGAGATCTCAGTCAAAAAGAACGCAACTATTGTTTGGTCTATTAAAATAACTTTAGAAATAATCAGGTATTTTCGTATCTGTTCACTAAATATTAGGAAAAAACTTTGAAGTATATTAAAATAATAGTCAAAAAACTAAATAAACAATTGACATAAATCTAGTAGGCTGCTTATTATTTAGGTATTTAAAGAAGCTAAAAGATACCAGTATAGAAGTTCAGCAGTATTAAATTTAATTATGGCTCATTTTTCCGAGATTCAAAGAACAGACATTTTAATTATGATTAGTGCAGGTAATAAAACGTGAACTTGTAAAGAGGTCAGTGAAATTTTTAATAATAAATACCCTAATAAACACGTTTTCAGGGTCTAAAGTTAGCAAAATTGAAAAAAAGTTTCGTGAAACTGGACATGTAAAAAATATTGAAAAACCAGGTAGAAAATGTTCAATTTACTAATGAAAAAAGTTAGATGTACTTCTAGAGATTGAGGAAAATCCGCATAAGACAACTCGAGAACTTGCTTATAAGAAGAATTGTAAGTAAATCCAATCTACTGTGGAGAGTTCTTAAGAAAGAAAACACCACCCTTACAAAGTTCAGTTGGTTCAGGAGTTAAATGAAGATGATCCTGATAGAAGGCAAGAATTCTGTGAATTGATGATGGATAGAATGAACGCAGATTTTGAGTTCATAAACAAAATAGTTTTTTTGGATGAAGCGACGTTTCATTTAAACGGGAACGGTTAACAAACAGAACTGTAGATATTGAAGCAGAGAAAATCCTCAATGGATGTGTGAGGCTCACACTCAATATCCTAAAAAAGTTGGTGTTTGGGCTGGTATCATTAATGAAGAGAATTATTGGCCCTTATTTTTTTGAGGGCACAGTTACTGGTGAGGTTTATCTAGATTTTTTGATTAACTTTTTAGTGCCTATAGAATAGCAAAGAGTTTTTCTCCACGTTAATCATCCAAATGAGATAGATCGACCTATTTACTACCAATGTTATTTGAGCTTCCACCGCATTGTGCACGTACTGTTAGAAATTATTTAAACGAGGTTTTTCCCCAACAGGTAGATTGGAAGAGTGGGGCGATCGAATGGCCGGCTAGATCCTGACTTGACTCCTCTCGATTACTTCTTATGGAGTTATTTAAAATCTGTGCTATATTTTAACAGACCAAACAATATTGCTGATTGGTACAAGTTGGGATAATTAAAGAAATGAACAAAATAACCCTGAGGTTGCATGTAACATGTTAATACGAGAATTCCAATATCGCCTCGGTTATTATTGTTGAAGTGAATGGTGGTCATTTTGAACATTAGAAGTGTCAAATACATTGAAAAACACATTCTTAATCATTATGTGACATTATTATCTTCTATTTTACGTGTGCTCTTGTGTTAGAGACATTATCAAAATTTTACATCTTAAAAATCAATTCTTTCAGTTATGATTGCACCAAACTTAAAAAACTTTATATTACTAAACAGAGGATCAAAATCTTTTTCCAACGAGGGAAAAGAAGACAACCCTCTTTGTAATTTAAAAATTTTGAGGGGCAGCTTATATTTCCGGTTGGGCACAGGAGGGAAGCAATATTTTCTTACACGTGTCTTCGTCAATTTAAGAATAAAAAATCGACCTGTTTCATGCCGAGAAAGAAAGTACATAAGAACGCCACAAATGAATTTATTCCATACATATGGACCGCAATTGTGTATATGTGTATGTATGTACCTGTTTGTTGTTAAGAACTGAGATGCACCGGTTAATTCAAATGAGCAGAAGTGCTATCTTGAAAGAAAATAATCGTTTGATGACCATCTGCATTCTCAAATATATTCATTCCTCCAAAACACAGATGTAGGCAAATATGTAGTTTTTGAATCATTTCCCTGACCACCTTACAGAATTGAAGGTGGCTATCGGGATCATCCTCATTCAGTTCCTGAAACCAATCGCATCTTGCAAGGATGGAACTTATGCTGTTTATAGGAGTTTTCCTGATCGCTGTGCGTGAAACAATCAGATATATCGGACAATTTCCTAGTACT
This sequence comes from Ophraella communa, assembly GCA_035357415.1. Lineage (NCBI taxonomy): Eukaryota > Metazoa > Arthropoda > Insecta > Coleoptera > Chrysomelidae > Ophraella > Ophraella communa. The sequence continues at coordinate 37,089,046 of CM068986.1, forward strand.
TAAGATCGGATCCGTCGACTACATGACCTAAGAGCAGCCAGGTTCCCTTCGCTTAGTCTCTTTCAAGAATTTCTTTTTATTTTCGATGGGACCAGCAGTTGACAAATTTGGCTACCAGTTGCACACTCAAGCAGCGGATGTCGTTCATTAAAATAGTCGCTGTTGTTCGTACAGAGTCGTTATTCATAAAATATATTCTCACTATTTCAATTCTTTCGTTCGGTGAATACACCATTCTAATTCAACTACAAATTTACAATCCCTTTTATGCAAAGTAATTTTCTTAAAAATTCATTAGAAGGGACAAAGATCAATCGTATTTTTTGGACAAGAAAGTGAAAAAAATAAAAATTTTGTTAATTTGTTAATTTTATTAATTAAAGATATGTTAGCTTTTTATGTTATATTTATGAATTTGTAAATACCAATTTTGTTTAAACTCTCAATTATAGATTTTGAAAATGAAATAAATATATTCCTAAAGCTTGGAAAACAAGCAAAAGAGTTTTCTTGAAAACATTGCCGTTTACCCTAAATAATTCCGGAATAATATATACAGGGTGACTGATTAGTGTAAGGAGGCTCAGTAGATCTGTTATAGTAAAAAAAAATACAAAAAAATTATTGACAACAATTGTAGGCAACTTTAAACTCCACATTTTGTACCTTTGAATCTCACAGGGTGTTCCATAAGATGTTGGCACACCAACCATATGAGCACAGGCTGAACACCCTGTATTTTATTTTAAATTCGAAATCTGCATTACTTCCACATCACAACAATGTAAAGTTTTATTATGTTATACTGCATATCTAAAAAGTTAGTAATCAATATTCACTGGAAAATCGTATCAAGTTTAACCCCTGTATAATTAAAAAGGAGAATAGGAATATTAATCAGAAGGTAACCACAGTTTTTTAATAATAATTGTTAAAAATTATAAAACATATCTGCTTTCAGCATTATCGTTACAACAAATACAGTGTTTTCAAAATGCAAGTACATTATTTTCTTGGTAATCGCAAATATAATACCCTGTATTTTATATCACTATCGAAAAGTACAGAGTCGGCTTTAGAATAGCATATATACATGTTAAAAGTGAATTTCCTTTACCTACCAAAGTTATAAAAACGCCCTTCTTAAACAACATAGGAAATGGCAATTTTTAAAACGCCTACATTGAAATGGTTTTAGGGGATTAAGTTTATTTATAAAGTACAGAGAGACAGGCAATTTTTCAATAAAACATCTTATAGCTGTAAACATTGCAGATGTGGGCAGGAGAATTGTTTAATTCATTTCAAATACATTATTAATCAGACCGTTATTGGAAATACACAAGAAATAGGCCGTCCATTCTATGTAAGCGATTTGAGTTTGAAAATGTATATGCTATTCTGAAGACGATAGTACTAATGTTATACTTCAAATTTTATGAAGTACTTCCTATGTTATTAAAACGAATAAGTTTTATAATTTTGTAACGATAACTGAAAAACTATGGTTGCAATATATCAATGTTCCTATTCTCCTTTTTAATTATATGGGGTTAAACTTAATACGATTTTCAGGTAACATTGGTTATAACTTTTTAAATTCCCGGTATAATATAATAAAACTTTACATTGCTGTGATGTGGAATTTAAGCAGATTTCAAATTTAAAATAAAATACAGGGTGTTCCACTAAAATGAATCATAGAATAGATCTACTAAGCTTCCTCGACACTAATCAATCACCCTGTATATACCTAGAGAGAAATCTGTAATATTTTGAAGCAGGTAAGTTAAAATAATGAGTGCATATTTGGGCGGTAAAAAGACTCCAGAAGAGTCCAGAAGTGACAGGAAGATTGGAGGGGAAGGAAATTGATTGTGTTTTCTGTTTTTGATTTTGAAAAAAGCCATAAAAATCAGGTAGATAATTACATTGTTATATATATTTAACATAAAAAAATAAGAGATGCTTTAAAAGTAATATTTTCATGTACACAAAATAGAAAATTAATAAAAAACAGTTGCTTGGGTGTAATGGAATGTATGGAATGTTGGAGCTGATGACTGTTCATGTAGTAGCACTATAAGAAGTTGCAAATAAGGAAATATTTAAAAAGGAAAGAAAAAGGAAAGAATAATTTAAAGACAAAGTGCGGTAGTTAAGGTTACAGGAATTTTTAGATAAGTTTAAATAGGTTAAGTTAGTTGATTTTAATTTGATAATTTGGATTATTAATAAAAATATTAAAATTTTTAATTATTATTTAGAACCCAAAACTCCTATTGTTAACAAAAAAATTATACAAAATTAAATTGAAAAATAATAATAATAATGTATTTAATTTATATCAAATTTAAACACATATATTGCCAAAATTTAGATACTTGGAAATTTACTTGTATTATAACCCTTACTATGTGAAAACCATCTTATAACCGTTTAGTGTTTTACTGTTCTTAATAATTTTTTAGATATAAAATAAAATAAAATAATTTTAATTTTTTTATAAAATTCGGATAATTTTCAAAGAATAGTTGTATGGCCACAACATAAGAGGTTGTCATGTTACTGTTACTCGAAGTGCGTATGATATGAAAAGTTATCATCTATCTACAACTTAACCAAGAGATGAAAATAAAAATCTTATTAAAAAATGTATGTCATAAACTGTTAATATCGTCACTCGAATAATGTCACAGTACATTAAAAAATATATTAAACTCTTAAAAGTAAAAGAAATAATGAATAATATTTTGATTTTCGGATGAAGAAGCAAAAGCAAAGAGAAAAAATATCCTACCATAACAGTAGTACATTCTGCCAAAAAATTTCACTAAATTAAAAAATAAACTATAATTAAAGATATCTCAAAAATAGAATAACGAACATTAAATTTGGAATTGATAAATTCCAGTTTATCTTGAGTATAATCGCAGTAAATAGACTGAAAAATAAGGCTTATCTTTAGTAATTAAGTTTAATTTTTTATGGCTAGGTAGATCGAAAAAAATATTGTGGTAGGTTATTTACTTAACAATGTGAAATTTATAAAATATAGATAATGGTTCAGGAAGATAATGCGTGACAGCATCAGTCCTGGGGAAATTAAATTTAAATCTGTATCCACTTGATTATGTTTACATAGGATAAAAGTACACACAGCCTCAAAATTCAGAGATATTGTAAATTTTTCTGGCAAATTAATTTTTTTATTGTTATTTCTATACATAGTATTATATACAATTAATGCTGTTAATCCGTAGACAGTACTTATATTTGTGTAAAAATTACATTATAATACTTTTTATTCATATACAAAAGCAAATAATAATAATCTATAATTAAAAATAAAAATTCTTGGGTTTAATTTTCATAAAAAACACTTGATTTCAGCACCTAGAAAATGTCTTTCTCGACTATTCAGAACAGCGCGACATCTGCGTGCCATACTAAGTTGTCTACGTCTGCTTGAGTAATAACAGTATTGCTTCCGTCAGAGCCAAAAATAAAGCTTGCATATCATTCCCATATCTTCTCATATGTAGTCCTCTAGTTGGATCATATCCCATACATGCTCCATGTGATGGATATTTGGAGACTGTGCCAGCCATTGCAAAACATCAACACCGTGCTCATCTAATAAAGTCCATTATAGAGTCTGGAAGAATGCGGACGAATATTATCGTACATTAACATATGGACAGGACCTATAGTAAGTTTTTACCAACTTCCTGAACAAATGCTAAACGGTTTATATGGCCTGGCTCTTCCCAAACACTGTACTCATCTCATAAGTCTGGATAAATTCCTAAATCGAATTCATCACTGAATAGCACGTTAGCCCAATTGATGTCTATCCATAGAATATGTTCTTGTGCCTTACCTAAGCAAGCTTCTCGATTTCCTCGTGTTAGTGTGGAGGTGAACTCTGGGGCAGAAGACCGCCGCCGGAATACTTTGGCACCCTATGACGCACTATATCAGCCGCTATCGAGAGCCACTTGGTGAACATCTTAGAGTCTAATTGAAAGCTCTGCAAAAAACTGTGTT
>CM068986.1:37093595-37118595 GCA_035357415.1 Ophraella communa
TTGCTTCCGGTGGTTCATCAGCATTGTTAGAGACTCTGGTCTTTTTGGTTGTGGAGTCCCTAGCAAGTCCAATTTGACCTATGAGTTCAGTCAGTATGTCATCAAAGGGAACGTGAGCTGGGTTTAGACCGTCGTGAGACAGGTTAGTTTTACCCTACTGATGACTCGTCGTTGCGATAGTAATCCTGCTCAGTACGAGAGGAACCGCAGGTTCGGACATTTGGTTGACGCACTTACTCGAGCGGGTAATGGTGCGAAGCTACCATCCGTGGGATTATGCCTGAACGCCTCTAAGGCCGTATCCTTTCTAGTCAAAGGTGGCAACGATATCTCTTGGAGTTTCGAGAGTCGAAAGGCTCAAAACAATGTGACTTTACTAGGCGGTCGTAGTTTTTGCTACGATCGTCGCACGAGCCCTATTTCTATATGAGATCAACTGTCGACGGTGGGATCGATCCTTGCTATGTTCGACATGATCTTCTAATAGACGAATATGGGTAAAAAATTTATTTCGATGTTGAAACTCGGAATTGTCTGTAGACGACTTACGTACCTGGCAGGGTGTTGTACCTGGTAGAGCAGTTTCCACGCTGCGATCTATTGAGACTCAGCCCTTAGCTTGGGGATTCGTCTTGTCGATTAGACGAGGCCCCTTTATATTCTTACGTATTTTTTACGTTAAAAGAAAAAACCGTTTTCGGTATAATTGTATACCGAAAACGGTTTTTTTTTATAAACTTGTTCTATACACTTTTCAAATGGCACAGTTTTTATGTTTAAGTTTTTGGTAGGTAATATTAAAATTTTTTTAAACAAAAACATTCTATACACCTTTAAAATGAAAAAGAATCTCTATCCTATCCAAACAACTATTTTTTTTCGTGGTAGGTATTATTATAAATTTTTTAAACAAAAACATTCTATACACCTTTAAAATGAAAAAGAATCTCTATCCTATCCAAACAACTATTTTTTTTCGTGGTAGGTATTATTAGAAATTTTTTAAACAAAAACATTCTATACACCTTTAAAATGAAAAAGAAACTCGAAACTCTATCCTATCCATAAAATTATTTTTTTCGTGGTAGGTATTATTATAAATTTTTTAAACAAAAACATTCTATACACCTTTAAAATGAAAAAGAAACTCGATCCATAAAATTATTTTTAAATTAAAATTACTTACTCACTTTTTTCCGCACTTAATATACTATCTTTTAAGGCGCGTGTAATCGGCGGGAGTAGGTATGACTCTCTTAAGGTACACTCGCTATGTTTTAAAGCAAGCGCGTGTAATCGGCGGGAGTAGGTATGACTCTCTTAAGGTACACTCGCTATGTTTTAAAGCAAGCGCGTGTAATCGGCGGGAGTAGATGTTTATCTATATTGTTATAGATTTTTATTCACGGTTAGTTGACGTGAAGAAAGAGGGCACACGTTTAACACATAGACACAAAAAGTTTTATTTAAATAAAAATGACGGTATTTACGATATATTGTTTGTCTTCTTGTGATCAAGTACTAGAAAATAGAACATTATACTTGTAGTTTTTTATACGTTTATATTAAACTTTTACTACATACCAAATATATGTAAAATATATGTATTTAAATATTGGAACAAAACGGTATAAGAAATTTTATGAGAGACTCCCATTTTCGATGGAAATATAACGACGTATTATTCTAAACTATTATTATTTCTCATAAAAATGATCACACATATAATATAACAAGTTGAAACTCAATAACATTCTTGCTTTAGGTGTCTTTCATGTATTGCAGATGAGTTATCATTCCAGGGCAGACATGTTACCGTTTGTTTATTTATTACGATTATAATATAATATATTTGTCCGAAAAAATGTTTGAACATTATTCTAAAGAGTTTGATTTATTTAAATTAATAAGAGAAAAGGCTTAGGATCAAAAGGCTATAGATTATTTTGATGTAAACCCTTAAGAATTTTTTTTTTTTTTTTTTTAAAATCTCTTTATTCAATAATTGTACATTGGTAATTTACATGAAAGGAGTCCGGGTGCTTGGCTTGAGTTTTCAAGCCCTCCGATGTACTGGATGGTACCCATATCTCCTCTCTTTACATTCCTCCTCCGTCTGGCAGCTCCTTGCTATAGCATTATCTGCCCTTTTGTGGTTTATGGTTTATAACCGTATTGCCCCTTGAATATCTGAAATTATAATAAAGTCTCCCCGAAAAATTTTAAGTTAATATCCCTGAAAACGACGAAAAACAGGGTCGCACATTGAATAGTAATAATTTCTTGATTTTGCGGGTCCACTCATACTCCTAACACACTTAAATACATCCATTCTTCATTCACTCTTAGTTTTAAAATGTGTATAGATAAAATTGTAAAAATTGTTTTGTAAAAATAAAATTGTAAAGGAGTATAAATAAAATATTTGCTGGTGTATAACTATAAAATATGTGTAAATAAATAAATGTATAAATCAGAGTGTATTAGCGCGTTGCTAAATATTTATATCTCCTTGAAGGAGCCCATACCTATGCCCCGTTCTCGCTAACGAGTTTTTCAGGTCCGTTGGGATGCTATAATTATAAAACTTTGTAGAGAGCCTTTTTACATAGTCTTTTATAGTTTCTACCCCCGTTCTATCGTGTAGCCATGCGTTTCTCGGAAACCGATCACGCCTGTTCCACACGATCATTCGGAGAATTTTATTCTGAATGACTTGAAGGTCTTTATACAATTTTAACGTTGTGTTATAGAATACCGGACACCCGTATAGAAGTGTTGGTCTAATTAACTGTTTATAAATAAGCAGTTTATTAGACTCGGACATGGGACTGTTCTTATTTATTAGGGGATAAAGAGCTCCTATAGCTTTATTGGCATTACAAATTATACGTTTGATATGCAAGTGATGCCTCGCATTCGGCGCAATAACATAGCCCAAATATTTCAACGCGTTCATTGGTTGTGTCGTTACGTTATTGATGGTTAGTCTGTTGTATAAATAAGTTTTAGCTTTAAACATACCTGACAGGACCATATACTCAGTTTTGTTTTCATTTACAGCGAGTTTGTTATTATTCAGATAGGGTAAAATTTTACTATTTACAAACGTCTCAAGTTTCTGTAGTGCTATATCTGACGACGTGGCCGTTTGCACCAGAGCAACATCATCCGCATATAGCGCGGTCAGATGCGTTCTGGCTCGCGGAAAATCACTGGTGAACAGCGAATATAGCAGTGGAGATAATACAGAACCCTGAGGAACCCCGGCTTCTATGTTATACGGTCCTGCTTCGGCGTTTTGTATGTTTACTACGAAATTTCTGTTAGTTAAATACGAATGCAGAAGTAGTACTAGATAGTCTGATATCTTTAGTTTCAACAACTTGTGTATCAGACCCGGGATCCAAACAGAGTCGAACGCCTTTCTAATATCTAATGTTAACATTATCGAGGGTTTCCTCTTTCGGAATCCCGTTCTGATATAGTCAAGTACTCTTATCAGTTGAGCCACAGTACTATGCTCCGGACGGAAACCGTACTGTTCTGATGGGAGTAACTTGAGGTTTACTTCCTCAGACATCAGTCTATCTAGTATTACCTTGTCATATATTTTGGCTATGTTACTGAGAAGAGAAATGGGCCTGAAGTTGTCCACTTCATTACGTCCGTGCGTATCTTTCTTGATAGGAATTACACTGGCTGTTTTAAAACGCTTCGGATAATAAGTGGAAGTTAGGGTATAATTGATGCATTTGACAAGGAGATCAATAATTTTAGATGGCAAATTTTTAATTATGATGTTATGAATATTGTCACGCCCCGGAGCGGTGTTAATTTTTAGCGATTCAATAATCTGCCGAATTTCTTTTTCGGTCGTTAGTTTCGGGTTGGTTTTATATTTTGTCTTTAAGAAGTTTTCACATTCTTCAAGAATGGTTAGGTGATGGTCGTTGTCCGGCATTAAATTTTGAAAATTACTTTGAAATTGCTCTCCAAAAGCTTCGGCAATCTTGTCAGAGTCCGTTATGGTTTGATTATTTTGGTGAATTTTGTTTATTGTCAGTCTTTTGTTGGTGTAAGTGCGCACCGTCCCCCAGAAGTTATTAGAAGCCGGTTTTATGTTTTTAATGAAAGATTCCCATTTTTGGTTTCTCCAAGCCTTAATTTCGAAATTAATATCCTTCTGGAGGCGTTGCATGTTGGTTTTGTGCGTCAAGTCACGGGTGAGTTGCCATTGTCGTCTCTCTCTGTTTTTATCTTTGATCATTCCCAATATTGCCTCCGGCAGGTCATCGGCATTGTTAGAGACTCGGGTCTTTTTGGTTGTGGAATCCCTAGCAAATCCAATTTGTCCTATAAGTTCGGTCAGTATGTCGTCCAACTCATCGTTCGACTGGATGGTCTCAGGGACCTTTATTTTGGAATTTAGAATATTTCTAAATTTCGCCCAGTCAGTTGTCGAGTAGTTAAACATACTGACTTCCCTCTCGGTTCTAGTATGCTTCAGTTCTACCTTTAACAATATCGGATCATGGTCGGATGTCAAGGCGTTAAGTGGGGTCATATTAGTAATGCCATTAAAGTCTTTCACAATTGCAATATCCAATGTACTTGGCGTTTCACCCGAAAACGGATAAAACGTAGGAGCCGCTGTACAAAGAACATTGCAATTGGAATTATTGCAAAACTTTTGGAGAGCCCTTCCATTTTGATTTGGGAGATTGCAATTGTCATCCCAAGCTGGGTGTTTCCCATTTAGGTCACCTATTATGATTACCTTGCCAAATGCATCAGTTATACTTTGTAAATCTGTTTGTGATATTAAATAGTGAGGCGGGCTGTAAGTGCCTACTATTAAGATTTTGTTCTGAATTTTGACCGCAATATGTTCAATATTGGATCTGATGTTTTCAACAATATTATATTGTATTTCCCGTTTAATTAGTAGTAAAATCCCTCCCCCTCTAGCTTCTCTATCTTTACGTATACAGGTATAATTTTTATTTTTGAGTTCAAAGATATCTAAAGGGTTAAGAAAGGTTTCGGCGAAGAATACCAAGTCAGGATTATTTCTCTTGACGAAGTATTCCACCTGCTCTTTCTTTCCCTTGATACCCCTAATGTTTGAATAAATTACTTTAAGAAACTGTTTTGTGTGCGACCGAGCTTTAGAGTCCCTGAATTTAAAAATTATATTTATCTATATTTTGTACGAAACGGTTATAAACCATAAACTTATCTAGTTTGTTTGTCGCCTGCCGCATCTCCTGCAACAGGTCCTTCACGGCTCTGGTTAGTTCCTCCAGGTTGACGATTTCGTTAAGTTCTCTGAAGAGCGCGTTGAGATTGGCGAAATCATTTGCATCTTTTGGATTTTCAAGTGCTATTTCCCGTGGACGTGTAGTGGCCTCTGTTCTCGTGTCATTTCTATGTAGCGCGGGGAATTGTTGTTCATTTTGTATGTTATAAGGTGATCTGGTGATATCGACAAACTCATTGGCTTTAGGTCTGTCCCAAGGGTTTCTAGTCGGTAGCGGTGCCTCTACGTATCTAGTTTTGGGAGCAGCAGCTTTGCTCTTTTTTCCCTCAAGGAATTCTAGTCTTTTCTGGTACACCGGACATATTGCGGCGTTCGCTGGATGGTCACCTTCGCAGTTTGCACACTTCGCTGGTTCGGACGGGCTTTTTGTGCACACTTTAGTTTCGTGGCTACCTGCACACTTCAGGCATACGGGGTTACGCCCGCAATTTGAAGTGGCATGCCCCCAGAGTTGGCAGTTGTGGCATTGAATAATAGGTTTCTGCTGCCGTCTCAACTCCCATATTATTCTTGTAGAGTCAATGACTCGGACGTTCTTGTTTAGGAAATCTAACGTGATGTTCGGCGGTGTAATAACTAGGAATAGGGGTCTGCCTTTGGTGTTCATCCTATATATTTCTTTGATAGTGATTTTATAAGAATTCTCGAGGTCCATAGCAATCTCCTCCGGCTCGACGTCGGGCGCTAGTCCCCTAAGCACGAAGGCGTGCGATTTATCCTCTTTTCTGGAGTATGTATGGAACGGAATCTTTTCCTCGGAGAGTTTGGCCCTCATATTGTTATGATCTTGGTTCAGCTCTGTAAAAATCACAACAGAACTATTGTTGTACTTTATTTCAAACTTCCCCTGCATATCGTTTTTGAGGAGAGATGAGATCGTTTTATGTTGTTGAACTCTCCCCTCAATAACTAACGGGGGACACATTTTGGTGACGGCTTTAGTTTTAGTTGGTTCCGTTTTTGCAGAGCTCTGTTTGGACGTGCTTGGTTGTGCGTCTGTTTCTTTGTTAGCCACTGCTGTTTTCGGTGGCCTTCCTCGACCTCTTTTGGATTTCCGTTTCCTTTTCTTGGTGTCCTCCGTCTCTAACTCGGAGTCCTCTGGTTCGGGGCCATCATCTTCGGAGAGGCTTTCGTATTGGTTAGAAGTTTCGGTAGGTTTGACTGCTTTCGTTGCCTTGCCGATCGCTGCTTTATACGAAAAGGTTTTCTTGGGTTTTTTGAAATCCTCTTTTGCTTTAGTCGGCTGAGACGGGCCAGGTTCACTGACATCCGATATTACCGGTCTTTCGGCGAAGTTTAGTTGCCTTGCAACTATGTTTTGACTCTTGAACGCCGCCGCGTATTGAGAAACAAAGCTATCGATCTCCATCATCTGCTCCGGTGATAGTTGTTTAAAGTTTATGTCCCCTAGTTGTTGGACGAATTTACTATTTTGTACCATTTTCTCAACCTCGTCGCTCCAGGTCAATTGACGATCAGTGGTTTCCTGTATACTGGTACTTGCTCCAGCCTGATCGATTTGGGTCGGTGTGGGTGATTTTAGGATCGAGTTGTCTTGCTGTAGATCACCTCGAGGTTCATTACCTTGATTCATAGCGACTCCTGCGATGCTCTTGCTTTTGTTACAATTAGTTTCTTTATTAATAGTCTTGTGTACGAGTTCCCTCAGTTTGAGACACTTTTCTAGTGATGGCGGGTCAGCCTCGTCAGAGATATCCTCGTAGCACGGGGTCGGGTCTGGGGCTCCGGTGTCTATGCTTATGTCCGAGGTGATTTTGATTTTATTCTGTTTGGGTTGTGCCATACACTTTTTATTTTTATTTAGTATTAAACGTTCAGTCACCTTTTGTACAGAGCGTTCTATACACTTTTCACCTGTATTTTCTATACACTTTCTTATTGGCAGTAAAGATTTGTTCGTGTTAGGCGTCAACGCCTTGTTAGTTAGAATAGCTTTATTAGCGTTAGCTAACGATAAGCCCTTCTCCTCAACAGGACCCCCCTTACTCAATTCAGGGGAGGGTTGTAAAGGAGTGGCTCTTACCTCTATAGGTGCTAGGGATAGCGGCCACGTCTGGAACCCTGAAGAATTTGTTTTTTCTTCAGTGAGGGCCGGTATTTTTTTAGGGGATAGTGTTTTTTGGTTATTTATATCCTGCGACAGGGGCAGGGGCACATTATGGGGGTTATTTACACTGGGGGTATTCGTGTCTCTATCACTGGGGGAAATGGTAGCACAACCGGTTTTCTGTTTATGGTTTTTATGTGAGGGTTTTTTGTTACGTTTTTTAATTTTGAACACAATATTCGTTTTCTTTTTGGTACCTTGTAGGGGTTTAAAATCCTGTTTCTCCTGGATAGCTCCAGCAGAACGGTGCACTGTATATAACCCTTCGGTGTCGAAATGGTCAGGGGAGGTCTCTATAATGTTTTTAATCCGTTTTTTTAAACGCCTAGAGTAGAGCGTTTCACCGGGATGGTTTTTCCGCCCCGAGGGGCTCGGTAGGGATGGGAAGATTTTCACAGTTGGGACCACTGGTTTCCACTTTGCCGATTTCTAATAATTTTTCACGAAAACTAATACAATTAACGCAATTAAATCAAATTCTGTACTAAAAATTCCGGAGCGACAGTAAACACGTCCGCACACATGAACTCTTAAGAATTTTCTGCGAAAATATTTTAAGGTTTTTGATTTTGAATAGATTTTATACGTATTGTATTAGTTTTCCATAAAAATCACTATTAACCGGCGAAAAGATTATCTTTTTCATTTATAAATTTATTATATGGTTATTGACTGATTACAATGATAAAAAAGCCAATTACTAAAATGTGGCCAAAAACTTTTTCGACGTAAATATTCTGTTCTATACCCGTTCAGTCTTCCGTCCGTCTGATCTTAATGACGGACGACGCACTCACATCTAGACAGTAGTTAGTTTTATTCCGTTACGGTTACTGTACGTATTATATTTCTTATTAAATATATAGTTCTCAGATAGACGACGAATTTAAAAACGACATTATGGCAGATATAGAAAATCAAGCTTCTGGAGCATCTGCAACTTCCGCATCTAATTCTCCACAAGCTTCTTCATCTCCGGTTAAAAAAGAAAAAAAGTTAAGAATCCTAGAGCTAAACCATCACATCCACCAACATCAGAAATGGTAAACAATGCTATTAAAGGATTAAAAGAAAGGGGAGGTTCTTCACTTCAAGCTATCAAAAAGTACATTTCCGCAAATTATAAAGTAGATGCTGAAAAAGTGGCACCGTTCATAAAAAAATACTTAAAGGCGTCCGTCGTTTCTGGTTCTTTGGTACAAACAAAAGGCAAAGGAGCTTCTGGGTCTTTCAAATTAGCATCGGCTACTTCTACAGGAGGCTCAGCTAAACCAAGTACAAGTGACAAGAAAAAATCTACAGCCAGCAAGTCATATAAAGTGACACCTTCAAAACGTTCTGCAGGTGCAGGTGATAAGGCCAAAATTGCTAAAAAATCTCATAAAGGCAAAAAGTTACTGCTACAGCATCTGTAAAAGCGACAACTGCTCCAGTTACAGAAAAACAAGTTGTTAAATCTAAGAAAACCGACAAAAAATATCCAAGGCAACGGCGACAATTTCTACCAATGCTGCATCTAGTGCTACATCCGCTGTTAAAACAAAGAGTTCAACAAAAGCAAAAAAATCCAACAAGGGTAGTCCTACCAAAAAACCGAAAGCTCCTAAACCAAAAACATCCAAAGTTGCAAGTAGCTCTCCAAAAGCCAGAAAAGCAGCATCTCCCAAAAAGAAGAAATAAATTAGGTTTATTTTCTTTAGGACATCGTAAGTCATACGATGTGCAAACATGATTATTTCTTTGAAACCGACGATAGTTATAACAAATGGCCCTTTTCAGGGCCACAAAATTTTTGCTATATTTATGAAATTATAAAAAATTATATTACGGAACTTATGATATATGATTATGATATTTATCATTTAATTAAGTTCTGTACCCGATTAATAGTTATACTAGAAATATGGTGTTAAACGTCAATATTTTTTAAAAAATCCTCTTTTATTCGTTATCCAAATAATTATGGTTATATAACAAAAATATTAAAATTTTACAAGACTACAATCAATGGTCATACACGCATGCATTCATTCATTCATTCATTCATTCATTCATACATAGGTAAAAGATATTTTTTATTTTTGTCTATAAATAAGAATACGATAAAAATGTGTTGGTTTTACATGACACCAAAATTACAGTTTAAAACTCGATAAAAATATAATACCGTTTATTAAATAATCTTTCAAAGCATGAAGAAGACAATAATTATTAAACGACGTGTAATGCATTAATATTAAGTCATTTGTGGTTCTGAAAAGAACCGTTTTTTTTTTTTTAATTACATTTTCTTTTTAAATTAACAGAATTTAAGCGCGTTCTCCACGAATTCTTCTAGCCAATTGAATATCTTTAGGCATGATAGTAACACGTTTTGCATGAATGGCACATAAGTTAGTGTCTTCAAAAAGACCTACTAAATAAGCCTCGCTAGCTTCTTGAAGGGCCATAACTGCTGAACTTTGGAAACGTAAGTCTGTTTTAAAATCTTGAGCAATTTCACGTACCAACCGTTGGAATGGTAGTTTCCTAATAAGTAATTCGGTACTTTTTTGGTAACGCCTAATTTCACGAAGAGCAACAGTACCTGGTCTATAACGATGAGGTTTTTTTACTCCACCGGTTGCTGGCGCACTTTTACGAGCGGCTTTTGTTGCCAATTGTTTACGAGGAGCTTTTCCTCCAGTTGATTTTCTAGCAGTTTGTTTTGTACGAGCCATTATTTATTTATTACTAATGACAATCACAAATTAAATTTAAAATAATTTTGCGAGCAATACGACGCGATAGTAAAGAAGATTTGAATGAATGAATAAGCGAAAGAAATTTGGTGGAGATTTGATTTTAATTGATACGAGGGTTGAAAGATAAATAGATGAGCCCAGATTTAGGATTTAAGATCCTCTACAGGGCTGGGGTGGCGTAGTTGAGTGGAAGTCGTATTGCCCTGGGTGGTTTGGGTGAGTTGAGGGGTAGATAGATAGATAGACAATGGCTCGTGTGGTGGAAGGTGGCAGATGAGTGCCGGTGAGAGTGAGTGAGTGTAGCGAGGCGGGGGTTTGGCTTCTTGACTTGGAGAGATCGCAGAGAACGCGCTCAAATCCTTGGGGGAGCGGCGGCGATGGGACATCGTGGGGAGTCGGGTACAGAGCTGTGGCTGTATTGTTCCCTTCCTGTCAGCCATTTGGTAAGTGTTATAGGGAAACCACAGAAAACCTATAACCTGACAGAGCGCCGGGGAGGGGTTTGCGGGGTATTCGAGGAATTAAGAAGATTCCTCGAAGGAGTTACCCGGGATTTATAGAGTTAGAGAATGATGTTTTGATGCATCTCCCGGGGGCGGGAGATGGTGTTGGGGGTGGTCCCCGGAGTGGGTTTTAGCGAATCGCTAGGGGAGATGTGTCGAGGAATACTTCGTATTCCTCGGGGAGGATGTCTCGGGGGGCTGCCTGGAGTAGGCGGAGTGGGAGATAAGGGATTTTTTTCTTTGGCTTATGTGATCGGCGATTTGTTTGCCATGGAAGTTTTAGGGTGTTTTTGGCCTGTGTGTTGTCGGAGAGAAGGGTGCGCTGGACGTAGCGCGATTGGAGATTTTGGAATCTTTCTAGAACAGGGGTGATGTTCGTGTTTTGGTAGACTACAATGCTGGGGGTGAGACGGTTTTGATATTTACAATATCGGAGGATGGCTCGTTCACAAGTCTGGATAGTTCTTGTGATGCAGGTGGGGGCAGTGCTATATAGAATTGCTTTGTAGTCGAGGAGTGGGCGAATAAAAGTTTTGTAGGTGTGTAGAAGAGTGGAGGGGTGGGTTCTGCCGAATTTTCCTCCTAACGCTCTAATGAGATTGGCTCGTCTCCTGACTGAGTCCAGAGTGGACTTTACGTCAGTCGTCCAACTGAGGGTGTGAGTGTATCTCACCCCCAGGTAGACGGCTTCGTTTCGAGTTCGAGCCTCTCCCCGTTGAGAATTATTCGGAAATTTCCGGGATGAAGATTTTGTTTGATGGTGTCGGGGTGTTTGAAAAAGATGAGTTGGGACTTAGTAGAGTTAAGGGTGACCCTCCATTTGCGACACCAGTTGGAGAATAGGTTAAGATAGACTTGGAGACGGGTTTGGAGACTGTCTCGGTTGGGGGCGGAGGAGAAGATTGCAGTGTCATCTGCATAGAGCTGGATGTGGGTATGGGGGTTCAGTGGGATGGGAACGTCGTGGGTATAGATTAGGTAGAGGAGTGGGGCAAGGATGGATCCTTGGGGGACTCCGGCAAGGGGGGTGAAAGGCTGGGATAAGGAACTACCAGATCTGACTCTGATAGTGCGATTGGTTAGGTATGAGTAAATGAGTTTAACGAAAGGGATGGGGAGGTGGATGCTCATGAGCTTTCTAACAAGTCCAGCGTGCCAGACCTGGTCGAAAGCCTTCTGAACGTCTAGGAATATTGCTGCACTGCAGTGACGGTTGTTTTGGGCTCTGGAAATAATAGATTGAAAATTGACCAAAGGAGTGAGGGTAGAGTGCTCTGGTCTGAAGCCTGATTGGAATGGGGGAATGATGTTGTTTGCGTCGCAGAAGTTCCAGAGTCGGTCCTTGAGGAGTCTCTCAAGGGCTTTCCCCAGAACGCTGATGAGGGAGATGGGTCTGTATGACTCGGGCAGAGTAGGGTCTTTTCCGGGCTTAGGAATCATGACGGTGTTGGCTGTCTTCCAACATTTGGGGAAGTAAGAGAGTTTGAGGCAATCATTAAAGAGATTTTGAAGGACCGGGAAGAGAGCTTCTGGGAGATTTTTTAGAGATTGGCGAGAGATAGAGTCGGGGCCAGGTGCTGTGTTTTTTCCAGTACGGCAGGAGTATTTTATGTCATCAATAGAGAATGGAGAGTGAAGAGGAATCTCTTCATTAAGGGGGGTGATGACATGTGGGCTACGGGTTATGTTACGGGTAAGGAGGTCGGTCTGAGCAATGGAATTATTGAAAAAATTGGATTGTTTGGGGAGATAAAAGTATTTTTGGAGGTTCTCCTTGAAAATTTCTGCTTTTTGCTCAGATGTATGGAATTGTTGACCTCGGATCGATAGGTGAGAGTTTGGTTTTTTCTTTTTAGAGACTAGGGCGTTGAATTTTTGCCAGAACAAGTGTCCCTTCCTGTAGTCCAGGTCCGCAGTGGTATTTCTCCACTGCGTTTGCTTGAAGTTGTTAATTTCAAGCCTGACCGTGGCGTTCAGTCGGTTCCACTGTGTTTTGACATTGGGATCTCTTTGTCCGAAGAAAGAGGCGATAAAGTTGTCGTTTTTGACGGATTTTTGGACGATATTGTTTGGGAGGGCGTGAAAGTCACATCTGACTGTGGTGAGTGGGACGGCGATGCTTTGGGCATCGATTATTAGAGATTGTAGGTTTTGGGCTTGCATGTCGATGTCTTCAGTGGATTGACATGTCTGATTGTCTGGAAGGGATGTTAAAATGTGATGTTGGAACAGTTGCCAATCAGCTTTTTTGAAATTTTGATAAGTGTAAGTTGTTGGCGGTGGTCTGATTGGATCGAACAGTGAAGTTTTGACCAAAAGAGGGAGGTGGTCGGAGGTGATTGTTGTTCCAATATAACATTCGTTATCGAAGTGAAATATTAAATTTGCAGAGCAAATTATATGGTCTACAATGGATGCACCAAGGTGTCCAAAGTAGGTGGGGAGGGGGTTTCTGATTCTAATCAGGGGAGGGCGAGCAGTTCCCTGACTAGGAGAGTGCCGGCTGGATTAACACAGGTGTCCCCGAACATGGTGTGGCGGGCGTTAAAGTCGCCCAAGATGACGGAATTGCGGATGGTTGAGACGTATTGTAGGAGTTGAGTAGAGAGAGGCTGATGTGGGTGTTTGTAATACACGAAGATGTTGAAAGAAATGTTATTCGATGTGACTTGGATGCCGAAGCAGTCCAAGTCGGAGAAGTGGGCTGGTAGTGTAAGAGTAGTGGTAGCAATTCCGTTGCGGACAAGGAAACCGATACCTCTAGAGAATTGGTCCCTGTTTCTATGGAATGTTTGGTAGCCGGAAAAATTGGGCGGGACTTTGCTTAGAGTATCGGTGAGACCGATGATTTGAATATTGTCTTGAAAAAGGCTATGCTTGAGAGCATTCCTTTTTCGATTGAGTCCCTGGCAGTTGATAGTGCCTAGGACTAGGTCCATCAAAATCTAGGGAGTTGTGGATCTATTCTCTCCTGGGAACAGGAGAGAATGTGAAGTGGGCTTGGTTGCCCGATTGAAGAATGGTGCAGTTAATGCCGTACGTGACAGGCAGTAACCGGTTAAGGGTTTGGGCGACAATGTCGCGAGAGTGGGGGACGGCGTTCAGTAGAGCAGTGGTTAAGACTTCGATGAGTCTCTGGGTTTGGGGGTGGAACTCAAGGAGTTTCTTGGGGCGAGGTAAGGTCATAGGAGCGGTTTCTTGGGGGAGGATTGGGGGTTCTGTGCGTTTTGGGCATCTGGGATGGAACGCGGGATGAGGGCCTTTGCAGTTAGGGCAGGAAGGGGATTGGGTTTTTTTGCAGGTCTCAGCCTTGTGGCCTGGATCGCCACAGATGGGGCAGGTGGGGGCTTTGGATCTGCACTCGGCAGACAAGTGTCCTAGTTTGGTGCACTTGGTGCAATACTTGCGTATTACAGGCAGTGCATTGGAGTTTGAGGCCTCACAGGGATGAATGAGGCCGTGGAATTGGATGCCTTGAGTCAAGGCTCGGTGAAAGTGAGTTTCGTTTGAAGTTATGACTCTCATCATGGAGGTGGGGAGATCGTTGGCTCTGGAGATGATTCTCCAGCAACGGATGTGGTCGACCTGGATTTCGGTCAGAATGGCAGAGAACTCTTGGTCGGTGATGTCTTTGTCTACATTTCTGCAGACAAAGGAAAGATTTGGTTTTTTGGAGTTTGGTTTTGATGCATTTCTGGGGCTGGAGTTTAGGGGGATGCAGCAGAAGGCGGCATCTCCGGAGAATCGGCGGATTTTAGCTTCGAGCTCCGTCGGCTCGATTTGGGAAGTGGTTTTGAGGAGGGCAGTTTTGTTGAACCGGTAGTT
Organism: Ophraella communa; assembly: GCA_035357415.1. Classification (NCBI taxonomy): domain Eukaryota; kingdom Metazoa; phylum Arthropoda; class Insecta; order Coleoptera; family Chrysomelidae; genus Ophraella; species Ophraella communa. The sequence goes on from CM068986.1 coordinate 37,108,119, forward strand.
CAACGATTTAATTTGGCCGTTTAGGATTTCGTATTTGTTCAAAAAGTTGAACAAGAGTTTTTGGCTGGCTAGGCTGTTGGGAATTTCTCTTAGGTTAAAGGTTTTGACGGGTTGGGTTGGGTTGGGTTGTGTTGTTTGGGTGGTTGGGGTTTTGGGTCTGGAGGTGCTAGGAGTTTGGGTATTAGGTTGGGTGGTTGGTGGTTGTTGGGTTTGGTTTTGGCGTGGGATGGATGCGTGGGTTCTGTGGGAGTGATGGGAGTGATCGGAGAATCCTGAAGGGCTCCGATCGCGGAGGGGGGAGTACCGGTTCCTTACGGAAGCGGCATAGGAATAGGTGGGGGTGGTGGGACGGGAGTTGCGGGTGACGGCGGCGAGAGCTTGTTCGAGCTCGAGGTTTTTTTTGGTTAGTTCCTTGACCTGTCTTGCTAGGTCTTGGAGCATGTAGTTGGTGAGGCTGAGGTTGGGTTCGGGTTCATCGTGGGAGGAAGGAGGTGGGCTGGCTGAGTTGGTGTTGGCGGCGCTGGTGATGGGAGATGAGGAGGAGGGGGGGCAGTCGTCGGAGGGGACGGGGATCAGTTTGGACTTGGTAGATCTGGTTTGGATTGGGGATGTCCTGGAGTTGGAGGACATTTGAAAATTGGGGAAGAAGAGGTTGGTGTTTTGGGGAGGGTTGGGGGTTTCTGCCGAGGAGTTGAGGACTCCCCGGCTAGTGGAGGGTGTTGTTGGGTCCGTTGGGGTGTGGTTTTTTGTTTTAGGAATGGTAGTTAATCGGTTATTTAAGGTTTTGTTGGAACTTGAGAAATTTGGTGGAGGAACTTTGGCGGATGCGCCGGGTTGAGCGGGCACGCTATGAGCGTGAAATGTTCAGTGGATTTCGGAGATTTGTATGAATTTGATTAAAGGAAGTATTAATTCGGTCTAATCACCAATAAAATTGGGGGGTTGTTCGGGTAGGTGAGAAGTTATTAGCGAAAATGTGGTTTCTTACCAAATTTCACTCACAACACTCGGTTTAAGATCGCGATTCGCGCACTTTGTCTGCAGTGGCTACTAATAGTAGTTCTGTCGCTGGACTAGGTGGTGTGACGGGTAATAAATCCGTCAGGGACCACTATACGTTCAAACGACGTTCCTACTTTAGATACACAACAGATGAAAGAAGATTTTAACACGACTGATATTTATAAGATCCCGTTTACGGTTATACCGAACACGACTGAAGTAGCGATTGGTCAGATTAACCTTTATGGGCGGTGCTTAAAAGTTAACAAAACTGAGGTTCAAAAAGTGCCAGGCATCAGTATTTTAAAATCGCTGGAAGGTGACTATATCGTTTGTAACAAACTTTTTAAAAAATGACTGGACGTGGAAAAGGTGGTAAAGGATTGGGAAAAGGTGGTGCTAAACGGCATCGTAAAGTTTTACGTGACAATATTCAAGGTATTACTAAACCGGCTATCAGAAGATTGGCTAGACGTGGTGGTGTTAAACGTATATCAGGTTTAATTTACGAAGAAACTCGTGGAGTGCTTAAAGTATTTTTGGAAAACGTAATCAGAGATGCCGTAACCTATACCGAACATGCTAAAAGGAAAACGGTCACAGCTATGGATGTTGTCTACGCACTTAAGCGACAAGGCCGTACTTTGTATGGTTTTGGTGGTTAATTTCATTTCCATTACTTCGCCTTTGGATTAATACAAGAAAATACACATAACACATTTATACACATATATACAGAAACGGTTCTTTTTCAGAGCCACAATATTTTTTTCTTATTATGAATATAATAAATATATATGTACAGAGTGCACAAATAAATAAAGTTTTGCTTTCCCCATAAATTGACAATAACATTTTTGTTTATTTATTAACGTTGATAGAAATATATATTAAAAATGTTAATAATCATCATTTTCAATATGTCATTCTGACGATGGCACTATATTGGAACAGAAGTAATTTACTATAAAAATTAAGTTCTTTGAATAAATAGCGAGAGTTTTATTAAAAAGTTATAAGTTTAATGTTTTTAATTTAATTTTTTTTAAATTTTATTAACGTCTGCAACGTTAATAATTGTAAGTATTAAAGTAAACCAGAGCACTAATTTTTACTAAATTTTATTTTAAATAATGTAATACTTTTCAATAATAATTAAAATGTTTATTGCCTTTTTTGATTTACTAAGACATTAATAATACACATACATAACAAAAAACACAAACGCCTTCCTTACCCTAACCATTTTTGTTATTCTTGACAAATCGTAAACAAATCTAATAATTTATACATGATATGGTTGCTTTTAACTAATTTGTAAAATAAATCGATTTTTTTAAATATATAAATAATAAATTTCTTCACCAATTCACTTACATAAATAATGAAAATTTTGTGGTTCTGAAAAGAACCGTTTGTTTATTGTTGTGGCATATAGAATCAAATTTTTAAATTATTTAGAACTAGTGTATTTGGTGACGGCTTTAGTTCCTTCACTGACGGCGTGTTTTGCCAATTCTCCTGGAAGTAAAAGTCTTACTGCCGTCTGAATTTCTCTACTTGTTATTGTTGATCGCTTATTGTAATGAGCTAATCTAGATGCTTCAGCAGCAATCCTTTCAAATATATCATTAACAAAACTGTTCATGATACTCATGGCTTTACTGGAGATACCGGTGTCAGGATGAACTTGTTTCAATACTTTGTAGATATAAATCGCATAACTTTCCTTCCTCCTTCTCTTCTTTTTTTTATCTGCCTTTGAAATATTTTTTTGGGCTTTTCCGGCCTTTTTAGCGGCCTTTCCGCTTGCTTTTGGTGGCATTCTGTTCAAATTACAGTTAAACAACGATACGTACGCTTAGAACGACAGACAGCCTAATTTGTACAAGCCCGAAGCGAAGGGTTCATATCCAGTCTTTTGGATATCGACTCCCGCGCCCCTTTTCCAACCACCCCCGGTCCTCCTGGTACCGGTCTGTACAAATTTCAGTTCTTCGGTTCAAAGAACAGACTTGTTGTCTTGTCCGTTGAACCAGTTTGATGCTAGGCATCTTTTACTGGTGTCCTCTTGTTGTTGTCTCTCTCGGTTTGGCAGGCTTCATTGGTCATCTCGTGTTATCCGATTTGATCGGCCTCGTCTTTTTCTTTGGGTCCTCTTCTTCTTGGAGTACCTGTAACATACTTAAATTGTGATTAGTGTGGTAGAAGCTGGTGCTTCGGTCTAACGTGCTTCCACTGCCCATCGCCCGGGTCGTAATCTAGCAGGTACCTGAGTTCCGCATTTGGATGGTCTTCAAGTCTGGCAAAACCTATCTCCGCTTTATCGTTCATAAGATCTAGAATTGTTTCCAATTCCAGATCTCTGAAGATGTCTTGGTTGCGAACGTACCAGGGTGCGTTCACTGCCTGTCGGATACATAGGTTCTGCTGAACTTGTACCATGTTCCTGTTGGTTTTGCAAGTTTGCCCCCAAGCCAGGGATGCGTATGTCAGGATCGGCATGATTACGGTCCGGATGAGCAGCAGTTTTGTGCGCAATTGTAGGTCGCTGTTGCGTCCTATCAGGCACTGCAGTTGAGACCTTGCTGTTTTAGCTTTCGCTACAACCGTTTGGACATGCTCTTTGAAAGTCAGCCCTTTGTCAAGGGTGACTCCCAAGTACTTCGCCGTGGAACTCCATGGAACTCTCTGCTCGCTGATTTCCACTTGTTCTGGTGTTGGTTGTCTTCTTTTTTGACACAGTATGGCCTGTGTCTTGTCGCCGTTGATTTTTATTTTCCATTTTGTACACCATCTTTCTACAAGGGTAGCTGCTTCTTGTAGATATCTGGATACCAGGCGGGAATGTGTGCTACGCGCTGATATTGCTGTGTCGTCAGCGTACAGGGATAACCTGGTGTTCATCGTTTTTGGTATATCCGCTGTGTATATGGTGTACAGCAAGGGTGAAAGGACTGCTCCTTGTGGCACCCCAGCTTCCAATCTCGTGTATCTGGTGGTTGTGTTGTTGATCTTGACTCTGGAGAGTCTTCCATCAAGGAAGGATCCCAGTAGTTTTACTAGGGATCTCGGGATGCCAAACTCGTCCATTTTGAAGAGTAGACCTTCATGCCACACTCTGTCGAACGCCTTGCTTACGTCCAGTAGAACAGTGCCAGTGATTTGGTTTCTGCTGAAACCTTCACTGATGTGCTCTACCAGTCGCAAGACTTGGTGCTCTGTAGAGTGTTTTGCTCTGAAGCCAAACTGTTCGTCTGGGATTAAGTTGAGGTTGTCGCAGATGCGTTGAAGTCTCTTCTTGATAACCCTCTCGGCTATCTTGGACATCGCAGGCAGTAGACTGATCGGCCTGTAGTTTTGGGGAAAGAGTGGATCTTTCCCCGGCTTCCTGATCATGATGACATCCGCCTTCTTCCACCTCTCCGGAAAATGCCTTTGCCTCAGAATTCCGTTGATGATCGCAGTAAGAAATACTACGCCCTTCAACGGAAGTTTCTTTAGCATTAGGTTTGACACAGAGTCGTACCCCGGCGCTTTCCTCGGAGGTAGTTTCCGGATGATGTCTCTGACCTCCGCTGGACTTGTTGGGTCGATGACCTCGTCGTCTTCTTCGTTCTTCATTTCCTCAACGGCATCCTCGACAACCTCCTCAAAATCTATGTCGTCGTCCTCATGCTGGTTGAGTTGGCATTCCCGCTCCAGAGTCTCGAGAAGTGCTTGTCCTTTCTCCTCGTCGGTGTATACAATACCTCGCGCTCCGTGGAGCGGGGGTATTGGTTTCCTGTCCTTTCGCAGTACTTTTTGTAGGTTCCAGATTCCACTGTCCTGTGGATTCAGCGTTTGCAGAAAGTTCCGCCAGCGTTCGTGAAGGTGATCTTTCAACGCTTCTTTGACTCGCTGATGGAGTTCGTTGGCTAGTCGCTTGTCGTCTGGGTGCAGCGTCCGCTGGGCCCTTTTTCTGGCTCTACGTTTCTCTCGGATCAGTGCCTGAGTGTTGTCGTCTATCTCTCCGTATTTCTTTGGCCTCTCTACCGTCGTCGTTACAGTGTGTGCAGCGTAAGCTACTCCGATAGCGGTTTCGAGCCGGTCTATCGCCTCGCCGACATCTTCGATGCTATTAACCTCGGGAATCGGCCCCACGACCTGTCCTACGTGCGCCCTGTAGGCCTCCCAGTTTGTTCTTTTGAATTCTCTCTGTCTCAGCGTTAGCTCACCTTCTCCTACGTCTAGTAGGATTGGGTTATGCCCCGCAGATCCTTCTGGCAGAGAGAAAATCTCTGCCCCGAATCTTACGTTGCTGAGAAGAGCGAAATCCAGAACATCGGGAAGTCCCACCGGCGGGTAGTGAGTCGGGGAGTCAGGTCCCACGGCTATACATCGGTTTCTGTCGTCGAGGAAATCTACCAGCTGTCTACCTCTCGGGTTTGTAGTTCGGCTGTTCCACTGTGGTGACTTGGCGTTAAGGTCTCCGATTAGGATTGATTGACGGTTCTCTGGCAGGAGAAGGTCCAGGTCCTCATTGTGCAGAACTTCCTGTGGCGCAAGGTATGCTGAGGTTATGGCGACTTCTCCGTATGCAGTTTGCACTGCTACGGATGTCGCCTCCACCGACAACATAAATGGCACAGGTAGCTGATTGTGAGTCAGCTCGTTCCGAACGAAGATCGCAGTACCTCCTCCCTGACGTCCTATTCGATCGGTCCGATAGACAGCGTATCCTAGGAGTCGTATGGTCGCGTCGCCGCGAAGCCACGTCTCCTGTATCGCTGCTATATCTATCTTTTCTCTCTCAAGGAGTTCTTCGAGAACGTTTACGTTCGGCGTAATCCCTCCTGGGTTCCAGGAAAGGATCTTCAGGCGGCCTGGTCTTTGAGGTCGTAGAGGCATTATAGGCTAGTTCGAGGCATCGATGAGAAAAATGAGGCCATAGTTTCGTACATCTTACGAAACTCGTCCATCATTTTCATCATCTCTGGCATCGGGTTTGCCGTGGTTCCGGCTGCCGCTGCGCTGTACGATCGACCTGGCGTGGTCGTCGCATTTTGGGGCGCCTTTGTGGGTCCTTTTGCCGCTGGCGGCGGACCTCTAGGCGTGTTGGTCGCTTTCGGTTGTGGCCTAGGATACCTGGGGCATCCTCGGAAACTCGCCGGGTGATCGCCTCCGCAGTTCGCGCAGGTGGGTTTCTCCTCCCTTTTCTTGGGACAATCCGCCGCTCTGTGAGGTTGTGCGCACTTGACGCACTTTAATTGTGAGGTGCACCTTCCTTGGGTGTGGTGGTACCCCTGGCAGCGGAAGCATTGGCTGGGACCAGCCGGCTTCCTCAGGGCTTCCACTTTTACCCTCAGGTGGACGCAGGTTTCAAGCTTGTAAAGCTTGTCTGCCTGGTCCCGGGGGGCGTCCAGGAGAAATAAGGACAGTGGCTGTCCGCTTCTCCTAGACGTCATCCTCTGCACCTTAGTCACAGTTATCCCCTGTGCGGCGAGGTCCTCTAGAATATCCTTTGGGTCAGTTTCCGCGGGAACATGGCGCAGAACTACTTTCAACTCGCGCTCCGATGGGAGCGCGTATGTGAAATATTCCTCGCCGCTCCCGTTAAACATTGCCGTGATATTACGGTGGTCTTTTGATGTGGCCGGGAATATTCTGATTCCTTCGGCGCACGTCTGGGCTTTTATGTAGTTGAACTTCCTACGTGAAAGCTCACTACTAACCTCTTTCCACCTGTTTGATTTGCGGAGGGTGATCGGTGGCGGTCTCCTTTCCGTAGTTGTCGTTGTTTCGGCTTGTTCTTCGCTTTGGTCCTGTCCTGTTTGCCTTGGTTCGTTTTGCGTCGTCTCGGTGGTGGTTTTCGGCTTTTTGGCCGCTGTCTGTTCTGCTTGTCGTTGCCTCTTTTGCTGCTTCAGGATGGTCTTGAAGGGTACCGGGTCGTCCTCCATTTCCATGGTGTCCTGGGCTTCTTTCTGTGTGGTTTCCTTTGGTATTTTTTGGATGGCTTCCTGGTACATCCTTTTCGTTGTCTCTAGCTCTTCTTTCAGCTGATTTGTTTCTTGTTTTTGTCTCGCAAGGGCTTTCCTCGTCTCCCTTAGTTCCTTGATCACCTCCTCCATGGTGAATTCATTCTCTTTCGGCTTTTTGGTCTTCTTTTTCGTCGTCCGTTCTCCGTTTTCTTCAGCAATGGAGCCGTCCGACTCCATGCTTGACTTACTTCCCTTTTGTTAGTCAAATCCCTAACAGGAGGTCCCTAACAGGTTGTGTGAAAGGATGTGTTATCGGGATGGGTAGTCAAACCAGCTGAGACAGCGGACTCACTGCCCAAAGGATTTAAAAATCCTTGGCTAAAGAATTCCTGGCCACTGGAAGTTTGACTATGGGGGTGTTTTATATTTACCTGTCCCTGAAGTCTTCTTTCTTCTTTCCTGTATCCTGGGTGGTTTCTAATTTTAAATACTTATTAAAAGTATTTTATTAGGCCCACCTGGAGTAGCTGAAATTGATTTAAATTTATAGATAAATATTAAATATTGTATTGAATTGAAAAATTCAATACAAATGTTAATGGTTTGGGATTAAAAAATCCCGTTAAAGTCGTTAAGACTTCGGTCGCAGTAATCGTTCGTAGAACTCGGGTATTACCTGCAACAGGTAGTATACCTTCGCTCGCCGTACAAAGAAATCTCGCTCTCTAAGCTTGGGTACAACCTTTCGCTATGAAAGCTTGTCGATCTCTGACGACAGACATGTACTAATGCAAAACTATAAGTTTCCTTGTATTTATGTGAGCGATCCTTCAAGTTATAGGCTCCGCCCCTCTGCTTTTACGCAATCGCTCGAACTTCATTGGTGGGGCGTAATAGTTTAAATATGTAGGTAAAAGGTACAACTAAAACAGTTTGTTATAGTGAGTCGTTTGAAGTACACATTAAATACTTTTTAAATATTTCAATAAAATATGTCAGGACGTGGTAAAGGTGGTAAAGTTAAAGGAAAGGCAAAGTCTCGATCAAATCGTGCCGGTTTACAGTTTCCAGTAGGACGTATTCATCGTTTGCTAAGAAAAGGTAACTATGCCGAAAGAGTTGGTGCCGGAGCTCCAGTTTATTTGGCAGCAGTCATGGAATATTTGGCAGCTGAGGTATTGGAATTAGCGGGAAATGCTGCAAGAGACAATAAAAAACCCGTATCATTCCAAGACATTTACAATTAGCCATTAGAAACGATGAAGAATTGAACAAATTGTTATCTGGAGTTACAATAGCCCAAGGTGGTGTACTTCCTAATATTCAGGCTGTACTTTTACCTAAAAAACTGAGAAGAAGGCATAATTTTTTTAAAAGAAAAAATATCCTATTAAACCATATACTTACACCGGCCCTTTTAAGGGCCACAAATTTAGTTTATTTTTATGAATTTAAAAAAGATGATTATCACCTACCCCTATTTACTAAGCAAACGGAGATCTTTCACTTTATGAACAATATAATCAACGTAATTAATAATTTGATTTACTTTAAACAAGTGCATTTTTATACTTTGTAACTTTGTATAAATTACTATTATTGTGTGTGTGTGTGTGTGTGTGTGTGTGTGTGTGTGTGTGTGTGTGTGTGTGTGTGTGTGTATGTGTTGTGTGTATATGTATATAAGTATTTCAATTATAGTAAAAGTGATATCACAAAATTTACAACAGTAAGTGAGTTGTAAAATTTCCTAGTATTGTATATGAATGAGTTTTTTAATCAAGTTCTAGATGAGTAAAATTTGATAGACATCCGAATCTATATTTTTTTTAGGATGTAGAATTTTATACCATATGAAAAATAACATGCAATGGGTCTTACTAGCTAAACTAAACCAAATAAGCTTATAATGCCGTTGAAGGTGTAAGTTACATCGTAAAAGACCTAGGTAAACCATTATTTCTTATTGCAAACAAACCCCTATTATTACTCATCCCCATAATAAAAAAGGTAAAAATTCTAAATCCCCCATTCCGATTCCGATCTCGACCCATAACAAATTTCAAGCCTTGGAAAACTACATGGAAAAAAACGAATTGACATTCCTACTACGATGTGTGTGTGTGTTGTGTATGTGCATGTGAAAACCATTAAATCCACTACCCAGATTTAAGAGTGTTCTACACATCCTATCGAACAACTGATTACACCAATCGATTCAGCGTCCAAAAAAAAACCCATTTCTCATATTTTCATACATTTTCATTCAAAAAAATTTTTTCACCCAAAAAAATGGCAAAGCTAATACCTTTGAATTTGATGTCTTCGAATTTTAGTCGAAAATCAAAGTTTCGTCATTTTTGATAAAAATATTGTGAATCCACTAAATCGACCACGCAGAATACGAAAATGTACTCAAAATTTCAATATTCCTAATAGTTTTCAAACAAAATGTACTACTTTTAAGTTTTACTTTACTACTCCACTTCGATACTTTCCCACCCAGATTTAACAGTGTTCTACACATCCTATCGAACAACTGATTACACCAATCGATTCAGCGTCCAAAAAACCCCATTTTACATATTTTCATACATTTTCATCAAAAAAAATTTTTTCACCCAAAAAAATGGCAAAGCTAATACCTTTGAATTTGATGTCTTCGAATTTTAGTCGAAAATCAAAGTTTCGTCATTTTTGATAAAAATATTGTAAATCCACTAAATCGACCACGCATGTTTACGATAGGAATGCGTATGTGTATGTGGATATGTATGCGTGTGAGTATGTGTGTGCGTGTGAGTATGTGTGTGCGTGTGTGCGTGTGAGTATGTGTGTGTTTGTGTGTGTGTTTGTTTGTTTGTGTGTGTGGTTTGTGTGTGTGTTTGTTTGTTTGTGTGTGTGTATGTGTGTGTGTTCATGTGTGTGTATGTGTGTGTATGTACATGTGTTACAACACCGTTCCAACGGTGGCCGATATGTTTATCAGTTATATGTGATAGTAGGATATCTCGTAAAGTTGAACAAGTAATATTATTCAATTTCAAAAAAGATTTCCTCCTATCACAATATTTTGATGGTTGTTACACTAAACACATCTGTGTTTAGAATAAAGCTTTATGTTTCGTTATACGTTTCGACGATAAGAGACATAAGTTGCTTTATAGGTGAACATGCCATCACACTCATTTACAGCGAGATCGCGAATTTAGCAAACGTTTTTCGTAAGCGATTCATAGGCGATCAAATAAAAAATTCATTTTGTTTAATACCTATTTAAGGCTAAACAAAATGAATGAAATAACTTTTGCGATAGCTCTCCTCAAACCGAGCGAGAATAATTCAAATACCGTAACGCTTCTTTCGAGAGTACCATGTCGCTTTTAATCTAGCGAAGGGTCGAGAGAATGTTGAAGTTACAAATCGATCGGCGTTTTATTGTAAAACTAATAAAACTACTATTCAAGCGTGCTTATTTCATGTTAGATCTGTAATATACAGCACGAGTGTAGTAT
>CM068986.1:37121095-37123595 GCA_035357415.1 Ophraella communa
TTTTTAAGTTATCTTTGAGTATAAAGCGTGTCTTGCCTAAATTTGAAAGATTTGAACGCGGTCAGCTTTATTTTCCAATAAAGTATATGACTGTATCGGGTACCTTAAAGAATACTACAAGATAATACATATTTTAATTATGTATAAAATCTGTAATATTTTTTAAAGGAATATTATATGTATCTATATATAAATAATATTCCGATGGTATTAAAAGATATTCGCCTGACCGTTCAAATTGTGGTACACGCATACTTTTATGATGACGCAACAAAATTAAAAGAGGATATAAATTGTGCGAATACCTTTTTGCACGCCTCGTTTGTAATACATGTGTGTGCAGTGCATTATCTATGTAAAGGTACGCAAAACAATTTTTCTCTTTTATCTAAAATTTAAAACTTGCCATTTTGATTAAAAGACGTAAAGATCTATACGTGTATTTTGTATACAGGAATGGATCACGTTTAACTAAACGATTACCCTGAACGGTGAATCACTTGGCTCGTGGGTCGATGAAGAACGCAGCTAATTGCGCGTCAACTTGTGAACTGCAGGACACATGAACATCGACATTTCGAACGCACATTGCGGTCCTCGGATACTCGTTCCCGGACCACTCCTGGCTGAGGGTCGTATCAATTTCAAAGACTGCTCGGTTTTCAATTTTCTGAAAATGTCGGAGCGTGTTGGATGTAAAACGCATATATCATTTTTTCAATGATTATTTGCGACATCTTAAAATGCGAAAGCAACGTATTTTTATACTTTAGGTATATAAAATACGTACTTTTGTACACAGCTGCACACGTATGGTCGATTATAAAATAATACTCGTACTAACAGATGAACAAAGTTTGTTGGTTAAGATGATTATTATATATAGTCGTAACTACACGGTCGTCGTGTCCGAGAGAAATTAATATTTCGAAGACGAGACGTCTGATCTGTGATTAACGACAAAATATTAATATTAACCTATAAACAAACAGTACATTTGGAGTATAAATTTATAAAGTCCTAGTGTTGTTGGATTGTGTACGAATTTGATATTAATTATATCGACCTCAGAGCAGGTGAGACTACCCGCTGAATTTAAGCATATTACTAAGCGGAGGAAAAGAAACTAACTAGGATTCCCTCAGTAGCTGCGAGCGAACAGGGATAAGCCCAGCACCGAATCCCGTGGTCGATATCGGCCACCGGGAAATGTGGTGTTAGGGAGGATCCGTTTATCCCGAGATCGTGCGGCGCGTCCAAGTCCTTCTTGAACGGGGCCACAGCCCATAGAGGGTGCCAGGCCCGTAGTGACCGTTGCCGATTGCGGGAGGATCTCTCCTCAGAGTCGGGTTGCTTGAGAGTGCAGCCCTAAGTGGGTGGTAAACTCCATCTAAGGCTAAATATGACCACGAGACCGATAGCGAACAAGTACCGTGAGGGAAAGTTGAAAAGCACTTTGAAGAGAGAGTTCAAGAGTACGTGAAACCGTTCAGGGGTAAACCTGAGAAACCCGAAAGGTCGAAAGGGGAAATTCATTCGCGTTTCGATTGTCTAAGTTAAATGTTTGTTTGACGGATGATGTGTTTCGACGCATGAGTCCGCATCTTATGTTTTTCTAATAGATGTCGAACGCGTGCACTTTTCCTCTAGTAGGACGTCGTGATCCGTTGGGTGTCTGTCTAAGGCTCGAGGTGGAGCCCACGTGATTTTTAATTATGTGGACCCTCGATGTTCCGACAGACTCGCTCGACGGTATAAATATGGCGCGGGGCCGCTACACAGTTAGCGTTCGGCCCGTAGCAAGCACGTTTCGTGTTTGACGGCGATCGGACTTAGTGCCGATTCTGTCCCGGAACGACTGTTGGTTACGGTGTTCTCGAACAGACCTCGTTTTGAAACGCCGATCAACGACGCTATAGATTTGGGTACTTTCAGGACCCGTCTTGAAACACGGACCAAGGAGTCTAGCATGTGCGCGAGTCATTGGGACTTAACTAAACCTAAAGGCGTAATGAAAGTAAAGGTTTGCCTTGCGTAGACCGAGGGAGGATGAGCGATTTGCCCTTAAAAGTGATCGCTTCGCACTCCCGGGGCGTCTCGTTCTCATTACGAGAAGAGGCGCACCAAGAGCGTACACGCTGGGACCCGAAAGATGGTGAACTATGCCTGGTCAGGACGAAGTCAGGGGAAACCCTGATGGAGGTCCGTAGCGATTCTGACGTGCAAATCGATCGTCGGAACTGGGTATAGGGGCGAAAGACTAATCGAACCATCTAGTAGCTGGTTCCCTCCGAAGTTTCCCTCAGGATAGCTGGCGCTCGTTGCGTACGAGTTTCATCCGGTAAAGCGAATGATTAGAGGCATTGGGGTCGAAACGACCTCAACCTATTCTCAAACTTTAAATGGGTGAGATCTCCGGCTTGCTCGAACTTATGAAGCCGCGAGACTCGAATCAGAGTGCCAAGTGGGCCATTTTTGGTAAGCAGAACTGGCGCTGTGG
>CM068986.1:37126095-37176095 GCA_035357415.1 Ophraella communa
TTTTTCGGGATTTTAATTATGCTCACGTGAATCCATTTGAAAAACTGTCTTCGGCCGACCCCCCCAATGTCCCCCCCCGAATTTTTTTTTTTGCTTCACGTATCGCTAAATATTGATCTCGGAAAAAAGATATTTTGGGGATCTTCCTCATTGGTAAAAGGAATAAGTTTGACGGGGTCGATTTTTTTCTGAACACCCCTTTTGACCTTCCCAAGAATGACCTCAAATTGATGATGGACCATTGGGATGGTGTTATTAGGCATAGGCGTACGTCGGGTATTACAAATTTACTAAAAATTTTGACATAATCTCAAAATTTAGCGCCTCTTGGTCACCTAAATTTTGGAGTTTTGAAAAAAAAAAACATGGTTTCCCATAGAGTTGATGCCCAGAATTTAGATGGACATAAAATAAAAAAAAATTTTCAAAAAATTTTTTTCTCGAAATTTCGCCATTTTGACCTTAGTTTATATCTCGATTTGAGTTTTGAAAATGTCTATGTAAAGGTCTTAAAATTCTTTACAAAAAAGTATTTAAAAGTTTTTTCATAGCACTTTAAAGAAAAAAGTTGTATTTTTTTAAACAAGTGTCATTCCAAGGGGGGGGAGTGGGGGTTTGTTTCATAATTTTTTTCTTGGTACACTTGCACTTTACTACAATACCCCATAATCGGTTTTTTTAATTTCTATAATATTAAAAATATTACCCTATGGACGCCACTGGAATCTTCCCCCCCCAAATTGTCTTAGATCTCGATTCTAATGAATTTTGATCCTCTATACAACGGTTTTTTTTTTTTTTAAATCGGACGATTCCTTCATGTCCAAAAACCCAGCTCATGTTCCCCGTTAATGTAGTATCAGGACCGGCGGGGGGGTGCAAAAAACTCGACTTTCTCCGATTTTCACAAAAATCGGTATACGGGGGTATTTTGACCCTAAAAAACCGATGGTGAGGTTAAAATTTAAAAAAAAATTGTAATTTTTTTTTTATTCCAAATTAAAAAATTTATCAGGTCCGGGGGGGGATCGTTTAAAAATAAAAATGCTACGATTTTGCTGAAAATTTGTAGAAGGGGGTATTTGGGGTCAAGGATTTTGAAAAAAATATTGGTTTAAAAATAAAAAATTATTAAAGACCTCTAACAGTGGAAAAACTGTCAAAAAAATCAAAAATTTAAGGTTTTTTGAGTCTTAAAAATAGTCAAAAATATTTTTTTTATCTAAAATTTTTACAAATCGTATAAAATGTGTAGAAAAAGTTAAAAACAAAAAAAGATTTTTTTTTTCATTTTTCTTACCCCCCCAAACTAATTAAAAAAGATAAAAACAATTTTTTTCTACCCGAACCAAGTAAAAATTTTAAAAAATAATTTTATATTTGGATTTAAAACCAAAATATCATATTAAAAACATTTTTTATTCCATTGATTTCCATTAACAAAAAAATTTGTACATTTTGGGCTAAATCAGTAGAAATTTTTAAAGAAAATATACATCGGTCTCTTTAAATTTGAATAACTTTTTTTCAGTAAATATTTAAGAAGCCAAAAGGGCATAGTTGGATAGAGGGAAGAATAAGCTAAAAGATGGACCTATTTTGGTTTCTTCGATTTTATATTTGTCAGAGTTATACAGGGTCAAAGTTGAAAAAAAAATTTTGAAAAAATTTTTTTTTAAACCCTTATTACGTCTACACCACTGGATATTAAGGAACCAAATACACATCAAACGAAAGAAGACCACCTATATAATGATAAAAAAAATACACTTCGAAATTTTTTTAATTACAGTCCAAGTTATTGCATTTTCAAAAATTTCAATTTTCATTTCAAAGGGGTACCCCTTTGGAACGAAAATCAAAAAAAAATCATTGATCTTGGATTTGGACCAAATTTTGCATACGGGGGTTTTTGGGGATGGACATTCCGAAAAAAAAGTCAATTTGTTAAAAAAAATTTTTTTTCTCAAAATTTTCCGGGAAAATTGGTTTTCCCGAGTTGTTATTAATCCCACCCTGAAAAAAACGTCATTTTTAAATTTAGTGGACCAAAATACCTTATAATGGGTAATTTTTCCCATTAATTTCTTATATACCCCATTTTTATAAATCTAGCTCAAAATCCGTGAAAAATTTTACAAAATTTTTACATCGGTCTTTTTAAATTTGAATAACTTTTTTCCAGTATATATTTAAGAAACCAAAAGGGCATAGGTAGATAGAAAAAAGAACAATCTACAGGATGGACCTATTTTGGTTTCTTCGATTTTATATTTGTCAAAGTTATACAGGGTCAAAGTTGGAAAAAAATTTTTGAAAAAAATTTTTTTTAAACCCTCATTACGTCTACGCCACTGGATATTAAGGAACTAAATACACATCAAACGAAAGGGGACCACCTATATAATCATAAAAAAATACACTTTGAAATTTTTTTAAGTACAGTCCAAGTTATTGCATTTTCAAAAATTTCAATTTTCATTTCAAAGGGGTACCCCTTTGGAACGAAAATCGAAAAAAAATCATTGATCTTGGATTTGGACCAAATTTTGCATACGGGGGTTTTTGGGGATGGACATTCCGAAAAAAAAGTCAGTTTCTTGAAAAAAAATTTTCTTCACATAAATTTTCCAGGAAAATTGTTTTTCCGAGTTGAAATTGATCCCACCCCAAAAAAACATCATTTTTGAATTTAGTGGGCCCAAATATCCTATAATGCGTAATTTTTCCCATTAATTTCCTACAAACCAAATTTTTATAAATCTAGCTCAAAATCCGTGAAAAATTTTACAAAATTTTTACATCGGTCTCTTTAAATTTGAATAACTTTTTTCCAGTATATATTTAAGAAACCAAAAGGGCATAGGTAGATAGAGAAAAAAACAATCTACAGAATGGACCTATTTTGGTTTCTTCGATTTTATATTTGTCAAAGTTATACAGGGTCAAAGTTGAAAAAAAATTTTTTTAAAAAATTTTTTTAAAACCCTTATTACGTCTACGCCACTGAATATTAAGGAACCAAATACACATCAAACAAGAGGGGACCACCTATATAATCATAAAAAAAATACAATTCGAAATTTTTTTAATTACAGTCCAAGTTATTGCATTTTAAAAAATTTCAATTTTCATTTCAAAGGGGTACCCCTTTGGAACGAAAATCAAAAAAAAATCATTGATCTTGGATTTGTACCAAATTTTGCATACGGGGGTTTTTGGGGATGGACATTCCGAAAAAAAAGTCAGTTTCTTGAAAAAAAATTTTCTTCACATAAATTTTCCAGGAAAATTAGTTTTCCGAGTTGAAATTGATCCCACCCCCAAAAATACATCATTTTTGAATTTAGTGGGCCCAAATATCCTATAATGCGTAATTTTTCCCATTAGTTTCCTACAAACCAAATTTTTATAAATCTAGCTCAAAATCCGTGAAAAATTTTACAAAATTTTTACATCGGTCTCTTTAAATTTGAATAACTTTTTTCCAGTATATATTTAAGAAACCAAAAGGGCATAGGTAGATAGAGAAAAAAACAAACTACAGGATGGACCTATTTTGGTTTCTTCGATTTTATATTTGTCAAAGTTATACAGGGTCAAAGTTGAAAAAAAATTTTTTAAAAAAATTTTTTTAAAACCCTTATTACGTCTACGCCACTGGATATTAAGGAACCAAATACACATCAAACAAAAGGGGACCACCTATATAATCATAAAAAAAATACAATTCGAAATTTTTTTAATTACAGTCCAAGTTATTGCATTTTAAAAAATTTCAATTTTCATTTCAAAGGGGTACCCCTTTGGAACGAAAATCAAAAAAAAATCATTGATCTTGGATTTGGACCAAATTTTGCATACGGGGGTTTTTGGGGATGGACATTCCGAAAAAAAAGTCAGTTTCTTGAAAAAAAATTTTCTTCACATAAATTTTCCAGGAAAATTAGTTTTCCGAGTTGAAATTGATCCCACCCCCAAAAATACATCATTTTTGAATTTAGTGGGCCCAAATATCCTATAATGCGTAATTTTTCCCATTAATTTCCTACAAACCAAATTTTTATAAATCTAGCTCAAAATCCGTGAAAAATTTTACAAAATTTTTACATCGGTCTCTTTAAATTTGAATAACTTTTTTCCAGTATATATTTAAGAAACCAAAAGGGCATAGGTAGATAGAGAAAAAAACAATCTACAGGATGGACCTATTTTGGTTTCTTCGATTTTATATTTGTCAAAGTTATACAGGGTCAAAGTTAAAAAAAAAAATTTTTTAAAATTTTTTTTTAAACCCTTATTACGTCTACGCCACTGGATATTAAGGAACCAAATACACATCAAACAAAAGGGGACCACCTATATAATCATAAAAAAAATACAATTCGAAATTTTTTTAATTACAGTCCAAGTTATTGCATTTTAAAAAATTTCAATTTTCATTTCAAAGGGGTACCCCTTTGGAACGAAAATCAAAAAAAAATCATTGATCTTGGATTTGGACCAAATTTTGCATACGGGGGTTTTTGGGGATGGACATTCCGAAAAAAAAGTCAGTTTCTTGAAAAAAAATTTTCTTCACATAAATTTTCCAGGAAAATTGGTTTTCCGAGTTGAAATTGATCCCACCCCCAAAAAAACATCATTTTTGAATTTAGTGGGCCCAAATATCCTATAATGCGTAATTTTTCCCATTAATTTCCTACAAACCAAATTTTTATAAATCTAGCTCAAAATCCGTGAAAAATTTTACAAAATTTTTACATCGGTCTCTTTAAATTTGAATAACTTTTTTCCAGTATATATTTAAGAAACCAAAAGGGCATAGGTAGATAGAGGAAAAAACAATCTACAGGATGGACCCATTTTGGTTTCTTCGATTTTATATTTGTCAAAGTTATACAGGGTCAAAGTTGAAAAAAAATTTTTTAAAAATTTTTTTTTAAAACCCTTATTACGTCTACGCCACTGGATATTAAGGAACCAAATACACATCAAACAAAAGGGGACCACCTATATAATCATAAAAAAAATACAATTCGAAATTTTTTTAATTACAGTCCAAGTTATTGCATTTTAAAAAATTTCAATTTTCATTTCAAAGGGGTACCCCTTTGGAACGAAAATCAAAAAAAAATCATTGATCTTGGATTTGGACCAAATTTTGCATACGGGGGTTTTTGGGGATGGACATTCCGAAAAAAAAGTCAGTTTCTTGAAAAAAAATTTTCTTCACATAAATTTTCCAGGAAAATTGGTTTTCCGAGTTGAAATTGATCCCACCCCCAAAAAAACATCATTTTTGAATTTAGTGGGCCCAAATATCCTATAATGCGTAATTTTTCCCATTAATTTCCTACAAACCAAATTTTTATAAATCTAGCTCAAAATCCGTGAAAAATTTTACAAAATTTTTACATCGGTCTCTTTAAATTTGAATAACTTTTTTCCAGTATATATTTAAGAAACCAAAAGGGCATAGGTAGATAGAGAAAAAAACAATCTACAGGATGGACCTATTTTGGTTTCTTCGATTTTATATTTGTCAAAGTTATACAGGGTCAAAGTTAAAAAAAAAAATTTTTTAAAATTTTTTTTTAAACCCTTATTACGTCTACGCCACTGGATATTAAGGAACCAAATACACATCAAACGAAAGGGGACCACCTATATAATCATAAAAAAAATACAATTCGAATTTTTTTTAATTACAGTCCAAGTTATTGCATTTTAAAAAATTTCAATTTTCATTTCAAAGGGGTACCCCTTTGGAACGAAAATCAAAAAAAAATCATTGATCTTGGATTTGGACCAAATTTTGCATATGGGGGTTTTTTGGGACGGACATTCCGAAAAAAAGGTCAGTTTCTTAAAAAAAAATTTTCTTCACATAAATTTTCCAGGAAAATTAGTTTTCCGAGTTGATATCCCAAACAAAACATCATTTTTAAGTTTAATGGGCCCGAAAACCTTATTATGCGTAATTTTTTTGGTAAACCTAGCATTAATTTTTAGTTAAATAAAGTCTTTTTAACGTTTAACATCTTTTTGATGTATCCTAGTATTCAAATTTCGTTAAATAAGGTTTTTTTAACGTTTAACAACTTTTTGATATACCCTCGTATTCAATTTTTATAAATAAAGTCTTTTTAATGTTTAACAACTTTTTGATGTACCCTCGTATTTAATTTCTGTTAAATAAAGTCTTTTTAATGTTTAACAACTATTTGATTTACCCTGGTATTCAATTTTAATTAAATAAAGTCTTTTTAATCTTAAACAACTTTTTGATGTACCCTCGTATTCAATTTCTGTTAAATAAAGTCTTTTTAACGTTTAACAACTTTTTGATATACCCTCGTATTCAATTTTAATTAAATAAAGTCTTTTTAATGATTAACAACTATTTGATTTACCCTCGTATTCAATTTTTATTAAATATATAGTCTTTTTAATGTTAAACCACTTTTTGATGTACCCTCGTATTCAATTTTAATTAAATAAAGTCTTTTTAATGTTTAACAACTATTTGATGAACCCCCGTATTCAAATTCTGTTAAATAAGGTCTTTTTAACGTTTAACAACTTTTTGATATACCCTCGTATTCAATTTTTATTAAATAAAGTCTTTTTATTGTTAAACAACTTTTTGATGTACCTTCGTATTCAATTTCTGTTAAATTAAGTATTTTTAACGTTTAACAACTTTTTGATATACCCTCGTATTCAATTTTAATTAAATAAAGTATTTTTAATGTTTAACAACTATTTGATGTACCCTCGTATTCAAATTCTGTTAAATAAGGTCTTTTTAACGTTTAACAACTTTTTGATATACCCTCGTATTCAATTTTTATTAAATAAAGTCTTTTTATTGTTAAACAACTTTTTGATGTACCTTCGTATTCAATTTTTATTAAATAAAGTCTTTTTAATGTTAAATAACTTTTTGATGTTCCCTCGTATTCAATTTATGTTAAATAAAATCTTTTTAATGTTAAACAACTTTTTGATGTACCCTCGTATTCAATTTCTGTTAAATAAAGTCTTTTTAACGTTTAACAACTTTTTGATATACCCTCGTATTCAATTTTAATTAAATAAAGTCTTTTTAATATTTAACAACTTTTTGATTTACCCTCGTATTCAATTTATGTTAAATAAAGTCCCGTACTAAATATTTTTAACATCCACCAACATTTCTACCAATCCCTATAGCCTTCAATAGGAATTTAAATATAAAATTTTCATTTCTGCCCTCCTTTTCTACGATTGGTAGAATAAATAGTTGTAGATTATTTAATGTTCAGGTGATTTTTAATTGGTAACAGCCGATCCAATAAAAAAAGAACAAAACCATTTACATACGCTATTAGATAGTTCGAAGGAGAGGGTGTGTCATTACGATTCGTTGTCAAAGTTTGTGGTATATTATGTGTTAAATTGTGTTTTTAAACTATTTTTGGTAAGTTTTTTATAATTATATATATAGTATTATGATTATAGTCCAAAATTATTTATATTATTGATGTTATATATATATAAATTAAGAGTTATCTTTAACAAATTAATTAATTATACATTTTGTATAATGTGTTGCCGATATCTAGGGGTATTACTGTTTTAATATAAAAAAAATATTTTATTGATTGTTTAAGGTTTTTACGATATTAAGTTTTGATTGACGTTAATAAAATTGTAAAAAAAAATTATATTTTTCAATCCCATAATCATATATTTCTAAAATAACGTATATTTCACTAAAAAGTCATTTGGTACATAACATTTAAAATATAGCAAATCATTTAATCAGAATTTCGTATTTTATTAAAAGCGATTTTTTTTTAAATCGACTCACAAAATGTCATGTATTGATGGATTATACTGTATAATGTGTTGCCGACATTTAGGGACATTACTATTTTAATTTAATAGTTTTTATAGGTTGCTTCGATGTAAAACAAATTGTAAACAAAAATATGTTTTTTAGTTAGATCGTTTGAAAGAAAGTGTGTGTCATTGTCAAAATTTGTGTTAAAGTGTATGTTAAATTGTGTTTTTATGGTTTTAAACTATTTCTGGTAAGTTTTTTATAAATATTTGTATAATTTTATGATCATAGTCTATAATTATGTATATAATACATGTTATATAAATTAAGAATAATGTTTAATATCTAATTACCCATTTCATCAATAGAATTGATATTTAATAGTCACATTTTTCAGATTTATTATTAAAAACATTTTTTTCCAATAGTTAAAGGTTAAAAGTATTTAAAATTCACAAATTATTAAAAATTAATGATACTCTATTATGTTTTCACTAAATTTACTGTATTCTAAATTGTTTTATCAACTACATTATTGTAATACATACTATATTTAAAAAATCCATCACTGCGTGCCGAGCGTAGCGAGGTTCGCAGCAACAAAATAAATACAAAGTATACCATTTTAAAATTTTTATTAAATAAAGTCTTTTTAAGGTTAAACAACTTTTTGATGTACCCTCGTATTCAATTTCTGTTTAATAAAGTCTTTCTAACGTTTTACAACTTTTTAATGTACCCTCGTATTCAATTTATGTTAAATAAAGTCTTTTTAACGTTTAACAACTTTTTGATATACCCTCGTATTCAATTTTTATTAAATAAAGTCTTTTTAATGTTAAACAACTTTTTGATGTACCCTCGTATTCAACTTCTGTTTAATAAAGTCTTTTTAACGTTTAACAACTTTTTGATGTACCCCCGTATTCATTTTCTGTTAAATAAAGTATTTTTAACGTTTAACAACTTTTTGATATACCCTCGTATTCACTTTTTATTAAATAAAGTCTTTTTAATGTTAAACAACTTTTTGATGTACCCTCGTATTCAATTTCTGTTTAATAAAGTCTTTTTAACGTTTAATAACTTTTTGATGTACCCTCGTATCCAATTTATGTTAATTAAAGTCTTTTTAACGTTTAATAACTTTTTGATATACCCTCGTATTCAATTTTTATTAAATAAAGTCTTTTTAATGTTAAACAACTTTTTGATGTACCCTCGTATTCAATTTCTGTTTAATAAAGTCTTTTTAACGTTTAACAACTTTTTGATGTACCCCCGTATTCATTTTCTGTTAAATAAAGTCTTTTAAACGTTTAACAACTTTTTGATATACCCTCGTATTCACTTTTTAATAAATAAAGTCTTTTTAATGTTAAACAACTTTTTGATCTACCTTCGTATTCTATTTATGTTAAATAAAATCTTTTTAATGTTTAACAACTATTTGATTTACCCTCGTATTCAATTACTGTTTAATAAAGTCTTTTAAACGTTTAACAACTTTTTGATGTACCATCGTATTCAATTTATGTTAATTAAACTCTTTTTAACGTTTAATAACTTTTTGATATACCCTCGTATTCAATTTTTATTAAATAAAATCTTTTTAATGTTAAACAACATTTTGATGTACCCTCGTATTCAATTTCTGTTTAATAAAGTCTTTTTAACGTTTAACAACTTTTTGATGTACCCCCGTATTCATTTTCTGTTAAATAAAGTCTTTTTAACGTTAAACAACTTTTTGATATACCCTCGTATTCACTTTTTATTAAATAAAGTCTTTTTAATGTTAAACAACTTTTTGATGTACCCTCGTATTCTATTTATGTTAAATAAAATCTTTTTAATGTTAAACAACTTTTTGATGTACCCTCGTATTCAATTTCTGTTTAATAAAGTCTTTTTAACGTTTAACAACTTTTTGATGTACCCCCGTATTCATTTTCTGTTAAATAAAGTCTTTTTAACGTTTAACAACTTTTTGATATACCCTCGTATTCACTTTTTAATAAATAAAGTCTTTTTAATGTTAAACAACTTTTTGATGTACCCTCGTATTCTATTTATGTTAAATAAAATCTTTTAATGTTTAACAACTTTTTGATGTACCCTCGTATTCAATTACTGTTTAAATAAAGTCTTTTAAACGTTTAACAACTTTTTGATGTACCATCGTATTCAATTTATGTTAATTAAACTCTTTTTAACGTTTAATAACTTTTTGATATACCCTCGTATTCAATTTTTATTAAATAAAATCTTTTTAATGTTAAACAACATTTTGATGTACCCTCGTATTCAATTTCTGTTTAATAAAGTCTTTTTAACGTTTAACAACTTTTTGATGTACCCCCGTATTCATTTTCTGTTAAATAAAGTCTTTTAAACGTTTAACAACTTTTTGATATACCCTCGTATTCACTTTTTAATAAATAAAGTCTTTTTAATGTTAAACAACTTTTTGATCTACCCTCGTATTCTATTTATGTTAAATAAAATCTTTTTAATGTTTAACAACTATTTGATTTACCCTCGTATTCAATTACTGTTTAATAAAGTCTTTTAAACGTTTAACAACTTTTTGATGTACCATCGTATTCAATTTATGTTAATTAAACTCTTTTTAACGTTTAATAACTTTTTGATATACCCTCGTATTCAATTTTTATTAAATAAAATCTTTTTAACGTTTAACAACTTTTTGATATACCCTCGTATTCACTTTTTATTAAATAAAGTCTTTTTAATGTTAAACAACTTTTTGATGTACCCTCGTATTCTATTTATGTTAAATAAAATCTTTTTAATGTTTAACAACTATTTGATTTACCCTCGTATTCAATTTCTGTTTAATAAAGTCTTTTTAACGTTTAACAACTTTTTGATGTACCCTCGTATTCTATTTATGTTAAATAAAATCTTTTTATTGTTTAACAACTATTTGATTTACCCTCGTATTCAATTTATGTTAAATAAAGTCCCGTACTAAATATTTTTAACTTCTACCAACATATCCACCAATCCCTATAGCCTTCAATAGGAATTTAAATATAAAATTTTCATTTCTGCCCTCCTTTTCTACGATTGGTAGAATAAATAGTTGGAGATTGTTTAATGTTCAGGCGATTTTTAATTGGTAACAGCCGATCCAATAAAAAAGGAACAAAACCATTTACATACGCTATTAGATAGTTCGAAGGAGAGGGTGTGTCATTACGATTCGTTGTCAATGTTTGTGGTAAATTATGTATTAAATTGTGTTTTTAAACTATTTTTGGTAAGTTTTTTATAATTATATATATAGTATTATGATTATAGTCCATAATTACTTATATTTTTGATGTTATATATATATAAATTAAGAGTAATCTTTAAGAAATTAATTAATTATACATTTTGTATAATGTGTTGCCGACATCTAGGGGTATTACTGTTTTAATATAAAAAAAATATTTTATTGATTGTTTAAGGTTTTTACGATATTAAATTTTGATTGACGTTAATAAAATTGTAAAAAAAATAATATTTTTCAATCCCATAATCATATATTTCTAAAATAACGTATGTTTCACTAAAAAGTCATTTGGTACATAACATTTAAAATATAGCAAATCATTTGATCAGAATTTCGTATTTTATTAAAGTCGATTTTTTTTTTAAATCGACTCACAAAATGTCATGTATTGATGGATTATACTGTATAATGTGTTGCCGACATTTAGGGACATTACTATTTTAATTTAATAGTTTTTATAGGTTGCTTCGATGTAAAACAAATTGTAAACAAAAATATGTTTTTTAGTTAGATCGTTTGAAAGAAAGTGTGTGTCATTGTCAAAATTTGTGTTAAAGTGTATGTTAAATTGTGTTTTTATGGTTTTAAACTATTTCTGGTAAGTTTTTTATAAATATTTGTATAATATTATGATCATAGTCTATAATTATGTATATAATACATGTTATATAAATTAAGAATAATGTTTAATATCTAATTACCCATTTCATCAATAGAATTGATATTTAATAGTCACATTTTCCAGATTTATTATTAAAAACATTTTCTTTTCAATAGTTAAAGTTTAAATTATTTAAAATTTACAAATTTTTAAAAATTAATGATACACTATTATGTTTTCACTAAATTTACAGTATTCTAAATAGTTTTATCAACTACATTATTGTAATACATACTATATTTAAAAAATCCATCACTGCGTGCCGAGCGCAGCGAGGTTCGCAGCAACAAAATAAATACAAAGTATACCATTTTTAATGTCAGTACATTTTACAATAACAAATTTTTTATAACTAATATTTATATATATATACATAGAAAAACAGCCACAATGTTGTGGCGCTTCAACTAGTTCACCCGTCTAAAGGGAACGTGAGCTGGGTTTAGACCGTCGTGAGACAGGTTAGTTTTACCCTACTGATGACTCGTCGTTGCGATAGTAATCCTGCTCAGTACGAGAGGAACCGCAGGTTCGGACATTTGGTTGACGCACTTACTCGAGCGGGTAATGGTGCGAAGCTACCATCCGTGGGATTATGCCTGAACGCCTCTAAG
The DNA here is from genome assembly GCA_035357415.1 of Ophraella communa. NCBI lineage: Eukaryota > Metazoa > Arthropoda > Insecta > Coleoptera > Chrysomelidae > Ophraella > Ophraella communa. The sequence continues at coordinate 37,138,506 of CM068986.1, forward strand.
GCCGTATCCTTTCTAGTCAAAGGTGGCAACGATATCTCTTGGAGTTTCGAGAGTCGAAAGGCTCAAAACAATGTGACTTTACTAGGCGGTCGTAGTTTTTGCTACGATCGTCGCACGAGCCCTATTTCTATATGAGATCAACTGTCGACGGTGGGATCGATCCTTGCTATGTTCGACATGATCTTCTAATAGACGAATATGGGTAAAAAATTTATTTCGATGTTGAAACTCGGAATTGTCTGTAGACGACTTACGTACCTGGCAGGGTGTTGTACCTGGTAGAGCAGTTTCCACGCTGCGATCTATTGAGACTCAGCCCTTAGCTTGGGGATTCGTCTTGTCGATTAGACGAGGCCCCTTTATATTCTTACGTATTTTTTACGTTAAAAGAAAAACCGTTTTCGGTATAATTGTATACCGAAAACGGTTTTTTTTTTATAAACTTGTTCTATACACTTTTCAAATGGCACAGTTTTTATGTTTAAGTTTTTGGTAGGTAATATTAAAATTTTTTAAACAAAAACATTCTATACACCTTTAAAATGAAAAAGAATCTCTATCCTATCCAAACAACTATTTTTTTCGTGGTAGGTATTATTAGAAATTTTTTAAACAAAAACATTCTATACACCTTTAAAATGAAAAAGAATCTCTATCCTATCCAAACAACTATTTTTTTCGTGGTAGGTATTATTAGAAATTTTTTAAACAAAAACATTCTATACACCTTTAAAATGAAAAAGAAACTCGAAACTCTATCCTATCCATAAAATTATTTTTTTCGTGGTAGGTATTATTATAAATTTTTTAAACAAAAACATTCTATACACCTTTAAAATGAAAAAGAAACTCGATCCATAAAATTATTTTTAAATTAAAATTACTTACTCACTTTTTTCCGCACTTAATATACTATCTTTTAAGGCGCGTGTAATCGGCGGGAGTAGGTATGACTCTCTTAAGGTACACTCGCTATGTTTTAAAGCAAGCGCGTGTAATCGGCGGGAGTAGGTATGACTCTCTTAAGGTACACTCGCTATGTTTTAAAGCAAGCGCGTGTAATCGGCGGGAGTAGATGTTTATCTATATTGTTATAGATTTTTATTCACGGTTAGTTGACGTGAAGAAAGAGGGCACACGTTTAACACATAGACACAAAAAGTTTTATTTAAATAAAAATGACGGTATTTACGATATATTGTTTGTCTTCTTGTGATCAAGTACTAGAAAATAGAACATTATACTTGTAGTTTTTTATACGTTTATATTAAACTTTTACTACATACCAAATATATGTAAAATATATGTATTTAAATATTGGAACAAAACGGTATAAGAAATTTTATGAGAGACTCCCATTTTCGATGGAAATATAACGACGTATTATTCTAAACTATTATTATTTCTCATAAAAATGATCACACATATAATATAACAAGTTGAAACTCAATAACATTCTTGCTTTAGGTGTCTTTCATGTATTGCAGATGAGTTATCATTCCAGGGCAGACATGTTACCGTTTGTTTATTTATTACGATTATAATATAATATATTTGTCCGAAAAAATGTTTGAACATTATTCTAAAGAGTTTGATTTATTTAAATTAATAAGAGAAAAGGCTTAGGATCAAAAGGCTATAGATTATTTTGATGTAAACCCTTAAGAATTTTCTGCGAAAATATTTTAAGGTTTTTGATTTTGAATAGATTTTATACGTATTGTATTAGTTTTCCATAAAAATCACTATTAACCGGCGAAAAGATTATCTTTTTCATTTATAAATTTATTATATGGTTATTGACTGATTACAATGATAAAAAAGCCAATTACTAAAATGTGGCCAAAAACTTTTTCGACGTAAATATTCTGTTCTATACCCGTTCAGTCTTCCGTCCGTCTGATCTTAATGACGGACGACGCACTCACATCTAGACAGTAGTTAGTTTTATTCCGTTACGGTTACTGTACGTATTATATTTCTTATTAAATATATAGTTCTCAGTTAGACGACGAATTTAAAAACGACATTATGGCAGATATAGAAAATCAAGCTTCTGGAGCATCTGCAACTTCCGCATCTAATTCTCCACAAGCTTCTTCATCTCCTTTTAAAAAATAAAAAAAAGTTAAGAATCCTAGAGCTAAACCATCACATCCACCAACATCAGAAATGGTAAACAATGCTATTAAAGGATTAAAAGAAAGGGAGGTTCTTCACTTCAAGCTATCAAAAAGTACATTTCCGCAAATTATAAAGTAGATGCTGAAAAAGTGGCACCGTTCATAAAAAATACTTAAAGGCGTCCGTCGTTTCTGGTTCTTTGGTACAAACAAAAGGCAAAGGAGCTTCTGGGTCTTTCAAATTAGCATCGGCTACTTCTACAGGAGGCTCAGCTAAACCAAGTACAAGTGACAAGAAAAAATCTACAGCCAGCAAGTCAAAAAAGTGACACCTTCAAAACGTTCTGCAGGTGCAGGTGATAAGGCCAAAATTGCTAAAAAATCTCATAAAGGCAAAAAAGTTACTGCTACAGCATCTGTAAAAGCGACAACTGCTCCAGTTACAGAAAAACAAGTTGTTAAATCTAAGAAAACCGACAAAAAATATCCAAGGCAACGGCGACAATTTCTACCAATGCTGCATCTAGTGCTACATCCGCTGTTAAAACAAAGAGTTCAACAAAAGCAAAAAATCCAACAAGGGTAGTCCTACCAAAAAACCGAAAGCTCCTAAACCAAAAACATCCAAAGTTGCAAGTAGCTCTCCAAAAGCCAGAAAAGCAGCATCTCCCAAAAAGAAGAAATAAATTAGGTTTATTTTCTTTAGGACATCGTAAGTCATACGATGTGCAAACATGATTATTTCTTTGAAACCGACGATAGTTATAACAAATGGCCCTTTTCAGGGCCACAAAATTTTTGCTATATTTATGAAATTATAAAAAATTATATTACGGAACTTATGATATATGATTATGATATTTATCATTTAATTAAGTTCTGTACCCGATTAATAGTTATACTAGAAATATGGTGTTAAACGTCAATATTTTTTAAAAAATCCTCTTTTATTCGTTATCCAAATAATTATGGTTATATAACAAAAATATTAAAATTTTACAAGACTACAATCAATGGTCATACACGCATGCATTCATTCATTCATTCATTCATTCATTCATACATAGGTAAAAGATATTTTTTATTTTTGTCTATAAATAAGAATACGATAAAAATGTGTTGGTTTTACATGACACCAAAATTACAGTTTAAAACTCGATAAAAATATAATACCGTTTATTAAATAATCTTTCAAAGCATGAAGAAGACAATAATTATTAAACGACGTGTAATGCATTAATATTAAGTCATTTGTGGTTCTGAAAAGAACCGTTTTTTTTTTAATTACATTTTCTTTTTAAATTAACAGAATTTAAGCGCGTTCTCCACGAATTCTTCTAGCCAATTGAATATCTTTAGGCATGATAGTAACACGTTTTGCATGAATGGCACATAAGTTAGTGTCTTCAAAAGACCTACTAAATAAGCCTCGCTAGCTTCTTGAAGGGCCATAACTGCTGAACTTTGGAAACGTAAGTCTGTTTTAAAATCTTGAGCAATTTCACGTACCAACCGTTGGAATGGTAGTTTCCTAATAAGTAATTCGGTACTTTTTTGGTAACGCCTAATTTCACGAAGAGCAACAGTACCTGGTCTATAACGATGAGGTTTTTACTCCACCGGTTGCTGGCGCACTTTTACGAGCGGCTTTTGTTGCCAATTGTTTACGAGGAGCTTTTCCTCCAGTTGATTTTCTAGCAGTTTGTTTTGTACGAGCCATTATTTATTTATTACTAATGACAATCACAAATTAAATTTAAAATAATTTTGCGAGCAATACGACGCGATAGTAAAGAAGATTTTAACACGACTGATATTTATAAGATCCCGTTTACGGTTATACCGAACACGACTGAAGTAGCGATTGGTCAGATTAACCTTTATGGGCGGTGCTTAAAAGTTAACAAAACTGAGGTTCAAAAAGTGCCAGGCATCAGTATTTTAAAATCGCTGGAAGGTGACTATATCGTTTGTAACAAACTTTTTAAAAAATGACTGGACGTGGAAAAGGTGGTAAAGGATTGGGAAAAGGTGGTGCTAAACGGCATCGTAAAGTTTTACGTGACAATATTCAAGGTATTACTAAACCGGCTATCAGAAGATTGGCTAGACGTGGTGGTGTTAAACGTATATCAGGTTTAATTTACGAAGAAACTCGTGGAGTGCTTAAAGTATTTTTGGAAAACGTAATCAGAGATGCCGTAACCTATACCGAACATGCTAAAAGGAAAACGGTCACAGCTATGGATGTTGTCTACGCACTTAAGCGACAAGGCCGTACTTTGTATGGTTTTGGTGGTTAATTTCATTTCCATTACTTCGCCTTTGGATTAATACAAGAAAATACACATAACACATTTATACACATATATACAGAAACGGTTCTTTTCAGAGCCACAATATTTTTTTCTTATTATGAATATAATAAATATATATGTACAGAGTGCACAAATAAATAAAGTTTTGCTTTCCCCATAAATTGACAATAACATTTTTGTTTATTTATTAACGTTGATAGAAATATATATTAAAAATGTTAATAATCATCATTTTCAATATGTCATTCTGACGATGGCACTATATTGGAACAGAAGTAATTTACTATAAAAATTAAGTTCTTTGAATAAATAGCGAGAGTTTTATTAAAAAGTTATAAGTTTAATGTTTTTAATTTAATTTTTTTTAAATTTTATTAACGTCTGCAACGTTAATAATTGTAAGTATTAAAGTAAACCAGAGCACTAATTTTTACTAAATTTTATTTTAAATAATGTAATACTTTTCAATAATAATTAAAATGTTTATTGCCTTTTTTGATTTACTAAGACATTAATAATACACATACATAACAAAAAAACACAAACGCCTTCCTTACCCTAACCATTTTTGTTATTCTTGACAAATCGTAAACAAATCTAATAATTTATACATGATATGGTTGCTTTTAACTAATTTGTAAAATAAATCGATTTTTTTAAATATATAAATAATAAATTTCTTCACCAATTCACTTACATAAATAATGAAAATTTTGTGGTTCTGAAAAGAACCGTTTGTTTATTGTTGTGGCATATAGAATCAAATTTTTAAATTATTTAGAACTAGTGTATTTGGTGACGGCTTTAGTTCCTTCACTGACGGCGTGTTTTGCCAATTCTCCTGGAAGTAAAAGTCTTACTGCCGTCTGAATTTCTCTACTTGTTATTGTTGATCGCTTATTGTAATGAGCTAATCTAGATGCTTCAGCAGCAATCCTTTCAAATATATCATTAACAAAACTGTTCATGATACTCATGGCTTTACTGGAGATACCGGTGTCAGGATGAACTTGTTTCAATACTTTGTAGATATAAATCGCATAACTTTCCTTCCTCCTTCTCTTCTTTTTTTATCTGCCTTTGAAATATTTTTTTGGGCTTTTCCGGCCTTTTTAGCGGCCTTTCCGCTTGCTTTTGGTGGCATTCTGTTCAAATTACAGTTAAACAACGATACGTACGCTTAGAACGACAGACATGTACTAATGCAAAAGCCTAGCCTAGCCTAATTTGTACAAGCCCGAAGCGAAGGGTTCATATCCAGTCTTTAGGATATCGACTCCCGCGCCCCTTTTCCAACCACCCCCGGTCCTCCTGGTACCGGTCTGTACAAATTTCAGTTCTTCGGTTCAAAGAACAGACTTGTTGTCTTGTCCGTTGAACCAGTTTGATGCTAGGCATCTTTTACTGGTGTCCTCTTGTTGTTGTCTCTCTCGGTTTGGCAGGCTTCATTGGTCATCTCGTGTTATCCGATTTGATCGGCCTCGTCTTTTTCTTTGGGTCCTCTTCTTCTTGGAGTACCTGTAACATACTTAAATTGTGATTAGTGTGGTAGAAGCTGGTGCTTCGGTCTAACGTGCTTCCACTGCCCATCGCCCGGGTCGTAATCTAGCAGGTACCTGAGTTCCGCATTTGGATGGTCTTCAAGTCTGGCAAAACCTATCTCCGCTTTATCGTTCATAAGATCTAGAATTGTTTCCAATTCCAGATCTCTGAAGATGTCTTGGTTGCGAACGTACCAGGGTGCGTTCACTGCCTGTCGGATACATAGGTTCTGCTGAACTTGTACCATGTTCCTGTTGGTTTTGCAAGTTTGCCCCCAAGCCAGGGATGCGTATGTCAGGATCGGCATGATTACGGTCCGGATGAGCAGCAGTTTTGTGCGCAATTGTAGGTCGCTGTTGCGTCCTATCAGGCACTGCAGTTGAGACCTTGCTGTTTTAGCTTTCGCTACAACCGTTTGGACATGCTCTTTGAAAGTCAGCCCTTTGTCAAGGGTGACTCCCAAGTACTTCGCCGTGGAACTCCATGGAACTCTCTGCTCGCTGATTTCCACTTGTTCTGGTGTTGGTTGTCTTCTTTTTTGACACAGTATGGCCTGTGTCTTGTCGCCGTTGATTTTTATTTTCCATTTTGTACACCATCTTTCTACAAGGGTAGCTGCTTCTTGTAGATATCTGGATACCAGGCGGGAATGTGTGCTACGCGCTGATATTGCTGTGTCGTCAGCGTACAGGGATAACCTGGTGTTCATCGTTTTTGGTATATCCGCTGTGTATATGGTGTACAGCAAGGGTGAAAGGACTGCTCCTTGTGGCACCCCAGCTTCCAATCTCGTGTATCTGGTGGTTGTGTTGTTGATCTTGACTCTGGAGAGTCTTCCATCAAGGAAGGATCCCAGTAGTTTTACTAGGGATCTCGGGATGCCAAACTCGTCCATTTTGAAGAGTAGACCTTCATGCCACACTCTGTCGAACGCCTTGCTTACGTCCAGCAGAACAATGCCAGTGATTTGGTTTCTACTGAAACCTTCACTGATGTGCTCTACCAGTCGCAAGACTTGGTGCTCTGTAGAGTGTTTTGCTCTGAAGCCAAACTGTTCGTCTGGGATTAAGTTGAGGTTGTCGCAGATGCGTTGAAGTCTCTTCTTGATAACCCTCTCGGCTATCTTGGACATCGCAGGCAGTAGACTGATCGGCCTGTAGTTTTGGGGAAAGAGTGGATCTTTCCCCGGCTTCCTGATCATGATGACATCCGCCTTCTTCCACCTCTCCGGAAAATGCCTTTGCCTCAGAATTCCGTTGATGATCGCAGTAAGAAATACTACGCCCTTCAACGGAAGTTTCTTTAGCATTAGGTTTGACACAGAGTCGTACCCCGGCGCTTTCCTCGGAGGTAGTTTCCGGATGATGTCTCTGACCTCCGCTGGACTTGTTGGGTCGATGACCTCGTCGTCTTCTTCGTTCATCATTTCCTCAACGGCATCCTCGACAACCTCCTCAAAATCTATGTCGTCGTCCTCATGCTGGTTGAGTTGGCATTCCCGCTCCAGAGTCTCGAGGAGTGCTTGTCCTTTCTCCTCGTCGGTGTATACAATACCTCGCGCTCCGTGGAGCGGGGGTATTGGTTTCCTGTCCTTTCGCAGTACTTTTTGTAGGTTCCAGATTCCACTGTCCTGTGGATTCAGCGTTTGCAGAAAGTTCCGCCAGCGTTCGTGAAGGTGATCTTTCAACGCTTCTTTGACTCGCTGATGGAGTTCGTTGGCTAGTCGCTTGTCGTCTGGGTGCAGCGTCCGCTGGGCCCTTTTTCTGGCTCTACGTTTCTCTCGGATCAGTGCCTGAGTGTTGTCGTCTATCTCTCCGTATTTCTTTGGCCTCTCTACCGTCGTCGTTACAGTGTGTGCAGCGTAAGCTACTCCGATAGCGGTTTCGAGCCGGTCTATCGCCTCGCCGACATCTTCGATGCTATTAACCTCGGGAATCGGCCCCACGACCTGTCCTACGTGCGCCCTGTAGGCCTCCCAGTTTGTTCTTTTGAATTCTCTCTGTCTCAGCGTTAGCTCACCTTCTCCTACGTCTAGTAGGATTGGGTTATGCCCCGCAGATCCTTCTGGCAGAGAGAAAATCTCTGCCCCGAATCTTACGTTGCTGAGAAGAGCGAAATCCAGAACATCGGGAAGTCCCACCGGCGGGTAGTGAGTCGGGGAGTCAGGTCCCACGGCTATACATCGGTTTCTGTCGTCGAGAAAATCTACCAGCTGTCTACCTCTCGGGTTTGTAGTTCGGCTGTTCCACTGTGGTGACTTGGCGTTAAGGTCTCCGATTAGGATTGATTGACGGTTCTCTGGCAGGAGAAGGTCCAGGTCCTCATTGTGCAGAACTTCCTGTGGCGCAAGGTATGCTGAGGTTATGGCGACTTCTCCGTATGCAGTTTGCACTGCTACGGATGTCGCCTCCACCGACAACATAAATGGCACAGGTAGCTGATTGTGAGTCAGCTCGTTCCGAACGAAGATCGCAGTACCTCCTCCCTGACGTCCTATTCGATCGGTCCGATAGACAGCGTATCCTAGGAGTCGTATGGTCGCGTCGCCGCGAAGCCACGTCTCCTGTATCGCTGCTATATCTATCTTTTCTCTCTCAAGGAGTTCTTCGAGAACGTTTACGTTCGGCGTAATCCCTCCTGGGTTCCAGGAAAGGATCTTCAGGCGGCCTGGTCTTTGAGGTCGTAGAGGCATTATAGGCTAGTTCGAGGCATCGATGAGAAAAATGAGGCCATAGTTTCGTACATTTTACGAAACTCGTCCATCATTTTCATCATCTCTGGCATCGGGTTTGCCGTGGTTCCGGCTGCCGCTGCGCTGTACGATCGACCTGGCGTGGTCGTCGCATTTTGGGGCGCCTTTGTGGGTCCTTTTGCCGCTGGCGGCGGACCTCTAGGCGTGTTGGTCGCTTTCGGTTGTGGCCTAGGATACCTGGGGCATCCTCGGAAACTCGCCGGATGATCGCCTCCGCAGTTCGCGCAGGTGGGTTTCTCCTCCCTTTTCTTGGGACAATCCGCCGCTCTGTGAGGTTGTGCGCACTTGACGCACTTGAGCTGTGAGGTGCACCTTCCTTGGGTGTGGTGGTACCCCTGGCAGCGGAAGCATTGGCTGGGACCAGCCGGCTTCCTCAGGGCTTCCACTTTTACCCTCAGGTGGACGCAGGTTTCAAGCTTGTAAAGCTTGTCTGCCTGGTCCCGGGGGGCGTCCAGGAGAAATAGGGACAGTGGCTGTCCGCTTCTCCTAGACGTCATCCTCTGCACCTTAGTCACAGTTATCCCCTGTGCGGCGAGGTCCTCTAGAATATCCTTTGGGTCAGTTTCTGCGGGAACATGGCGCAGAACTACTTTCAACTCGCGCTCCGATGGGAGCGCGTATGTGAAATATTCCTCGCCGCTCCCGTTAAACATTGCCGTGATATTACGGTGGTCTTTTGATGTGGCCGGGAATATTCTGATTCCTTCGGCGCACGTCTGGGCTTTTATGTAGTTGAACTTCCTACGTGAAAGCTCACTACTAACCTCTTTCCACCTGTTTGATTTGCGGAGGGTGATCGGTGGCGGTCTCCTTTCCGTAGTTGTCGTTGTTTCGGCTTGTTCTTCGCTTTGGTCCTGTCCTGTTTGCCTTGGTTCGTTTTGCGTCGTCTCGGTGGTGGTTTTCGGCTTTTTGGCCGCTGTCTGTTCTGCTTGTCGTTGCCTCTTTTGCTGCTTCAGGATGGTCTTGAAGGGTACCGGGTCGTCCTCCATTTCCATGGTGTCCTGGGCTTCTTCCTGTGTGGTTTCCTTCGGTTGTTGTTTTTGGATGGCTTCCTGGTACATCCTTTTCGTTGTCTCTAGCTCTTCTTTCAGCTGATTTGTTTCTTGTCTTTGTACTTCGCAAGGGCTTTCCTCGTCTCCCTTAGTTCCTTGATCACCTCCTCCATGGTGAATTCTATCTCTTTTGGCTTTTTGGTCTTCTTTTTCGTCGTCCGTTCTCCGTTTTCTTCAGCAATGGAGCCGTCCGACTCCATGCTTGACTTACTTCCCTTTTGTTAGTCAAATCCCTAACAGGAGGTCCCTAACAGGTTGTGTGAAAGGATGTGTTATCGGGATGGGTAGTCAAACCAGCTGAGACAGCGGACTCACTGCCCAAAGGATTTAAAAATCCTTGGCTAAAGAATTCCTGGCCACTGGAAGTTTGACTATGGGGGTGTTTTATATTTACCTGTCCCTGAAGTCTTCTTTCTTCTTTCCTGTATCCTGGGTGGTTTCTAATTTTAAATACTTATTAAAAGTATTTTATTAGGCCCACCTGGAGTAGCTGAAATTGATTTAAATTTATAGATAAATATTAAATATTGTATTGAATTGAAAAATTCAATACAAATGTTAATGGTTTGGGATTAAAAAATCCCGTTAAAGTCGTTAAGACTTCGGTCGCAGTAATCGTTCGTAGAACTCGGGTATTACCTGCAACAGGTAGTATACCTTCGCTCGCCGTACAAAGAAATCTCGCTCTCTAAGCTTGGGTACAACCTTTCGCTATGAAAGCTTGTCGATCTCTGACTGTAATGCAAAACTATAAGTTTCCTTGTATTTATGTGAGCGATCCTTCAAGTTATAGGCTCCGCCCCTCTGCTTTTACGCAATCGCTCGAACTTCATTGGTGGGGCGTAATAGTTTAAATATGTAGGTAAAAGGTACAACTAAAACAGTTTGTTATAGTGAGTCGTTTGAAGTACACATTAAATACTTTTTAAATATTTCAATAAAATATGTCAGGACGTGGTAAAGGTGGTAAAGTTAAAGGAAAGGCAAAGTCTCGATCAAATCGTGCCGGTTTACAGTTTCCAGTAGGACGTATTCATCGTTTGCTAAGAAAAGGTAACTATGCCGAAAGAGTTGGTGCCGGAGCTCCAGTTTATTTGGCAGCAGTCATGGAATATTTGGCAGCTGAGGTATTGGAATTAGCGGGAAATGCTGCAAGAGACAATAAAAAAACCCGTATCATTCCAAGACATTTACAATTAGCCATTAGAAACGATGAAGAATTGAACAAATTGTTATCTGGAGTTACAATAGCCCAAGGTGGTGTACTTCCTAATATTCAGGCTGTACTTTTACCTAAAAAACTGAGAAGAAGGCATAATTTTTTTAAAAGAAAAAATATCCTATTAAACCATATACTTACACCGGCCCTTTTAAGGGCCACAAATTTAGTTTATTTTTATGAATTTAAATAGATGATTATCACCTACCCCTATTTACTAAGCAAACGGAGATCTTTCACTTTATGAACAATATAATCAACGTAATTAATAATTTGATTTACTTTAAACAAGTGCATTTTTATACTTTGTAACTTTGTATAAATTACTATTATTGTGTGTGTGTGTGTGTGTGTGTGTGTGTGTGTGTGTGTGTGTGTGTGTGTGTGTGTGTGTGTGTATGTGTTGTGTGTATATGTATATAAGTATTTCAATTATAGTAAAAGTGATATCACAAAATTTACAACAGTAAGTGAGTTGTAAAATTTCCTAGTATTGTATATGAATGAGTTTTTAATCAAGTTCTAGATGAGTAAAATTTGATAGACATCCGAATCTATATTTTTTTTAGGATGTAGAATTTTATACCATATGAAAAATAACATGCAATGGGTCTTACTAGCTAAACTAAACCAAATAAGCTTATAATGCCGTTGAAGGTGTAAGTTACATCGTAAAAGACCTAGGTAAACCATTATTTCTTATTGCAAACAAACCCCTATTATTACTCATCCCCATAATAAAAAAGGTAAAAATTCTAAATCCCCCATTCCGATTCCGATCTCGACCCATAACAAATTTCAAGCCTTGGAAAACTACATGGAAAAAAACGAATTGACATTCCTACTACGATGTGTGTGTGTGTTGTGTATGTGCATGTGAAAAACCATTAAATCCACTACCCAGATTTAAGAGTGTTCTACACATCCTATCGAACAACTGATTACACCAATCGATTCAGCGTCCAAAAAAAAACCCATTTCTCATATTTTCATACATTTTCATTCAAAAAAATTTTTCACCCAAAAAAATGGCAAAGCTAATACCTTTGAATTTGATGTCTTCGAATTTTAGTCGAAAATCAAAGTTTCGTCATTTTTGATAAAAATATTGTGAATCCACTAAATCGACCACGCAGAATACGAAAATGTACTCAAAATTTCAATATTCCTAATAGTTTTCAAACAAAATGTACTACTTTTAAGTTTTACTTTACTACTCCACTTCGATACTTTCCCACCCAGATTTAACAGTGTTCTACACATCCTATCGAACAACTGATTACACCAATCGATTCAGCGTCCAAAAAAACCCCATTTTACATATTTTCATACATTTTCATCAAAAAAAATTTTTTCACCCAAAAAAATGGCAAAGCTAATACCTTTGAATTTGATGTCTTCGAATTTTAGTCGAAAATCAAAGTTTCGTCATTTTTGATAAAAATATTGTAAATCCACTAAATCGACCACGCATGTTTACGATAGGAATGCGTATGTGTATGTGGATATGTATGCGTGTGAGTATGTGTGTGCGTGTGAGTATGTGTGTGCGTGTGTGCGTGTGAGTATGTGTGTGTTTGTGTGTGTGTTTGTTTGTTTGTGTGTGTGGTTTGTGTGTGTGTTTGTTTGTTTGTGTGTGTGTATGTGTGTGTGTTCATGTGTGTGTATGTGTGTGTATGTACATGTGTTACAACACCGTTCCAACGGTGGCCGATATGTTTATCAGTTATATGTGATAGTAGGATATCTCGTAAAGTTGAACAAGTAATATTATTCAATTTCAAAAAGATTTCCTCCTATCACAATATTTTGATGGTTGTTACACTAAACACATCTGTGTTTAGAATAAAGCTTTATGTTTCGTTATACGTTTCGACGATAAGAGACATAAGTTGCTTTATAGGTGAACATGCCATCACACTCATTTACAGCGAGATCGCGAATTTAGCAAACGTTTTTCGTAAGCGATTCATAGGCGATCAAATAAAAATTCATTTTGTTTAATACCTATTTAAGGCTAAACAAAATGAATGAAATAACTTTTGCGATAGCTCTCCTCAAACCGAGCGAGAATAATTCAAATACCGTAACGCTTCTTTCGAGAGTACCATGTCGCTTTCAATCTAGCGAAGGGTCGAGAGAATGTTGAAGTTACAAATCGATCGGCGTTTTATTGTAAAACTAATAAAACTACTATTCAAGCGTGCTTATTTCATGTTAGATCTGTAATATACAGCACGAGTGTAGTATGTATAAAATTAGTATTACAAAAGTCGATTCGATATAAACATAAAAGAGAAAATGAAATGTGCAATCGTTTCTCTCTATATGTAATCATTGTATTAAAACATTTTCGTAAAGCGTGGCGTCGAAAAGTGTATCTTTTCGAATATACGCATTAAACACGCATACGAAAAAGATAATACATATATGTGAATACGATAGACGAGATACACAATTTCATGTCTTTTTTTCTATAAGATCTATTTTTATTAATAGATTTTAGAAACTAGAGGAGACTGATATGTGTGTGTGTGTGTGTTGTATCTATTATTTGTTGTCTTTTTCAACGATACTAGTATACACTAGTACACAACAGCAGCTCCCTGGTTGATCCTGCCAGTAGTCATATGCTTGTCTCAAAGATTAAGCCATGCATGTCTCAGTACAAGCCAAATTAAGGTGAAACCGCGAAAGGCTCATTAAATCAGTTATGGTTCCTTAGATCGTACCCACATTTACTTGGATAACTGTGGTAATTCTAGAGCTAATACATGCAAATAGAGCTCCGACCGGAGACGGAAGGAGCGCTTTTATTAGATCAAAACCAATCGGTGGCGAGTTTCTCGTCATCGTACAATTTGGTGACTCTGAATAACTTTACGCTGATCGCACGGTCTCGCACCGGCGACGCATCTTTCAAATGTCTGCCTTATCAACTGTCGATGGTAGGTTCTGCGCCTACCATGGTTGTAACGGGTAACGGGGAATCAGGGTTCGATTCCGGAGAGGGAGCCTGAGAAACGGCTACCACATCCAAGGAAGGCAGCAGGCGCGCAAATTACCCACTCCCGGCACGGGGAGGTAGTGACGAAAAATAACGATACGGGACTCATCCGAGGCCCCGTAATCGGAATGAGTACACTCTAAACCCTTTAACGAGGATCAATTGGAGGGCAAGTCTGGTGCCAGCAGCCGCGGTAATTCCAGCTCCAATAGCGTATATTAAAGTTGTTGCGGTTAAAAAGCTCGTAGTCGAATCTGTGTCCCACGCCGCTGGTTCATCGCATGCGGTGTCAACTGGCGTGTCGTGGGACGTCCTGCCGGTGGGCTTAGCTCGCAAGGGCGGCCCAACTCAATCCCGCCGCGGTGCTCTTGACTGAGTGTCGAGGTGGGCCGGCACGTTTACTTTGAACAAATTAGAGTGCTTAAAGCAGGCCAAAATTTCGCCTGAATACTGTGTGCATGGAATAATGGAATAGGACCTCGGTTCTATTTTGTTGGTTTTCGGAACCCCGAGGTAATGATTAATAGGAACGGATGGGGGCATTCGTATTGCGACGTTAGAGGTGAAATTCTTGGATCGTCGCAAGACGGACAGAAGCGAAAGCATTTGCCAAAAACGCTTTCATTGATCAAGAACGAAAGTTAGAGGTTCGAAGGCGATCAGATACCGCCCTAGTTCTAACCATAAACGATGCCAGCTAGCGATCCGCCGACGTTCCTCCGATGACTCGGCGGGCAGCTTCCGGGAAACCAAAGCTTTTGGGTTCCGGGGGAAGTATGGTTGCAAAGCTGAAACTTAAAGGAATTGACGGAAGGGCACCACCAGGAGTGGAGCCTGCGGCTTAATTTGACTCAACACGGGAAACCTCACCAGGCCCGGACACCGGAAGGATTGACAGATTGAGAGCTCTTTCTTGATTCGGTGGGTGGTGGTGCATGGCCGTTCTTAGTTGGTGGAGCGATTTGTCTGGTTAATTCCGATAACGAACGAGACTCTAGCCTGCTAACTAGGCGTATTTCGACATCCCAAAGGCCCGTCGGTATGGAGTTTCGGCTCCTACTGTACGCGGTTTTTACTGTCGGCGTACAAACAATTCTTCTTAGAGGGACAGGCGGCTTCTAGCCGCACGAGATTGAGCAATAACAGGTCTGTGATGCCCTTAGATGTTCTGGGCCGCACGCGCGCTACACTGAAGGAATCAGCGTGTCCTCCCTGGCCGAGCGGCCCGGGTAACCCGCTGAACCTCCTTCGTGCTAGGGATTGGGGCTTGCAATTGTTCCCCATGAACGAGGAATTCCCAGTAAGCGCGAGTCATAAGCTCGCGTTGATTACGTCCCTGCCCTTTGTACACACCGCCCGTCGCTACTACCGATTGAATGATTTAGTGAGGTCTTCGGACTGAGCGCGGTGGCGTTTCGGCGTCACCGATGCTTCGGAAAGATGACCAAACTTGATCATTTAGAGGAAGTAAAAGTCGTAACCCATAGTTTCAAAAGTGTTTAAAACAAACACTTTCAAATTAAAAGGTGTATAGAGCACCCGAAAAAATAAAAAGTGTATATAAAGCCGCAATGCTGCGACGCTCTAACCACTGAAAGTCTGGATGTTCTATACACTTTTGTGAATATGGGCTTTGTTTAAACAACTTTTATGTCGTCATCATCTCTCAGTGAGGAGCTGACATAAAATAGTAAAATTTTTATAATTGGTAGTAGTAGTTGTCTGTAGGTATTTTTTTTTTGAAAATAATTAAAATGAATTGATATGTTATTGAATGTATGTATGTATGTATTTATTTTATGTATGTGTGTTGTTGTATTGTATTGTAACTGTTGCTACGTACCTCAGTTCGCTCGGCACGTAGTGGCCAAAT
This sequence comes from Ophraella communa, assembly GCA_035357415.1. Lineage (NCBI taxonomy): Eukaryota > Metazoa > Arthropoda > Insecta > Coleoptera > Chrysomelidae > Ophraella > Ophraella communa. The sequence goes on from CM068986.1 coordinate 37,154,392, forward strand.
TTATTTCTTAAACATAAATCAATCAATTAATCAAATCAATTAATCATTAATAAAAAGTGTATAGAACACCCAGAGTATCAAAAGTGTTTAAAACACTTTCAAACAAAAAGGTGTATAGAACACTCGAAAAAATAAAAAGTGTATATAAAGCCGCAATGCTGCGACGCTCTAACCACTGAAAGTCTGGATGTTCTATACACTTTTGTGAATATGGGCTTTGTTTAAACAACTTTTATGTCGTCATCATCTCTCAGTGAGGAGCTGACATAAAATAGTAAAATTTTTATAATTGGTAGTAGTAGTTGTATGTAGGTATGTTTTTTTGAAATTATTAAAATTTGATATGTTATTGAATGTATGTATGTATGTATTTATTTTATGTATGTGTGTTGTTGTATTGTATTGTAACTGTTGCTACGTACCTCGCTTCGCTCGGCACGTAGTGGCCAGATTTATTTCTTAGACATAAATCAATCAATTAATCAAATCAATTAATCATTAATAAAAAGTGTATAGAACACCCAGAGTTTCAAAAGTGTTTAAAACACTTTCAAATTAAAAGGTGTATAGAACACTCGAAAAAATAAAAAGTGTATATAAAGCCGCAATGCTGCGACGCTCTAACCACTGAAAGTCTGGATGTTCTATTTACTTTTGTGAATATGGGCTTTGTTTAAACAACTTTTATGTCGTCATCATCTCTCAGTGAGGAGCTGACATAAAATAGTAAAATTTTTATAATTGGTAGTAGTAGTTGTCTGTAGGTACGTTTTTTTTTGAAAATAATTATAATGAATTGATATGTTATTGAATGTATGTATGTATGTATGTATTTATTTTATGTATGTGTGTTGTTGTATTGTATTGTAACTGTTGCTACGTACCTCGCTTCGCTCGGCACGTAGTGGTCAGATTTATTTCTTAGACATAAATTAATCAATCAAATCAATTAATCATTAATAAAAGGTCGTGTTTACAACGCCCAGATTTACAAAAGTGTATAGAACACCCAGAGTTTCAAAAGTGTTTAAAACACTTTCAAATTAAAAGGTGTATAGAGCACTCGAAAAAATAAAAAGTGTATAGAAAGCCATAAAAAGCAAAAGTGTATATAAAGCCGCAATGCTGCGACGACGCTCTAACCACTGAAAGTCTGTTTATCCTATGTATATATATATATATTTATAAATATTAGTTATAAAAAATTTGTTATTGTAAAATGTAGTTAAAGTTAAAAATGGTATACTTTGTATTTATTTTGTTGCTGCGAACCTCGCTGCGCTCGGCACGCAGTGATGGATTTTTTAAATACCTATAGTCTGTATAACAATGATATATTGGATAAAACTATGTAAAATACTGTAAATAAAGGTCTATAGAACACTCGAAAAAATAAAAAGTGTATAGAAAGCCATAAAAAGCAAAAGTGTATATAAAGCCGCAATGCTGCGACGACGCTCTAACCACTGAAAGTCTGGATGTTCTATACACTTTTGTGAATATGGGTGTTCTATACACTTTCTTATAATTTATTTTATACACTTTGGTAGTACAACTCGCTGCTTCGCTCGGGACGTAATAGTCAAATATTATATTTAATTTCTTACACATAAATCAATCAATCTATACACTTCAGTTCGAACGTTCTATGTATGTATATGCATGTATGTAATAGTTGCTTCGAATATTGTATTTAATTTGTTTTATATACACCAATCATACGCTTTCAATACACTTTCGTACAACAACTCTTCTATACACTTTCTAATAATTCATTCCATACAATTTCGTGCAAGACTTGTATATAGGTTTTGAAATTAAAATGACACTACATTTTATTTACATAACATATATATTGTAATGAATATTATGATTCTAAAGATAATTTATTGATTTATTTATTTATGAATTTGACTGATTAATATTTGATATTATTATTAGTAACAAGATCTTTTTCTCAGGGGGTGTTTGGTTACGCCAGTTTCCAGTTGGATTATTAGGTATGTGAATGAAAAATTTGATTCAATTATAATTATAAATTTATTACAAAATAGTTAATTAAAAAAGTAATATTGAAGTTTAATAAGGAAAAAGAAAGGCCTTTTAGTAATTATAAAAGAACTTACTTGATGTGAATTAAGTTAAATTAACCAATGTTGTTTATGTAATAGCAAATAAGATTATCAAATACACTAATTATTAAATATCAAGTAAATTCCTTTGTTTTTTTAAATTATAAAATTCAACTAACTACTACAAAAAATTTTTAAAGTTTACAATTTTATCTGACCTTGAAATAAAATCCTGCTTCCTGATTGGTGGAAAAAACTGTAGTTGATCTATGAAATACGGAGACGAACGAAGTGATACTTGGAATTTCCGACTTTGGTAAAATGTCGTGTTATTAGACGTTTGGATTTTCCTGTAATATTATAGTTCTTTGTTTGTTCCTCCAATTTGATATCGTTTAGTGTTTGTTGGATTACTGTTCGTTTTATTGTATTAATAATGGTAAGTACACTTATTCTTCCTTTTTTATCGACCGAAAACGTTTTAATTTCACTTTTGGATTCAATTTTAGTAATGTCACTTTTTGTCACTTTATTTTACTTTTTGATTGTTTTACTTTATTCTTAATGTCACTATTTAACACCTTATTATGATAACTACTTTAAAAACTGTTTGTTCAAATTGACTGTTAACACTCAGATCTTCACTGTTTGACTTCCAATTATAAACTCCCTTTTAAAAAACTGTTTGTTTAAATTGACTATTTACACTCAGATCTTCAATGTTCGACTACCAATTATATACTACTCCTTTTAACGACCTCTGTTCCGTCTTTTATAGGTTTCAAACTTCTAGATTATTCGTTTTTTGTTCTAGGGTTTAGACATTTCTGGAAAGAAGTATGTGTATCTCTTTCTTTCATATATATGACTAGACATACTCGCTTTGTCTATCATCGATAATTCCAGAATAAAATATAGTAAAATATATCTGTCTCCTTTTTACACATTATCTGTCCTTTTTTTACACATTATATAATCAATTTTCGCGTAATTTCTACTAAGTACTAGATATAATATCGATACATTATATAATAAAATAATTTCCAACTTAAAATTTTCTTACAAATACACAAAATATACAATAAAATAATACAACATGATTAAAATTATTGGATTTAGTTAAATTAAACAACCTCTGTTGATATTTTAATCATTATACTATTGACAAATATTTAAACATTACAATATATATCGATCGAGTTTTTTCTATTCATAAATAAAGTAAAAATGTGGCGGCCCTAAAAAGGGCCATTTGTTATGTATAAGTGTCTTGTTATAAAAATTTCACCAAAGAAACCATAAATTACATCATCTAAAAATTATAAGAAAAATTCATAGTTAGTTATATAATTTAATTAGTTAGTTAGTTAGTTAGTTAGTTAATTAATAACTTACCATAAAATAGTAAATATAGAGAGTGATTATTCTTCTTCTTTCCTTTCCCTATTTAAAAGGGCCATTTGTTATATATAAGTGTCTTATTATAAAAATTTCACCAAAGAAACCATAAATTACATCATCTAAAAATTATAAGAAAAATTCATAGTTAGTTATATAATTTAATTAGTTAGTTAATTAATTACTTACCATAAAATAGTAAATATAGAGAGTGATTCCTTTCCCTATTTAAAAGTGTAAAATCTTGCGGTGGGTGTCAGTCAACAACAACAATCAATAAATTTTCTTTAAAAATAACAACGTACATTTTCTCAACGATTTATCGAATGTAGATTTCGTGCTTACATGTTCATCGTTATATTCAATCCATTTTTTACAACTACTACTACTATTATCATTATTACGAACAATACAATTATAATGTCCGCTATCGCACGATCTTCCTTCGTGATATACAGCTGCGACAACTTTAAAATTGTAACTATGAATTTTGACGTTATCTTCGTCGTCGGGGAAATTTAAACAGGAAAAAATTCGAACAGAGTCGCGTGTCAGGTAATTTACCAACCATAAAATCATATAATTTCCCACGTCTGAAATTGTTATATTTTCTTCGAAACGTTTATCAAGACATGTTAAACATCTCAACGGATGATCGTTACTACTACTAGTAAAAAGTTGTTCGAACCTATAGGTTCCGTCTTCGGCAGATGCGATACTCGCCACGCGAATCATCAAAGTGGTCGATGACGTTCTGTCTACAATTCTTTCCGTATTGCAGTGTAAACATTTTAAATTGGTCGAATATGTAATTTTGAATAAATTTTGAAATTGTACACTAAATTTTCCAATTAAATCAGCCAAAAATTCTTGACAATCCTGTTGTCTATTTTCCTGGTACTTTCTGTCTACCAATTTGCGAATAGTCAAAGTGTCAGTCGTTTCTTTTATATAAATTTTCCATATTGATTTTTCTATTTCTGTTAAAGAAGAAGAAGAAGAAGTAGAAGTAGCACCAGAATTCTTTTCCAATAAAATTTTGACAAATTGATCTAATGCTAAAAGACATTTCACTATAGAATTTGCATAGCAAGAAACTTGATCTTCATTTTTTAAGCCAATCATTAATTTGGTGGTGGTGGTAGTATTCCGTAGTTGCTGTTGCTGTTGAACTGGTGGTGGTGGTGGTGGTGGTGGTGGTGGTGGTGGTGGTGTTATTGGTATCGGTGGTGGTATAAATTTAGTAGTAGTAGTAGTAGTAGTCGTCGAAATAGTCGAAAATGTATTATTATTATTTGAAATTTTGTGTCTTAAATTTTTGCAATCCAAATGATTATCGTAAACGTTTAAAACGATCGGTTTGTGATGACTGTACAGTGTAAAACCAATTTGTGCCAAAATTTTGAAATTATCCCTATTAGTTAAACACCAATCGATATAGGTCTTATCCCATGTCGTCGGACCTTGATCGGCAATTAAAGGTATCATACCGTTATATAAAAAGTATTGTTTAATGGAAGAATTTTCATTCCAATCTATATTGAAATCTCCGATAATCAATTTATCTCCGATAATATTAAAATTAAAATAATGCATGACGAAATCTTCTAAATCGTTTCTCGAAACTTTCGGAGGAACGTGAATAATATAAACGGTTAATTTAATACATGTAATTTCGAGTTGAACAAATTGAATAAATTTAGTTTTGTCAGATGGAGTCGGTTCGGCAATTTCGTAGATCAATTTACAATAATTTTGTTTTTCCATACACAAAATACCAAAAGGTTTTCTAATATTCGTCGTCCTTTTCGATACCAAATTACATAAAATTTTAAAATCTTTCATTTCATCAAATTTATCGACGTCGTCGTTATTGGTTAACCATGTTTCTGTCAAAATAATTATATCCGACATTGAAAATTGACAATTTTTAATCAAAATATTCTTATGTTTAATAAAACTCTGACAATTTTGAAATATTAATCTAATAGGAAAATATTTTTGTTGTTGTTGTTTATGTTCTAAAATTAATTTCATTGGTAAAAATAATTGTCTAACGGGATTATTTCGAAGATCGTGCATTTCAATTTCAACTAAATCTTTAGACGACGATGATGGTGGTGACGGTTTTTTAAATGGCTTTCCAAACAAATACAATCCTTTCGATTTCGTTACTCGACTACATGCAACGTACATGGAACTTTTCAGCATACGATGTTTAATTTTAACGGCTACGGCCTCGTACGTAGCTCCTTGAGATTTGTGTATCGTAATCGCCTCGGCGGGAGTTACGGGAAATTGTTGTCTTTCGACGTAATTGTTGGAATCGTTATTTTTGTTTAATATATTTCTAGACATGAGGTGAATGGGAACCCAACCGAGATTTAATTCTTTAATAAATTTAGTACTTTTATTGTTATTATTAATAGTGTTACGGAAATTTTGTCTAGCGTTTTTACCAATTTTGACGTTATCGAAATTAAGCCACAATCTAACAGGTATACATTTTGATGATGAAGATGATAAATTTTGTTCCTCTTTATCTACTTGCATAAGAATGCCACATGCACCGTTTACCAAACCATCGGCCGTATCGATATTATTCGTAAGCATATAACGTCCGTCGACATGTAAAGGAATTTGTTCGGCCAAACCGAAACATTCGGTGGTGGATTTGTTGGCGATGCTCTTTAAAAACATTTTTCGTTCTCGTTCGTTGTTGTTAACGACTCCTCGAACAAAATCATTGGCAAAAGATACGGACACGTCGCGTCGATACAATTTTAAACGTTCCTCATTAAATTCATCGACCTCCTTATTAGTCGATAACAGACAGATGGCATCACGTGGTATAATTTTATCGTCGAAATGTTCACCGATGTGTAAGGATTCGAATAATTTGACATCGTCGTCGCTTAAAGTTCCATTGGCGTAATTATTTAGAGCTAAAGCAAAATGCACATCGTTCTTTTGACGCATTATTTCAGTCAATTCGAAAAATTTGTCGCCATAAATAATCGTCGACGATGGCACTGTATGCGCTAGCTTTACTATTAACATTAAAAAGGTAACTATCTCCAACGGGCGGTAATTGTCTAAAATCTCCAAATACGACGACCGAAACGTTTCCGAAAATTGATTTATTATTAAAAATTTGTTGCAAACGTTCATTGATGTGCGTAAACATCGTTCCGCCCACCATTGATATCTCATCGATTATTAATAATTTAAAATTTTTCAATTCGCATCTTAAACTATTCAAAATATCGTTACTTAAATTTGGTAAGGGTTCGAATTTGCGGCGTTGTTGTTGCTTGACGGGTAAGTGAAATGCCGCGTGTAACGTAGATCCGTCGATGTTGAATGCCGCTTTTCCAGTCGGCGCACACAATAAAACATAATCGTTATCCTTTTCAGCAAATAATTTTAAAAAATCATCCAAACATAATTGTCGTCGTTGTCCTCCTCCTCCTCCTCCGACTCCGCTACCACCTAAAGTCTTGGTCGTTAATTTGGTCCTCCTCCGCCTCAACATTTGATGCGCAATCGATTGTTCCAAACTTTTAATTAAATGACTCTTTCCAACTCCCGCACTACCGGATATAAATACGTGAAAGGGCTCATCATTTAAAATTTCTGTATTAATATAATCGAAAACCATAGATTGTTTAAAATTTAGAGTAGATACCATTCGAAATAATTCTTCTTGTTTTAAAATTTTAGATTTTCTTAAACTATTACCACCACCATAATTTTGATCATAATAATTATTATTATTAATAATATTATTTTTTTGTTGTTGTTGTTTTTTACCGCTCAAGCCAGATAAAACATCTATATTCATTTTTACATCACTACCAACGTAACCACTATTATATAAAATATCATCTATAGAAATATTATCATCATCATCAATATTAGAAGAAGTAAAAGGAATAATTTTGTTATTGTTGTTGTTGTTGTTGTTGTTTTTATCATTATCTATTAAAATATTTTGTTCATATTCATTTAAATTTTGATAATCAATTTTAATAAATTTTGCGCGTTTTTCTTTAATTTCCTTGAATGTTTCAATAAATTTTTGTCGTCGTCGTCCACAATCCATGTCCAATAAGTCCGATTGCTCGTTACGCCAAGGTATGAAGAGCATTAAATTTTCTCTGTAAAAATTATCCGGATCACTCTGAAGACTATAACTTCTAAATTGTAATAATTTTCGACACTTTAATTTTGAAACGTATCCCGAATCGTCAATTTGTTTAAAAGCATTTCGTGGTATAACTGCAGTAATTTTGTTGTTGGTAATTTTTTTATAAATATATTCCGTCGCAAATTCGGCCAAACAAATATTTTCCAAATCTTTCGATCTCAAACTATAATGATCTAAAAGTCCGCTAACAAAAACGTTTTCGTCGTCGGGAGCCATCGTCGCCAATTCAAATTTGGATTTCGTCATTCTAGTCCGTTTTTCCATTGGAAAAGTATTTACGAAAACGTGTCCGATACTGGAATTTGTTAAACGCAAACCCAAAGTGTGATAAGCCGCTTCTTGTACCGATACTTCGTGACTGCCCAAAAATAAATTGCCCAATTTTCTCAATTTTAATTTAGTGTCCAAATCTCCGTCTCTTATTTGGTCTTGAACTTGGGCCATTAATTTTGAAATTCCAGAATTCGACTTGTTTATATAATTTACTATATACGATACGCAAGAATATGGATCGACGATATATTGAATATCCATATTGGCTCGATGCATATTTAAAATATTCGTATTGTAACAATTAATGTTTATATCGCATACATTCCGTTTGAGAAATACTTTACTAGTGGTCTTTTTCAAAACGCAGCGCAAGGCTAGTTCATATTCACTTTCGGTAATTTGTAATAATTTCAAAAAATCGTCAAACGTATAGTCGTTTAAAGTGTTTAATAATTTTGAATTTTGCATAAATCGATCTAAATTATCTCTAATGAGTTTGTGATGTATAAAAGCTTTTCTTTTGGTATTAATATCTACGACATCTTCATTATTATTATCGGCATCTCCATCATCATTATCTTTAATGGTGTTAAAATTTTGGTTTCTTTCATTGGATAAAATGGTATATTATATCGACATTTACCACCACCACCACCATTAATTTTGTTGTTGTTATTATTATTATGTAAAATTTTGCCGCAAGAAATCGAATGGTTATGTTTTTGATAATTGATTAAATCCAAATTTTTGATATCAACATTTTTAACTGAACAACTAATAAATTTGTCGATAAAAGTAGTGCATATTTTTTGGTTCTTTCCATTAAATACCGGTGCATTTTTCAACCAAATAACAGAGTGTATATGCGGAGCACCTCGATGTTGAAATTCGACTCTATAATAATAGTGGACCATAGGATATTCACTTCCGAAAATTTTATTTTTGTCACCGGCGGCGATTCTCATTTCTCTCCATAGAAGACGTATTCTATTGTCGAAATATCTTACAACAGTTACCGGATCGTCACGAATTAATTTTGCCTTGTCTCCAGAACTCATATTATCTATATCAATGTTGTTGTCGTCATTATTATTAATACCACGTAAAATTTTGTTTAATATTATCAAAAGTTCGTTCCATTTTCCATCGGCCGAAGAGAGAGTTAAAAAAAATGTAGGTATTCCAATTTGGCTGATCATTGTAAAGAGTTTTTTTCCGATTGCCAAAATGACGGTGAACTTCTCATATTTTTCATAAACGAAAATGCGTGATCATTTTTAATTAGAGTATCGATACCTTTATAATCTAATAAATTGCCGACAGTAATTTTCTTATTCTTATCGGTTTTGTTGTTGTTGTTGTCGTTTCCTCCTCCTCCTCCTCCTTGACGATGTTGTCGAATACATAACGTAATACCATTAAACATATCAAAAGTTTGTTTTAATTTAAAATCGAAAAAAATTTTGTCTGGTCTACAACAATATCTCTTGTAAAAAAGTAATTCTGATTTAATGATGGCCGAAAAAGAAATTTTGCGTTGTCGACCGGTCGTCGCCGTAACAGAATCAATTAAATTTCGAGGTTTACCATGATAAATGGTCGGAAATGATAGCTCTTCGACATGTTTGTCTTTTATAAACGACAAAGGTTTATTTTTGCCATCACCCAATACTAATAATTTTGCTGCATCTTCCACGTTTTTATTGTAATGGTCTAAAATTGTTTGAATATCGATATCGTCGTCATCTTCTAATTCTTTATCTAAATTATTATTATCATCATCGTTATTATGAACAACAACAACATTATTATTATCTAAATTATTATCAATAATTAAATTTGGATCAGTTATAAAAGGAAATTTTGTGGTCGTTGTTGTAGTAGTAGTAGTAGTAGTAGTCGTAGTGGTCATAGTAGTAGTAGTAGTAGTCGATGTAAAAAATTTATTAAAATCTATTGAAATATTTTCTTTAATATAAAGGGGAGTTTTCGAAAGATAATCTAAAGCAGTTTTAATTTTGTCCGGTCTTACACCTTCTACCATATATGGATTTTTATGGCAAGTCATTCGTTTAATTTTAACTTGTACAATTTCGCTTTCGTCCAAATTCCTAGGTAAAACCTGAACCATCTTATTGATATCCGTGGGAACATTGACGACATGCCCTTTCAAAAATTTTGTTTTATCCCAACCCAAAGTCTTAATTTGCATAAAAGGTATCCTAGGGGAGATCATCCTTTCTTCCAACATACTCAAATCCTTGAGTTCTTCCGGTGGATCATACAAAACATAACCGTTCACTATGGAGATAGCTGGCACCTTACCCTTTCGCACTTGAGGAATACACGTCCAACACAATTTATCGGAGAAATCGACCTTTTTAATTTGTTCGACAAATTTCACGCCAAATTTAGTTTTCAAATTATCGCTAAAATTTTTTGTATGCCGAGGAAATGCCAATTTGCCGCAGCACGTACACACATCAGTCGGACCTTCTCTAATTAATTGTTCATAAGAATATTTCGACAAATTTTCTTCATCGTCGGCATCCTCATTGAAACCATCATCATCATCATCTTCATTTCCTCCATCTACATCGTCGTCGTCGTCGTCATCATGACGATTATGATTGGCAGCAACATCAAAAGCAGCAACAGCTACAGCTTCCGTCTTTATCCTCTTAGTCCTAGTCGTCGTCGTGGTAGTAGTAGTAGTATTAGTGGTCATGGTAGTCATAGTCGGTAATTTACGTTTATGATTTTTTCTAGATCTAGTTAAATTAAAGTTAAATTTCGGTACTTTTGTATCAGCAGCAGTTGTCGTCGTCAATGATAATAATGACTGACTTTTATGACTCTTTTTGGATTTTTTTAAATTAAAGTTAAATTTTGCTTTCTTACTGCTATTTTCTACTACGTCAACGTCATCGTCGTCAATACGACGACGACGACGACGAAGACTACGACGTGTAAGATTACAACTGCTTGTTATCGCGTCGTCGTCGTCCGCTTTACAATTTGATGTTGTTGATATTAATTTTTGTTGTTCCATTTCATCCATTTTCAATCAATTAATCAATCCAAATAAATTACTAAAAATATAATCAATCATATAATTTGATGAATGATAACCTATCATTATGGCAAGCAGAGTTGACAAAAAATATATACAATAAAATAAACTTTAAAAACAATATTCCAATACAAACAAACATATATGTATAACATTTGACATGACATGACATTTGACATGACATTTGGCATGACATTTAACATGACATTTAACATGACATTTGACATGACATTTGACATGACATTTGACATGACATTTGACATGACATTTGACATGACATTTGACATGACATTTGACATGACATGACATTTGACTTTGTTTTTTACGATCAATTGACATTTATGATGAATTAATATTAATTTTCTTAGCTTTTTCGAACTTGACAGAATACGATCCTGACCATTTTATTTATCAAATTAAAAATAGATATGAAAATTACAAAACCAAAAAATTAACCACTTATTGAGGTTTTTTCGGAAATTATGAAGGTATACTTTTTTACGTATTTCGATATGGGAAATCCGAAAAAGTCAATCATTTTACGGTAGAATTTGTTAACAAAGTTGACAAAAAAAATGTACATTACCTTTCTATTGATCGGTTAGTTGGTTGGTTGATTGGTTGCTTGGCTGCACCTTATTATCTCCTATATCTCTCTTCTAGTCCTTAGTAGTAGTAGTAGTAATAGTAGTAATTAGTAGTAGTAGTAATAGTCGTTTTTGTTTATTGTTTGGATTTTAAACTCGACCTAAACAAAAAAAATAAACATTAAAAACAATATTCCAATATAAACAAACATATTATATTTATAACAATTGACAAATGACTATTGACACCACATTTGACATGACAATTGATTGATATATGGCATGACAATTTATAGATGGCAATTAAAATTTACAACATTAAACATTTAGGACAAATCTATCATTATAGCAATCGAGCGAGCGAGCAAACTTGAGAAAAAATTATACATTACCTTTATAATGTACTGACTGCGCGCGCAACAATTGTCGTGTCGTCGTAGTTGTAGTTTCAATGAATTGTAAAATCGACCTAAAGAAAATAAAGATTAAAAACAATATTCAAAAACATAAAATAGTTTAAAAACCTTACCTCTATTAGCAAAAATGAAACCTATTCTTTTTCTTTATCTTCCACTTATTCTACTGCTTCTTCTTCTTCTTCTTATTTTACTATAACCGTACCTGATTAGTTTTCTCAACAATCAAACACAACATAAAAAATAAATGTATGTGTATGTGTGTGTGTGTGTGTGTGTGTGTGTGTGTGTGTGTTTATTATGTATATAATAGAATCAATAAATATTAAATAATAGCAACAACACATATCAACGTCAATCATTTTACGGTAGAACCTGTTATCAAAGTTGACAAAAAAAATGTACATTACCTTTCTATTGATCGGTTAGTTGGTTAGTTGATTGGTTGCTTGGCTGCACCTTATTATCTCCTATATCTCTCTCCTAGTCCTTAGTAGTAGTAGTAGTAGTAATAGTCGTTTTTGTTTATTGTTTGGATTTTAAACTCGACCTAAACAAAAAAAATAAACATTAAAAACAATATTCCAATATAAACAAACATATTATATTTATAACAATTGACAATTGACTATTGACACCACATTTGACATGACAATTGATTGATAGATGGCATGACAATTTATAGATGGCAATTAAAATTTACAACATTAAACATTTAGGACAAATCTATCATTATAGCAATCGAGCGAGCGAGCGAGCGAGCGAGAAAACTTGAGAAAAAATTATACATTACCTTTATAATGTACTGACTGCGCGCGCAACAATTGTCGTGTCGTCGTAGTTGTATGTAGTACAAAAAGAATTGTAAAATCGACCTAAAGAAAATAAAGATTAAAAACAATATTCAAAAACATAAAATAGTTTAAAAACCTTACCTCTATTAGTAAAAATGAAACCTATTCTTTTTCTTTATCTTCCACTTATTCTACTGCTTCTTCTTCTTCTTCTTATTTTACTATAACAGTACCTGATTAGTTTTCTCAACAATCAAACATAACATAAAAATTAATTGTATGTGTATCTGTGTGTGATTATTATATATATAAAAGAATCAATAAATATGAAATAATAGCAACAACACATATCAAAAATATCCCATAATCTAAATATGTAATAATCGAAAAGCAATAAATAAATAATCTAATAATACTTCCTATCTATCTACCTACCTACCTAACTAACTGTATCGTAAAATAATTCATACAAACTACTAAGAATAATTTTACTACTTCTATTCAGTTTGGTGGTGAAGTCTGAATAGGTGTGAGCCACAATAGACTCTTGCGAGTCCCAGTTGAGGGAGGCCTTTATAGACCCACTCTCCACAAACCTAACCTAACTTCTATTCAACTAAAAAAACAAAAACTGCAAAACATATAAATTTAAAAAGGAGCACGTGTACCTATTGAAGAATGTTTTTATTATTAATGTTACTTACATAATATAATATGTATTGAATATTCTTCAATTTGTGGAAGTAACTTCTCTCACAAAAGTTTTCGTTAAATGAAACAATAGAAATAATAAATAAAGTACCATAGGGACAACACAACTCAATTGTTTTCACACCCTAACAACATTAAATACAATTCAAACCAATCAATCATCGCCATTTAAAATAGTTGATGATAATCAAAAAACAAAAAACTATAGATACCCAACTAACATAGATACTTAATACTAAACTTTGATCGAAAAGGAAATAAAATTAAATACCTACTATATATTATACTTACATTAAAAAAATTATTCAACAATAATAATCAACCAAAGAACAAAAATTAAACAAACCAACAGAATAATAATATGTACTTACATGATAGGTACCTATTCCTCTTTTTTTATAAACCTCCAACTACAATAACCTTTAAAAAGAATAGATAGATAGATAGGTACACAAAAACACACACAAAAACACATTTTAAAGATTAATCACTCAATGATAATTGAAAAAACTTACTTTTTTAAGTGAAATTATAAGCGAAAAAGTTTAAAACATTTTTCGTTAAATGAAACAATAAAAATAATAAATATGAAATCATAGAAACTATACATTTCAATTGTTTTCATAAATACATAAGATTCGTAAAAAAAAAAACACATAGTGCCAACTGTCAATGTGACTGTAAATTTTTGTTGCAACCACTGATTTCACGTCATTAACCCATGATACAACAAATAAATTTGTTGTATCGTGTTCATAACATTAATATACCTTACGTCATTTTGTAATGTGACATTGACAATTTACGTCAGGTCCGTACTTTGTTTTTTACTATCAATTATCATTTATGATGAATTAATATTAATTTTCTTAGCTTTTTCGAAATTTGCCGAATACGATCCTGACCATTTTATTTATCAAATTAAATATAGATATGAAAATTACAAAACCAAAAAATTAGTCACTTTTTGCAGATAACGTCAAAATTCTTAGTTACAATTTTAAAGTTGTCGCAGCTGTATATCATGAAGGAAGATCATGCGATAGCGGACATTATAATTGTATGGTTCGTAATAATGATAATAGTAGTAGTAGTTGTAAATGGATTGAATATAACGATGAACATGTAAGTACGAAATCTACATTCGATAAATCGTTGAGAAAATGTACTTTGTTATTTTTAAAGAAAATTTATTGATTGTTGTTGACATGTAATTGATTAATATACCTTACGTCATTTTGTAATGTGACATTGACATTTACGTCAGGTCCGTACTTTGTTTTTTACGATCAATTATCATTTATGATGAATTAATATTAATTATCTTAGCTTTTTCGAAATTTGCCGAATACGATCCTGACCATTTTATTTATCAAATTAAATATAGATATGAAAATTACAAAACCAAAAAATTAGCCACTTATTGAGGTTTTACGTAAATTAAATTAAACAAACCAACAGAATAATAATATGTACTTACATGATAGGTACTACCTATTCCTCTTTTTTCACAAACCTCCAACTACAATAACCTTTAAAAAGAATAGATAGATAGATAGGTACACAAAAACACACACAAAAACACATTTTAAAGATTAATCACTCAATGATAATTGAAAAAACTTACTTTTTTAAGTGAAATTATAAGCGAAAAAGTTTAAAACATTTTTCGTTAAATGAAACAATAAAAATAATAAATATAAAATCATAGAAACTATACATTTCAATTGTTTTCATACATACATAAGATTCGTAAAAAAAACACATAGTGCCAACTGTCAATGTGACTGTAAATTTTTGTTGCAACCACTGATTTCACGTCATTAACCCATGATACAACAAATAAATTTGTTGTATCGTGTTCATAACATTAATATACCTTACGTCATTTTGTAATGTGACATTGACAATTTACGTCAGGTCCGTACTTTGTTTTTTACGATCAATTATCATTTATGATGAATTAATATTAATTTTCTTAGCTTTTTCGAAATTTGCCGAATACGATCCTGACCATTTTATTTATCAAATTAAATATAGATATGAAAATTACAAAACCAAAAATTAACCACTTATTGAGGTTTTACGGAAATTATGAAGGTATACTTTTTTACGTATTTCGATATGGAAAATCCGAAAACGTCATTCATTTTCCGGTAGAACAATTAGTTTTCCGGAAAAACTAATTTTTCGAAATTTTTCTCGACTTTTCACAATAAGCAATTTTTTTATTCGAAAACGAATCAAATTTTCTAAATCTACATACCAAAAAACCACTCTATGCAAAATTTCAACGAAATCCAAGAATAATGATTTTTTTTACATTTTTATTCCAAAGCATATATACCTTGAAAATGCAAATTGAAATTTTTTAAATTTAAATAACTTTAAATATAAATAATATAATTTAGCGATATATTTTTTTTATAATTATATAGGTGGCCCTCTTTCATTTGATATATATTTTGTTTCTTAATATCCATAGGTAGAGACGTAATGAATTTTTAAAGAAAATTAAAAAAAAAAAAAAATTTCGACTTTGTGCCCTTATAACTTTTACATTTATTAAATCGAAGAAACCAAATTAGGTTTACCTCTTAGCTTCATCTTTCTTCTATGTATCCGTGCCCTTTCGGTTTCTTAAATCGTAATAGAAAAAAAGTTATTCAAACTTAAAAAGACCGATGTAAAAATTTCGACAAATTTTTGGACGGATTTTAAGCGAAATTTACAAAAGTCCGATTATTTTAAAACGATAAAAAAAAATATGAATAATATATAATTTGTTGGTGAAAAATTCAAAAATGATATTATTTCGAAGAAAAGTCCAATATTTACCGGAAAAAATCAATTTTCCGGAAAATTTATCTCGAATTAACCCCCAAAGAAATTTTTTTGGTACGCAACTGACTTTTTTTATATCCGATTTCTCCGTATCCAATATGCCCATTATGCTTCGTTCCGATTAATCCATTTTTTTCGAGTAGTGGAAATTTTCGAGGCCCCCCCCCAAAAAAAACAAAAGCCCAACTCGAAATTCCCTCAGGACGAAAAGTTGCTCTTTCCTCCCGACTACCCGCACGGCGAAATTCGTACCGATCGATGAACGGGAAATGCCCCAAACCGGGCCGAAAAGTTTTCATCGCGACCTTCTCGAGGCCGTCGTTCAGTCGGTTGCCATGGCAACGAAACGACCTGGGGTTTTTGGGGTTCGGGGCCGGTCCCTCCACTCCCTCCCCCCAACTCCGTTTCTCTCCCTCCCCTCTACGAAAAGTCGTCATTTTTCGAGGCCCCCCCAAAAAAAAACAAAAGCCTAACTCGAAATTCCCTTAGGACAAAAAGTTGAGTTTTCCTCCCGACTACCTCTACCCCAAAACTCGTACCGATCCGTAGAGGGGAAATTCTCCCCCCGGGCCGAAAACCGCTTTTCGCGACCTTCATCGCGCCCTAGTTTCCTCGGTAACCATGGCAACCAAAGTATCCGTGGTTTTTGGGGTTCACCCCCGACCCCTACTCCACCTTCCCCCCATCCCGTTTCTCTCCCTCCCCTCTACGAAAAGTCGCCATTTTTCGAGGCCCCCCCCAAAAAAAACAAAAGCCTAACTCGAAATTCCCTTAGGACAAAAAGTTGAGTTTTCCTACCGACTACGCCCACCCCGAAAATCGTACCGATCCATAGAGGGGAAATTCCCCCCCCGGGCCGAAAACCGCTTTTCGCGACCTTCATCGCGCCCTAGTTTCCTCGGTAACCATAGCAACCAAAGTATCCGTGGTTTTTGGGGTTCACCCCCGACCCCTACTCCACCTCCCCCCCATCCCGTTTCTCTCCCTCCCCTCTACGAAAAGTCATCATTTTTCGAGGCCCCCCCAAAAAAAAACAAAAGCCTAACTCGAAATTCCCTTAGGACAAAAAGTTGAGTTTTCCTCCCGACTACCTCCACCCCAAAACTCGTACCGATCCGTAGAGGGGAAATGCCCCCCCGGGCCAAAAACTTACACGAAAATATCATTTTCGGCCCCCATCTTTGCGGTTTCCATGGCAACCGAGCCGAACATTTTTTTTCCGGCGCGTCTCCCCCGTCCAAAGGTCCCTGCCAAATTTCGTTCCTTCCCTTCCATCCGTCGAAAAGTTATTAATTTTTTTGTGAATTTTGGAGGCTATATAAGAAAAATTTTTATATTATAAAAATTTTAACAAGGTTTCCGTAGGTGAACCTGCGGAAGGATCATTACAGTGTTTGTTCGTATAAAAACGACAAGTCTGTATAAATAGAAAACGTTTTCGTTTTCTATATATTCGAACGAATTGTTTTATTAATTAATTCGAATGAATTATATATTCAAATCGAATTGAAATAAAACACGAATGCCACAAATTAAAACTTTAAATTCATCTTGATTATATACGATTATAAATACGCGTATATCAAGATAAAGTTTTTAAAGTACATCTTTGTGCATTTTTAAGTTATCTTTGAGTATAAAGCGTGTCTTGCCTAAATTTGAAAGATTTGAACGCGGTCAGCTTTATTTTCCAATAAAGTATATGACTGTATCGGGTACCTTAAAGAATACTACAAGATAATACATATTTTAATTATGTATAAAATCTGTAATATTTTTTAAAGGAATATTATATGTATCTATATATAAATAATATTCCGATGGTGTTAAAAGATATTCGCCTGACCGTTCAAATTGTGGTACACGCATACTTTTATGATGACGCTACAAAATTAAAAGAGGATATAAATTGTGCGAATACCTTTTTGCACGCCTCGTTTGTAATACATGTGTGTGCAGTGCATTATCTATGTAAAGGTACGCAAAACAATTTTTCTCTTTTATCTAAAATTTAAAACTTGCCATTTTGATTAAAAGACGTAAAGATCTATACGTGTATTTTGTATACAGGAATGGATCACGTTTAACTAAACGATTACCCTGAACGGTGAATCACTTGGCTCGTGGGTCGATGAAGAACGCAGCTAATTGCGCGTCAACTTGTGAACTGCAGGACACATGAACATCGACATTTCGAACGCACATTGCGGTCCTCGGATACTCGTTCCCGGACCACTCCTGGCTGAGGGTCGTATCAATTTCAAAGACTGCTCGGTTTTCAATTTTTTGAAAATGTCGGAGCGTGTTGGATGTAAAACGCATATATCATTTTTTCAATGATTATTTGCGACATCTTAAAATGCGAAAGCAACGTATTTTTATACTTTAGGTATATAAAATACGTACTTTTGTACACAACTGCACACGTATGGTCGATTATAAAATAATACTCGTACTAACAGATGAACAAAGTTTGTTGGTTAAGATGATTATTATATATAGTCGTAACTACACGGTCGTCGTGTCCGAGAGAAATTAATATTTCGAAGACGAGACGTCTGATCTGTGATTAACGACAAAATATTAATATTAACCTATAAACAAACAGTACATTTGGAGTATAAATTTATAAAGTCCTAGTGTTGTTGGATTGTGTACGAATTTGATATTAATTATATCGACCTCAGAGCAGGTGAGACTACCCGCTGAATTTAAGCATATTACTAAGCGGAGGAAAAGAAACTAACTAGGATTCCCTCAGTAGCTGCGAGCGAACAGGGATAAGCCCAGCACCGAATCCCGTGGTCGATATCGGCCACCGGGAAATGTGGTGTTAGGGAGGATCCGTTTATCCCGAGATCGTGCGGCGCGTCCAAGTCCTTCTTGAACGGGGCCACAGCCCATAGAGGGTGCCAGGCCCGTAGTGACCGTTGCCGATTGCGGGAGGATCTCTCCTCAGAGTCGGGTTGCTTGAGAGTGCAGCCCTAAGTGGGTGGTAAACTCCATCTAAGGCTAAATATGACCACGAGACCGATAGCGAACAAGTACCGTGAGGGAAAGTTGAAAAGCACTTTGAAGAGAGAGTTCAAGAGTACGTGAAACCGTTCAGGGGTAAACCTGAGAAACCCGAAAGGTCGAAAGGGGAAATTCATTCGCGTTTCGATTGTCTAAGTTAAATGTTTGTTTGACGGATGATGTGTTTCGACGCATGAGTCCGCATCTTATGTTTTTCTAATAGATGTCGAACGCGTGCACTTTTCCTCTAGTAGGACGTCGTGATCCGTTGGGTGTCTGTCTAAGGCTCGAGGTGGAGCCCACGTGATTTTTAATTATGTGGACCCTCGATGTTCCGACAGACTCGCTCGACGGTATAAATATGGCGCGGGGCCGCTACACAGTTAGCGTTCGGCCCGTAGCAAGCACGTTTCGTGTTTGACGGCGATCGTACTTAGTGCCGATTCTGTCCCGGAACGACTGTTGGTTACGGTGTTCTCGAACAGACCTCGTTTTGAAACGCCGATCAACGACGCTATAGATTTGGGTACTTTCAGGACCCGTCTTGAAACACGGACCAAGGAGTCTAGCATGTGCGCGAGTCATTGGGACTTAACTAAACCTAAAGGCGTAATGAAAGTAAAGGTTTGCCTTGCGTAGACCGAGGGAGGATGAGCGATTTGCCCTTAAAAGTGATCGCTTCGCACTCCCGGGGCGTCTCGTTCTCATTACGAGAAGAGGCGCACCAAGAGCGTACACGCTGGGACCCGAAAGATGGTGAACTATGCCTGGTCAGGACGAAGTCAGGGGAAACCCTGATGGAGGTCCGTAGCGATTCTGACGTGCAAATCGATCGTCGGAACTGGGTATAGGGGCGAAAGACTAATCGAACCATCTAGTAGCTGGTTCCCTCCGAAGTTTCCCTCAGGATAGCTGGCGCTCGTTGCGTACGAGTTTCATCCGGTAAAGCGAATGATTAGAGGCATTGGGGTCGAAACGACCTCAACCTATTCTCAAACTTTAAATGGGTGAGATCTCCGGCTTGCTCGAACTTATGAAGCCGCGAGACTCGAATCAGAGTGCCAAGTGGGCCATTTTTGGTAAGCAGAACTGGCGCTGTGGGATGAACCAAACGTCGAGTTAAAGCGCCAAAATCGACGCTTATGGGATACCATGAAAGGCGTTGGTAACTTAAGACAGCAGGACGGTGGCCATGGAAGTCGGAATCCGCCAAGGAGTGTGTAACAACTCACCTGCCGAAGTTACTAGCCCTGAAAATGGATGGCGCTGAAGCGTCGTGCTTATACTCGACCGTCAGCGGCATGTGCGGTTCGCGTCATTTATGACGTGACCATGAAGCTCTGACGAGTAGGAGGGTCGCGGCGGTGTGCGCAGAAGGGCTGGCCGTGAGGCCGTCTGGAGCCGCCGTCGGTGCAGATCTTGGTGGTAGTAGCAAATACTCCAGCGAGGCCCTGGAGGACTGACGTGGAGAAGGGTTTCGTGTGAACAGCCGTTGCACACGAGTCAGTCGATCCTAAGCCCTAGGCGAAAGCCGATGTTGATGTGGTGTAGCTTTATTTACGTACATATTAGTCGTGACAAGTTGTACACACCCATCGGGCGAAAGGGAATCCGGTTCCTATTCCGGAACCCGGCAGCGGAACCGTCAAAAAGTCGGGCCCTCGCAAGAGAGTTCGTCGGGGTAACCCAAAAGGACCTGGAGACGCCGTCGGGAGATCCGGGAAGAGTTTTCTTTTCTGCATAAGCGTTCGAGTTCCATGGAATCCTCTAGCAGGGAGATATGGTTTGGAACGCGAAGAGCACCGCAGTTGCAGCGGTGTCCGGATCTTCCCCTCGGACCTTGAAAATCCAGGAGAGGGCCACGTGGAGGCTCGCGCCGGTTCGTACCCATATCCGCAGCAGGTCTCCAAGGTGAAGAGCCTCTAGTCGATAGAATAATGTAGGTAAGGGAAGTCGGCAAATTGGATCCGTAACTTCGGGATAAGGATTGGCTCTGAGGATCGGGGCGTGTCGGGCTTGGCGAGGAAGCGGGTCACGGCTGACGTGCCGGGCCTGGGCGAGGTGAAGTGGTCGGAACCTCTCCTTTGGGGTTGGTGAAGATTATGGATCCGAGTTCGGTCCCGTGCCTTGGCCTCCCGCGGAACCGTCTTGCTGCGAGGCTCCGAATTACCTTCACGGGTGTTTGGATGTCCTCTTCGGCCGCCATTCAACGGTCAGCTCAGAACTGGCACGGACTAGGGGAATCCGACTGTCTAATTAAAACAAAGCATTGCGATGGCCCCAACGGGTGTTGACTCAATGTGATTTCTGC